>OZ004709.1:140350342-140670342 GCA_963924515.1 Vespertilio murinus | reverse complement strand
GCCCGGACCCCGGTCCGTGCATTTCCGGCTCCGTGGGACCACCTACTTCCTGGGAAGGGAAGGCCCTCGAAGCCGCGCCCTCGGCCTGGGCTCCGGGCGGCCCGTTAGGCGCCAGGTGGTTGGGCTCCCGCGCGCGCCTGCGCATCAGGCCTGCGGGCTCCATCCCTCCAAAGCCTGGGTGCGGTGCCAGGTGCCGGCCCACGCCCCTCGGGGGAAGTGGGCGTGGGAGTTCTGGGACCGAGTTAGTGGGTGATGCATTCTTGGATGTTTGCATGTAAGGAAGGCTGTGTAGGCGTTTGCTGTGAGGACTGAAGGCCCCAGCGAAGAGGTAAATGATTGCGAGGGAGGGAGAGAATGAATGACTAGAAGTCATTCTCCAGCGGAGCTCTGCAGCGCAGGGTGGCCAGGGTCCGGCTGGCGGGCCGGGAGCATCCTCCCAGCAAGCCCCGAGGCTGCACCTGCTGCGGGCCTGCCTCCTCCCACTGTGCATTGCACCCCTCTAAACCCACAGGGGCCTAGCGGGGAGCCCTCTGCGCCTCCCTTTTCCCAGAGGAGGGACCTGCCCCCCCAGAAATGCCCAGTGACTTGCAGACAGCCACCCCGCTGCTCGCCTGCAGGGGAACGGGCCAGGCGAGGACACAAGCCCCGTGTTCGGAAGCGTCCCCGCCTGACCTCGGGAGGAGGCAGACGCTTCCGAGCACTGGCTCTGACCCAGCTCACCGGTTTTGTTTTGAGTCCATTCATTTACCGGCAACGACAAGCCAGACTCTTGCCGGGCGCTGGGGGTGAAGAGGAGAGGGAGGCAAACACGGCCCCACTTTCGGGGAGTTCCAGTAATAAGAGGAGGGGGGAAATCAGTCTTAATTGTGGACCACAAGCAGCGGCTTTGAGGGAGCAGCACAGCAGGGCTGTTTGGCAGCCGTTTCAGATTGAGGCTTCAGTCCTTAGTTGAACCAGGTTTGACAAGAATGATTTTGGGTTTCTGCAGGCTCGCTAATGGCTTCATCGCTAAAAGGAAGCTGGCCTGAGGAAAGCAAACACACAGTTCTTAGATTTTTATTTTTATACCCTCCAGTTCTCCAGGAATTGAGTGTTGTTTCCATTAATACATTTGATCTCTGCGGTGTTGGTACAGAACATCATAATATTCTAGAGAAATCATTAGCTACGAGAGCAGGAAACCAGATAAAATTTTACCTTCTTTGAATCTTAATTTTCCCTCCTGTGTGTAATGAGAATAATAACAGAGCAGTTAAGTGCTACTCAGATGTTTTTGGTTATTAATTGCAGAACAATTTATTAGGCCTACGAATTCAAACACATTTTATTAAGATTTTTATTTTTTTATAATTTTTTTTTTTTTTTTAAGGAAGAGAGAGAGGGAGAGAAATGCAAAACATCCATTGGCTGCCTCATGGGGATCCTGTCCAGGAATTGAACCCACAACTTTTGGTGCACAGGATGACACACCAGCCAGGACTCAAACGTATTTTAAAAACTTATTTTTTGAAATGGTGTCTTTCAGAATAGGAATATGTTTCTTCTATATAAAGATTCGAACTGGAAGGAATGCTATATTTACACTGAACATTCTTTTCTGGAAGGGACTCATCTAAGTCTCATAATAAGTTACAAATTAAATTAGAAACATGCCGGAAAACTTATCTGGGGATGGGTAGATCAGTGGATTTACGAATTTGGCATGAGTCAATGGTTTCATTGCTGGCACAGCTGTGGTTCTTTACAAAGAGGGCTTTTTACTGGAGGTGGTAAAATCAAGCTCTTTGAATAAGCAAGAGAAATGGGGGGAAAAGAGAAAGGGACAAAAATGAAGATGTGTGCATTGAAGAGCAGACACTGTTTGCCTGACTCTGCCTTAGACCTGAATGCTACCTACCATTACCTTTTAACTACAGCAGCGCTTGATCTTGATCTTAGTGGTGAAATACCCCTAGACATCTCCCGTTATCTTAGAGGTGTTTCCCAATTCTGACAATGTCTCAAAGTTAGCGTAAGTTGTTAATACACTATACAGTTATGATATACTATACAAAAAATTTTTGGAAGTGCAAAGAGACTATTATCTCCTATGCTTCTGGGAGAGTGTGGAAAGTTGTTTATAGGGCTTATTTGTAAATGGAATCTTCTTTTTTGCACTTTCTTTGTAATTTGGAGATGTGTGCTAGCAGAAGAAAAAAGGACTTGGAAATTGCTTATGAGAACTGACAATCACTTCAAGTGGCGCCTACTTTTATGAAGTCTGTGAGTTCAGTTCTCCTTTATGACTTTTGAAAGGAAAACAACCAGTCCTCAGGTTTTATACATTTATTTTATTAAAATATATTTTATTGGTTTTTTACAGAGAGGAAGAGAGAGGGATAGAGAAATATCAATGAGAGAGAATCATCGATCAGCTGCCTCTTGCACACCCCCTACTGGGGATGTGCCTGCAACCAATGTACATGCCCTCGACCGGAATCGAACCCGGGACCTTTCAGTCTGCAGGCCGACGCTCTATCCACAGAACCAAACCGGTTTCGGCTATACATTTATTTTAGAGACAATCTTAAATAGAAATGTATTATTACATCAAGAATTGCCAATTCCTTGGAGATTCACTCTTAATATATAAGTTTCTGCAGTTACTTTAATCTTATTTCAATTTCGAAAAGGATTCCCTAGCCAGTAAAATGGTAAACAAGTGGTTTTTACAGATTATGTTCAGGTTAATACACATGGGGACAATAAAAGAATTACTTTAAGGCAAGCGGAATTGCCAACTTATTAATTTATTTATGTAGTAACTGAAAGGTGAACATGGTAGGTTAGCACGGTGGTGCACACGGGCAGGTTAAATAGCCATCTCAGACATTGGATAAAGAGAAATTGAATTTATTTAAGGATGGGAGACGGGATATTTAAAGGGAAGGGCTGCACAGCACTGAGCCAATGGGACACTGGAGTGAGGATGGCAGCACCCAGGAGCTGAAGTTTCATCCTTACATGCAAGGTCTCAGAAGTATCGAGAGTAGAAGGGACACAAAGGAAGAGGAGCTTCTCCTTTATATCTGCGGAAATTACCCTTCTGGGGCGGTCCTTCCTTTTCATGACCGCTTCGGGAACTGGAGAAGTCCCACCTTTGCTCAGCTGAAACCCTTACACTGCCACTTTTGGCTAATACCACACTGCTCGTGGCAGGCAGCCACGCTCCTTCCCCGGGTTCCAGATGCACCTGCCGCTCAGCTGGCAGGGCCTGTTCTTGTGCCAAAGACTCCACTGCTCAGCTGGTTGATTCTTGTGCCAAAAACTCCACTGCTCAGCTGGGCCTATTCTTGAGCCAAATATTCCATTGCTCAGCTGGTTGCTTCTGTTACTGTTTGGAGTGACATTGCTGCTGTCACTACTTCTGCTGAATTTCTATTCTCTGCCAAGACTCTTGGTCTTTTTGTTGTTGTTTTTTTTTCCAAAGGAGCGTGAACCATGGCTAACTCAGCTCTGCCTGTTTGACTCAATATTTTGACGGTAAAAAGCTCTCAGCCAACTCCTGAGAGGATGGAGATAAGCATTCTTTTTTTTTTTTTTAGTGTATTTATTTGTTTATTTTAATTTGCCGTATTTGCCGGCGTATAAGACGATTTTTTGGCCCTGAAAAATACGTATTTGCCAGCATATAAGATGACTGGGTGTATAAGACGACCCCCTAACATTTCCACTAAAAATACAGTTTGTTATATACTCGCCGTATAAGACTACCCCCCACTTGGAGGCATATTTTTCGGGGCCAAAAAATCGTCTTATACGCCGGCAAATACGGTATTAAGGTATTATATGTGTACATAGCTTACCATTGCCGCCCCCCCCCCCCAATACATGCCCTCCCAAGATTTTTAAGATTTAAGCATTCTTTGCATCCCACTGATAAGGTAGCACTGTTCTCTAACTGTGTATAAGAGGTGTGACATTGTAAGAGAACCCGAGGGGTGAAGCAGAGGAGAAGCTCCAGCAAGGCGGAGCCTGGATTGTCTGTCTTGCCTTCTCCCTCGCTGAGGGATGGTCACCTGTGCCTGCGTGGTGAATGCTGCGAAAGGAGACAGCATGCAGTCACTTGTGCCCAATCACATGTCAGCAAACTAGGACTTGAGTTAACTGCAGTTTCAACCTCCCCAGGAATGTAACCTCTGACCAGTCAGCCTGAAAGTACCTGGTCAGCACCAGTCAGGGAATGTGCCGGACAGGTGTCTTTGTTCCCTTTAGGAGCGTGGCCTTGCCTGAAACAGTGCATTCTTTGCTAATTTCCTTTTCACACTCCCTTTCTGCCTTTAAATTTTTTTCCGCTCTGACTGGTTTGGCTCAGTGGATAGAGCAATTGGCCTGCGGACTGAAAAGTCCCAGGTTCGATTTAGGTCAAGGGCATATACCATGGTTGCAGGCACATCCCAGCGGGGGATGTGCAGGAGGCAGCTGATCGATGTTTCTCTCTCATCTATGTTTCTAACTGTCTATCCCTCTCCCTTCCTCTCTGTAAAAAATCAATAAAAATATATTTTAAAAATTTATTTTCCTTTTCTACGGCTCTTTGGAGCTCCTTCCTTCTTATTAGATGAAATACTTCCGATCATGAATCATTCAAAAAGCCAACTAGGTCTTCAAATTTACTCATTTGGATTTTATACTTCAAAGTTGTCTCATGCCTTTGACAGTCCCTTTTCCTAAGTCCAGAGTAATACATGATATGTAGATGGTGATACTTCTCCATAAATTGTGGAAGTAGAAGGAAATTCCTAGATATCACTGAATGTTTCGAGTTGGAATGAATCTTAAAAGAGCATCTGACTCAAGTACCATAGTTTCAATGGCAACCCTGACGCCCCAGAAGGTTAAGGGTTCTGCACAGGGTTTTGTATGTTTTTAATGGCAAAGCTTAAGCTAGAACACAGGCCTTCTGAGTCTGGTACTCTATTCATTATACCATTTGAAAGATTATGTCTTCAGGCATCGAATGCATAATGAAATCATAGTGTTCGATATGCCTTGTAGAGAAAAGGCACTCTGCACATTATCAGTTGACTAGGAAATAAGAGCCTGTATTTTCAGGGAAGTGACAAATCTGGGAGAGCTGCTTAGTACGTGTTAATTTTCTTAATTACCTGTCTCCATTTAATTGTGTTTCTTTCCTTCCTCAAAGATCTTCAGTTTAGATCTTGGAGGTATATCCACTGTGGTTCTCAATGGCTATGATGTAGTAAAGGAATGCCTTGTTCATCAAAGCGAAATTTTTGCAGACAGACCATGCCTTCCTTTATTCATGAAGATGACAAAAATGGGAGGTATGTTCCTTTTTACCTATTTAGTGGTTGACTAAACTATTTCAGATCATATTTATTGTTTTATGTAAATTTAACATGTAGAGTTTGCATTCTATTGTACTGATTAATAGAAGGTCTTAACTAATCAGTCTAGGCTATACACCAAGTATTTGAGGACTTGCAGGCTCCATTTCAGTCATACAAGGGTGGGCAGAACTTGGTTTACATTTGTGAGTATGTGAATCACAGTTTATCCTCTTATGATTATTTATTATTGTGTTATTTTCCATAGGAACAACTGTAAACCTACTTTTGCTGACACCTGTATTTTAGACTGGTACATACATATTCTACTGTTGCAATTCAGTTTTAATAAATATTGTACATAATGTTTTAAAGAATTAGCACTTAATTTATGCAAGTTTTGTGAAACAAATTAGGAATACACATACGTTCATGCACCCTGGTGCCTTTTGAAGCCAGTCTTGGGTACGTGGTGACATTTTTACTATCATTTTGCTTATAAGATTATAGAACCTGAAGCAGCCTTTCTTAGCTACTAATCAGTGTGCTATGTAAAAAAAGAATTGTGGTATTTGTGTAAAGGACTAGGATTTTATATGGTTTAGTGTTGATCAGTGTTGAAGGATTCCATATTTAACAAGGGAAAAGGGCTAAATGCTAACAGAACTGTTGAGAAGAAAGCAGCAACAAAGTCTAGAATGCTGAAGTTAGATGCAATGGTTTTGGTACATCCTATATAATAAAAGGGTAATATGCAAATCCTCCCCTGGAGAGTTCAACCCACTGGGAGTTCAACCACTTGCTATGATGTACGCTGACCACCAGGGAGGGCACGGAATGAAGGAAGGCCTCTGCCGGCAGCCAGCTGGGGGAAGGAAGGCCCTGCCCAGCAGCCAGAAGGCCCCGATTGGCTCTGATCGCGGGCCAGGCTTATGGACCCTATCCATGCATGAATTTTGTGCAACGGGCTTCTAGTAATATAAAAGTTTTAACAGTAATGGTGTCCAGAATTCTCCAATTTAATGAGAGCTTCACATTTAATTTAATTTTATTTTTTAATAAATCTTTATTACTCAGATTATTACAATTGTTTCTCCTTTTTCTCCCCCAAAGCTCCCTACCACCCAGTTCCCTTCCCACCCTCTGCCCTTACCCCCTCTCCCTCCAATTGTCTTCATCCATTGGTTATACGATTTCAATCCATTCTCTCACTGCTCCCCCACCCCCTTATCCTCCTGATAATTATCAGTCCACTCCCCTTCTTTGCCCCTGATTCTACTATATTCACCACTTTATTCCGTTCCTCAGATTTTTTTTTCCTTCTTTTTTCCTTTTTTCCGTATATGAATTTCAAGTGGGACACCCTCTCTCATTTGTTTTTGTAGGGAAATACAACAGAGTGTTCTGTAGCTAATGGCTGCAGACTGTCCAAATGTCTCAGGACCACACGAATAGAATCTGCTCCTCCTCCGGTTCATTCACATTTAATTTTAAAGCAAACTTTATAGTAACTTGCTTAGATAGATTAAAAAGACATTGATTAAAAAGAAAAACTAACCACATATTACATCACAAGGAAAATCAACTAATGCAAAGAAAGCACTAGTTTTTTAAAGGCCAAATTTTTAGGCCAGAGCATAATGATATTT
This sequence comes from Vespertilio murinus, assembly GCA_963924515.1. Lineage (NCBI taxonomy): Eukaryota > Metazoa > Chordata > Mammalia > Chiroptera > Vespertilionidae > Vespertilio > Vespertilio murinus. The sequence goes on along the minus strand of OZ004709.1, from coordinate 140,663,363 downwards.
AAAGCAATAATATAAATAAAACAAATTTCCAGCCTCTGCAATAATTGTCTAAATAATAAATTAGGCAGGTAGCTCAGTTGGTTAGAGAGCATTGTCCTGGCACATACAAGAAGCAGCTAATGAATGCATAAACAAATGGAACAACAAATTAGTGTTTCTCATTCCCATTCATTCTCTCTCTCTCTCTCTCTCTCTCTCTCTCTCTCTCTCTCTCTCTCTCTCTCTCTCTCCCTCTCCCTCCCCCCTTCCTCACCTCTCCTTCCCTGCTTTGTCTCTGAAATCAATCAGAGCACAATTAGCCCCCTGTTGGGAAACGTGTTGCCCAAACACATAAGTTGCCAGAGTAGGGTTATAACAAGGATCCTCTGTGCTTTGTTGAACATGTATACCTTTACCCACGGTTTGCTCTCTCCCAGGCCCTTCTGGATCAGCTGTCCCCTCTGCCAGCAGTGATCTCTCCCCAGATATCTGCTTGACGTACTGTGTCACCTCCATGTTTTTCCTTGTGTCACCTTCTCCGTGAGGCTTTCCCTGGACACGCTACCTGCTTCCTTGCTCTATACTTTATGTGTTCATTTGCCTCTCCTCACGAGTCTGTAAGATCCGTGAGAGTAGGGGTCTGTTGCCTTTTTTGTTCACTGATATATCTGTGACATTTAGAATAGTAGGTGCTTCATGAATACATGTTGAATGAATATTTGTTGAATGAATAGTCATCTGGGAGTATAGAAAGAAAATGAAATGCAGAAATATAAGATCACTGCACAGCACTAAAGACCCCATTATGGATGGCTAACTTTATCATAAGCTCCAAATTAAAAATTGTTGCACAAAAGTTAATAGAATGTAGATTTCATTAGGTACCTCATGTAGACAAGAGAACATGACATTTTTTTTTTATCATAGGTATACCTATGTACAAATTATGAATAAAATGTTAATTACACCGAAACCGGTTTGGCTCAGTGGTAGAGCATCGGTCTGCGGACTGAGGGGTCCCGGGTTCGATTCCGGTCAAGGGCATGTACATTGGTTGCGGGCACATCCCCGGTAGGAGGTGTGCAAGAGGCAGCTGGTCGATGTTTCTCTCTCATCGACATTTCTAGCTCTCTATATCTCTCCCTTCCTCTCTGTAAAATATCAATAAAATAAATATTTTTTAAAAATGTTAAGTACATGTTACCCTAACCACTCTGCCTACCAGCCTAATCACCCCAACTGCTCCTCTGCCAGCCTGATCCCCCCCAACTGCCCTCCCCTGCTGGCCATCTTGTGAGAGTGTGAAGGTCAATTTGCATATAACCTCTATTATACAGGATATTCTGTAGCAAACGAGTAGCAGGAAACAGCTCTTATCCACTGGGTCTAATTTTAGTTTTATAGAAAGATCATTTGGAGAAGAATAACTAACCATCTTGCCGAAGCCGGTTTGGCTTGGTGGATAGAGCGTCGGTCTGTGGACTGAAAGGTCCCAGGTTCGATTCCGGTCAGTACCTTGGCTGCGGGCACACCCCCAGTGGGGGGTGTGCAGGGGGCAGCTGGTCGATGTTTCTCTCTCATTGACGTTTCTAGCTCTCTCTCTCTCTCCCTTCCTCTCCGTAAAAATATCAATAAAACACATTTTAAAAAAAATAATAACTAACCATCATTTTTCTTTCTTTCTTTTTTTTCTTCCTCCATAGCTTTTTTAGCTGTTAGGGACAGAGATTATAGAAAATTTTTTACCTTTTTTTTTTCTTCAGGTTTACTCAACTCCAAATATGGCCGAGGATGGACTGATCACCGAAGGTTAGCTGTAAACAGCTTTCGCTCTTTTGGATACGGCCAAAAGTCTTTTGAATCTAAAATCTTAGAAGAAACCAAGTTTTTCATTGATGCTGTTGAAACATACAAAGGCAGACCTTTTGACTTCAAACAGTTAATAACAAATGCTGTTTCAAACATAACCAATCTGATCATTTTTGGAGAACGATTCACGTACGAAGACACTGATTTCCAGCACATGATTGAGCTCTTTAGTGAGAATGTGGAGCTAGCTGCCAGCGCCTCAGTCTTCCTGTATAATGCCTTCCCATGGATTGGCCTCTTACCTTTTGGAAAACACCAACAGCTGTTCAAAAATGCTGCCGTGGTCTATGATTTTCTCTCCAGGCTTATTGAAAAAGCTGCTCTCCACAGAAAGCCTCAGGTACCTCAGCATTTTGTTGATGCTTATTTAGATGAGATGGACCAGGGTAAAAGTGACCCATCATCTACTTTCTCCAAAGAAAACCTAATTTTCTCTGTGGGTGAACTCATCATTGCTGGAACTGAAACTACAACCAATGTGCTCCGATGGGCAATTCTTTTCATGGCGCTTTATCCTAACATTCAAGGTAAGGACTCTCTCAATCTCAAGGTCTGAAATTACATTTAGGACTCACACATGTTTTAGAGTCTTTGGCCATGCCCAAAGCAGTTTATTTTGGAACTCCTGCAGTGTTGGCCAAGAAGAAAAATATTTAATACTTATACAAAGTTTCCTTTACACACACACACACACACACACACACACACACACACACATATATATATATATATATATATATATATATATATATATATAAATGATTTTTTACAGAGAGGGATAGAGAGCTAGAAACATCGATGAGAGAGAAACATTGACCAGCTGCCTCCTGCACACCCCCTACCGGGATGTGCCCACACCAATGTACATGCCCTTGACCTGAATTGAACTAGGACCTTTCAGTACACAGACCGACGCTCTATCCACTGAGCCAAAGTTTCCTTTTTAAAAAATTAGGTTTTTATTGATCTGTTCAAGAGGAAGGGAGAGGGAGACATAGAAACATCAATGATGAGAGAAAATCATTAATCCTCTGCCTCCTGCATGACCCCCCACTTGGGATCAAACTCACAACCCAGGCATGTGCCCTGACTGGGAATCAAATTGATTCCTGATTTATAGGTCCACGGTCAACCCCTGAGTCACACCAGCTGGGCAAGTTTTATAATCTATTATCTCAATTCATGTAAACTCTTTAGAGGCAGGTTATATTATGCCTATTTTATAAATGAGGGAGGCTGAGTGTCTGACGTACTCAGGCTCATTCACTGGAAGTGGCAGAACTGGGACCTGAACCATGTTTGTTTTTTTAAATTTAATAAATTTTTATTGTTCAGATTATTACAGTTGTTCCTCTCCCCCCCCCCACCCCCCAAAGCTCTCCTCCACCTGGTTCCCATCAAGTTTTATGCTTTACTATTTTTCTTGCTGAGAGTGAGATGTTATTCCAATTCTAGTTTTGATTTTCATTACCCTTACTGTGTTATTCATAACAAAGTTACCCAAAGCATTGATTACTGGTAGTAGAAAATATATGGTATAGCTTTTTTTTTTTTTAATGGTATATCTTCTTACCTAATAAAAGAAAAACATGCAAATTAACCATTACTCAATTACCCCATAGCCAATCAGAGTATGCAAATTAACCCAAACAAAGATGGAGGCTAATTTGCATATGCAGGTGTTGAGTGGTGTGAAGCCTGGAAGGGAGGCCCCAGAGGTAGCTACTGGAGTGGTACTCCAGACAGAAGCCAGGATGTGCTGGCTCCCTGGAGGCTGGGAAGCAGGGACTTACCTGCTCCTGGTAGGAGCGGTGACTTGCCGGCTCCCCTGCGGCCAGAGAGAGGGGACGTGCTGGCTCCCTGATGGGCGGGAGCAGAGATGTGCTGGTTCCCATAGAAGCTCCCCAGCGGCCAGGGAGTGGGGATGTGCCAGCTCCTGGGTGGCTGGGGTGGGGAGCTGGGACTTGCTGGCTCCTGGGCAGCTGGGAGTGAAGCCATGTGCTTACTTATTCTTGCACGAATTTCATGCACCGGGCCCCCTAACATTTAAATAAACTCCCAGATCATGAAAAATCTGCATCTGAGTGGGTCCATGCCCTACTTATTATGACAGGTTATTCCTTGTTTACCACAGAGGGAAATTACTTTAGATACACTTTTTTTCAGGATTGCATAATAACTCAAACACTTTCTTCTCCAACAGGACAAGTACAGAAAGAGATTGACTTAATTATGGGACCCGATGGGAAGCCTTCTTGGGAAGACAAATGCAAAATGCCTTATACCGACGCAGTTTTGCATGAAGTTTTACGGTTCTGTAACATAGTGCCATTAGGGATTTTCCATGCAACCTCTGAAGATGCAGTTGTACGTGGTTATTCTATTCCTAAGGGCACAACAGTAATCACAAATCTTTATTCTGTACACTTTGATGAAAAGTACTGGAGAGACCCAGAAATATTCTATCCGGAGCGATTTCTGGACAGCAGTGGATGTTTTTCCAAGAAGGAAGCTTTGGTTCCGTTTTCCCTAGGTGAGTGAACGTTCACAGAGCATAACTTCAGAACAGAGTATAATGGTGGTTCATTAGTGTAACATTTTTGCTGTTGTTAGGCCTCATCCGAGGATATATATTTTCCCCATTAGTTTTTCAGAGAGTGGAAGGGAGGGAGTGGGGAAGAGAGAGACATTGGTATCGCTGTGAGGAAAAACACATCAGTTGGTTGCCTCCCACACACACCCTGACTGGGGCAATGACGGAACCTGCAATCCAGATACACGCAAATTTCGAACCCATGACCCTTCAGTGTGAGGGTTTATATTCTAACCACTGAGAACACCTGCCATTGCATTAGTATAACATCTTAATCTGAAGCTCTCTGTTGCGGAATTATGTATTCAACTCCGAAAATACAGCATTGATTCTTACAGGAGAGAATAGTTTAATTGGAGTTCATTAACACCCAGATCTACTAAAAAATAAACAAGCATTAATTGAGTATCTAGAGAGAAACTGATGAGAGCGCTGCCTTTTGAAACATTTTTGGCTGTGGATTTTTGTAATCAAAACTCCAAGAGCTAGAAGGTCAGTAACAAGTAGCTTGAGGACAGATCCAGGGAGGGGAATGACTCATAATTTGAAATGAAACAAGAATCGAGCTCTCTTGCCTCCTAGTTTATTATATTTCTTTTCTAAAAATACTGCTTCTGCAGCGAAAAAGTGCACAGATCACAAGACCCTTGGGAAATGGACTGGAAACTCTTGCTTTAATTGAGGAAGGGTACACATTGAGCCATCTGAAATGAAATGACCTTCTCGACTCTGTAGAACCAAATGTCACCCTTCAAATTAGATCTTTCATAGCATACCTCAGGCTCTGTTGCAACTGCAAGGGAAGTAAGTGGGGGAGGGACTGATAAATTTACAAAAGTCCAGGAAGGTAAAGAAATGGGTTCTGGGAGATGAAAAGCCAATTTATATTCTTTGGAATTTAAGGAAATTCTTTAATAAGAGCAACCTTGTATAACTTCTTTTCAATTCCAGATTTCCAGGATTTAGTCATCTATTTTGTAATGTATTAGACATACATTTCGGTAAATATTGTGGATTTTAAAAAGATGACAATGTCTGCTCTTTTCTGTTTAGGAAGAAGACATTGTCTCGGAGAACAGCTGGCTCGGATGGAAATGTTCCTGTTTTTTACAGCATTGCTCCAGCGGTTTCACTTGCATTTTCCCCACGAACTGGTTCCAGACCTGAAGCCCAGGTTAGGCATGACCTTGCAGCCCCAGCCCTACCTCATCTGTGTGGAAAGACGCTGAAAGGGCACCACGTCGTGTGGAAGGAGGCCATTTATGTTCGCCTCACCCCTGAACCTAGTTTAATCAGTGTATGTGTTTGGTCAAAAGCCACAGCATCAGAAAGTTAACACAGATGTGTCTTTATTTCAATTTATTTTTTATAATGCAGATTATGAGATTCTTTTTAACAAAATGTTGTTATGGATTTCAGAGAAGAGGGGAGGGGAGAGATAGAGTGTGCGCAAGAGAGAAACATCAATGAGAGAGAATCATCGATGGATGCCTTCTACTGGAGATCATGGCCACACCTTGGGCATGTGCCTTGACAGGGAATCGAACTGTGACCTCCTGGTTCATAGGTCAATGCTCAACCACTGAGCCACATTGGCCAAGCCACCCAGATTTGATTTTTTCCCCCAAGTTTTTATGACTTTTAAGGTAGAATTATCTCTTGAGGAAAACAAAGGTGCAAATCTGAAGGTGTTGCTTAAGATACTAAGATTTCCCATGGTTGCCTTAGCAGATCCTAAGGGTTCTTTGTTTGTTTGTTTTTAAATGTATTTTATTGATTTTTTTTACAGAGAGGAAGAGAAAGGGAGAAAGAGCCAGAAACCTCGAAGAGAGAGAAACATCAATCAGCTGCCTCCTACACACTTCCCACTGGGGATGTGCCTGCAACCAAGGCACATGTCCTTCACCAGAATCGAACCTGGGGCCCTGGCTTTTGAGCACCAGGAACCCCTCCTTCCATCTTGCTCCCATCCTGAGAGCTTTACTTCCAAATGCCAATGCTCTCTCCCTTCTGGTCAGGTATGTCATTGATATTTTGTGCAGTGCTAGTCCAGTTTTAGAAATCAGAATTCAAATGAGTTTGGACTACAGAGATATTTTACTTTAGACATGGTAGCAGATGATAGAAGAAATATCTGTGTATTTAATATAGAATCTTCCATGTTCTCAAATCTTGCTCCGTGCTATGTCTTCATACTGAGCATCCATCCCTAAAGCAGCAGTTCCTTCAATAATGTATTTAAAATATAAACAAAATGTAGCAATTAATCTTGGTAGGCACAGACAATTTACATAGTACCACTTTTTTTCCAAAACCAGTCACAGGGTTTAAAGATTGACTTTTAGAGGTCTGTAAGCATTTCCACGGTTATTGTTATATGAGGGACTTCCCATTGATAATTATGCCAGGAACACAAGTGTAAGCTGTGACTGTCCTGATCAAACAGGTATGTATATTCCAGCTATAGGTTTCTGTTTTAAAATCTTAATTCTTCTAAAGTTGTACACTAAGGGCTCATGCTCTCATAACTTGGCCCATGAATAGTTGCAACCTTGGAGTAAATGCACAGACAGTAATAACTTCTGTTAACATATGTTCCCTTTTTGTATGACGTGGGAAATAAGAATGTATATGTGTATAAGCATGCATTATGCACTTGTATTTGAATAAAAAGCACTGGCTAGACTAATGTGAACATAATGAAAATAGTGATTTCTAAGAGACAGAGAAATCTTAGTGTGACATCTTAGTGTGTTTGACTTCCACTAATTAAAATTTTGTTTATACATAAACTGTGCACCTATGGATGAGGACAATGGGGGATGGGGAAAGGGCAGAGGGTGGGATGGGAACCTGGTGGAGGGGAGAAATGGAGGGGGAAAAATGAGGAACATTTGTAATAATATGAACAATAAATATTTATTTTAAAAAATTAAAGAATAAAAAAATTATGAACAACAAATACATATCAACAAGTGAATCTAAAAGTCAAGTGAATTAAAAATCTGAGGAACAGAATACACTGGTGAATATAATAGAATCAGGGGCATAGACTGGGAGGGGATTGATAGTTCTCAGGGGAAAAGGGGTGTCTGGGGGGTACGGGAAGAGACTGGACAAAAATCATACACTTATGGATGAGGTCAGCGGGGGTAGGGGGGAAACTGGGTAGAGGGGTGCTATGCGGGGAAACAAGGAGAAACAATTGTAATCTGAACAATAAAGATTTATTAAATTAAAAAATTTTTGTTTATATAACAGTAATTATATCCATTTATATGTATAATAAAATATGCATTAAATATATAATACATAAATAAAATTAAAGCCACAACAAATTAAAGATATATTCTTAAAAATTAAAATAATTTTTTACTAATTAATACCAAGATTAAATTGGAATCATTTAAAGGTCCCAAATGATTTTAATATGCAGCTTGTATAAAATACTGTCTAAGATTCTCCAGCTTTCCAAAACTGACACCTGCAGTAATTAAATATATATATATATGCATGTAACAAATAAATTTAATTCATACTTTAAGACAGTGTCAACAAAGAACATTCTAGTTTTAATGAAAATCCTATACATTTTTAGAGACTAGGAAATGACATCTGCCCAACTGATTTTTAATCCTAGTATTTCTATGCCAAATGCATTATCTATATTCAGAAAGGACTATATGTCAACCTCATTTATGCACAGAGACGCAAGAAAATGTCTAGCATGCATAACAAATTACCTCTTATAAAGACACCAGTCAGATTTGATTAGAACCCTCACAATGGACTTATTTTAACTTAATTAACCTTTTAAAGTACCTGTCTTCCAAGGCAAGCCACATTCTGAGATACTAAGGGTTAGGACTTCAATATATGAAGAGAGGTCACTAAGCTCATAGCACCAGGTAATGAAGAATTACAGGGCCAAGATCTAAACGAAGGAGGAAAGGTGGAATGCCACACTTTTCTTCCAGAGTTGTGAACCAAATCTGAAAGAAAACTGAGAGGCGGATAGAGTAAAGCACAGTTTTTGATAGATTCACAGAGCTAGGGGCTAAAAAATGGGAGAATATAGACTACCAAGGGACTCTAAAAAGCTATATTTCAGCCCTAGCTGGTTTTTCTCAGTGGATGAGTGTTGGCCTGTGGACCCAAATGTGCTGGGTTCAATTCTGGTCAAGGGCACATGCCCTGGTTGAGGGTTCAATCCCCAGTAGGGGCCTTGTAGGAGGCAACCAATCAATGATTCCCTCTCATCATTGATATTTCTCTCTTCCCTCTCCTTTCCTCTCTGAAATAAATATATATATATATATATATATATATATATATATATATATATATGAGTTTTTAAAAAAAGGTAAACTTCAGAGTAAGAGTGGAAAAAATAGGCTTCAGTGGCATTGAAGCTAAGCTCTGAATCACCTCAATGCCTGGCTGGATTAAGGTGATTCAAAATTCCCAGCAGCTTGCCAGAGGCAGTCAGATCCTCTTTGGAGAAAAATGAAAATCCAAGGCCTCAAATATATCTTGAATATTTTTTATATACAGCGTTTTCACTCAATAATAACTAGCATACAAGGAGGCAAGGTATTGATTGTAACCAAAAGAAATAATAGAAAACAGAAAAAGACCTTTAGCAGATCTAGATATAGTCAGCTGCACACTTTACCATGAACATGCTTAATATACTGGTAGCGCTCTGCCATGATTCTGTTTACTAGGTGGATTTGCTCATTCCAACTCTACCCCAACCTCATCCCCACCCCATCCCCAAGTATTAACTGCTCCTACCATTGCCAGGAGAGCTGTTCTGTTGATGGGGCCATCTCTCTTGGAATCCCTAGGAGGTTAGCATGCATTCTCCCCACTCTCCACTCCTCCCTGGAAGGCAGTAACTGACTAAGGAGTATCTAAGTCACACCCATAACCCTTTCCCGAAGGAGGACAATCATGTGCTCCAAAGCTTCATCCTGTGGGCCCAGGGTAAGAACTTCAGCCACATACACACCTTGAGCTTCTTCTCCCCATGCCCCATCCTTCTCTTATAAAATTTGAAACCAGACAATCAGTGGGTCTGTGGTGCCTGTCACTGCTTGAGCCAATTAAGCAGAGATGGGGTTGGGTCATACAGGAGCGTTTATTCCAATAATGCCCGCAGCATGGGAGAGAGTAGCAGGACATCCATGAAAATCTCTCTTCCCCACCATAAGCCAGCTGCTTATATGGGGTAGAAGGATAAAAATTACATGGGGAAGTAGGCAAAGGGAACAAAAGTGAATATACAAAAGGAATAAGGCAAAAGGAATGAAAATGGATGTAATAGTTACAGATTACGGGCAATGTGGGCTAGGGGTTTGCAGAGAGCAGGCACATCCCCTTGTTTCCCTTTTGCAACTAGATTGTTAAGCTTTCCATGACAACGGACCACATTCAAGCTTGACTCCCAGATCCTCTGGGGTGTACAACCCCCATCCAGGTTAAAATACGCTTTCTTTAATCAGAACTGAACCATCACGGTTAACAGAGGATGATTAATATTTCTTACAACTATAAGAAATAGCTGGTCTCCACTATTCTATTTCTCCCTCCTGCCCTTAAGAGTTTCATCGAAGAGCTTTCTTCAATAATAGGGTCCAGGCTGCCTGCCACTACTTGAGCCAATTAAGCAGAGACAGGGTTGAATCATATATGAGCGTTTGTTCCAATACTGCTGGGAGTAGAGGAGAGCACAGTTATTGATAGATCCACAAAAATCTTCTCTGCCTCTCTCCATAAACCAGCTGCTTGTCTTCGGTAGAAGGACAAAGATTATTTGGGAAAGTAGAAATTACAGGCATGGGAAAGTAGGCCCAGGATAATATCATTACAGGTTATAAGTCATGCAGGCTTGTGGGGAGAAGGGGATTGCAGAGCAGGTGCATCTGGGTACCCCAGGACCAGATGACAGGCAATAGGGATTGGGGGTTATAAAGAGGGGGTGCCCCTGGGACCAGATTGTTTCAGCCTTGAGGTTGTAAATTTATCCATTACAGCCGAAACCGGTTTGGTTCAGTGGATAGAGCATCGGGCTGCGGACTGAAAGGTCCAGGGTTCGATTCCGGTCAAGGGCATGTACATTGGTTGCGAGCACATCCCCGGTAGGGGGTGTGCAGGAGGCAACTGGTCAATGTTTCTCTCTCATCGATGTTTCTAGCTCTCTATCTCTCTCCCTTCCTCTCTGTAAAATATCAATAAAAAATATATTTTAAAAAAAATTTATCCATTGCATCCATTGTTAGCTCCCAGGTCCCAGGACATACACCTCTCAGCCGGGTCAGACTGTGCTTTCTCTGATCAGAACAGAGCCATCACAGTTAACAGAGCATGATTCATATTTCCTTTTCCCTCATGTTTTGTTTGTTTGCTTTTTAAGAGAAAGTAGTGAGTCATGCAAGAGCTGGAGACGGTTCTGTTTCATATTTCTTATAATTGTAGCTGGTCCCCAATATTTCATTTCTGCCCCCTGACAATAGCAGTTTCACAAGAATTCCAAGCCCAGGCTCTGCTTCTAGGAAGCCTAACATGTTTAAGACAGAGAAATTCATTAAAAAAAAATTAAAAACCATAAAAGAAAATCAAGTATAAATTCTAAAACTGACCAATAAATTTAAGGACTTAGTGGATGGATTTTATAGCAGACAGGACATAGCTGAAATGTTGTGAAGAAACCGCCTAGAATTAAGTACAGAGAGGTAAAAGGATGGAAAATAAAAAATAAATAAAACAGCGTAAGAGACATAGGGGATATAATGTTAATATCTAACTTGTGTACTTGAAACCCAGAGGAGAAGAGAAAGAATTGGACAGAGTAATATTTGAAAAGCTATTAATGGAAAAAAAAAAAAAAAAAAGAACCATTGAAACATGTAAAGAATTTTTGTGAGTTTATTTGAGCCAAACTGTCGACATATGCCAGGAAGCAGAACCTCAATGAATTGAAATAATGCTCCAAAGAATGGTGGGTTACATGAAATTCATTGGTGATGGCCGAAACTGGTTTGGCTCAATGGATAGAGCGTCAGCCTGCGGACTGAAAGGTCCCAGGTTCGATTCCCATCAAGGGCATGTACCTTGGTTGCAGGCATATCCCCAGTAGGGGGTGTGCAAGAGGCAGCTGATCAATGTTTCTCTCTAAAGATCTAAGTTGATCTTTGTCAGGTAAAATATCGGCTTAGGACATGACTACCCACTATAACCTATTTGTAGTTAAATATTTAATTTTCAAACCATCTTTTGTGGTTATTTTAGGTCTCTGAGTTTGCAACACTGCCACACAGGCCTCCCCTTGAGCTTGTCAGGTTGACATGTGGCTCTTTTGTTCACACATCCCCCTTTTGGTCATAAATCAATCCAGAGGATGCATTGATAACCAACCTTTTGGTTGGATAATGGAGTCCCACGGTGCTAGGAAGGCTCATTCCTTGGATGTCTCAGTGTCAACATGTCTTGCTGAACTGGTGGACCACTGGGGATGGGGGAAAGACCATAACCTTAGATGGCATTTTAAGGTCAAATTATATATATTTTTAAAAGGCAGGTAAATGGGAGGCAGGCAGATCCTCTATGTCCTCGTTAAAAGTATTCTGGATCATTTCTAATTTTTGAGCCACCATGATCCTTTTTGCTGTTTGTCTTACGTTTTGCTTTTCTGCATCTAATATAACATTGACATATCATGAACAAAAGTAATAATACTAAACCAATAACACTGATTAGGAACAGAAAATGTCTAATACTAGACAAGAAAAAGTCTAATGGGAACAAGCATACCAGCCAACCGAAAAACCCTTTATGTGTATTATCATAATTTTTTATTAATCTAATTATATGGTTTCCTCCTTTATCCACTCTCATTTGTACCTTATGATATGTTTGACCAAATGAATTAAGACTCTCTACTATTTCATTATCTAGAAGCTCTAATTTGCTTCTGGCCAATTAGTTCCCATAAAAAGGGCTTTCATGGGGAGGAGTTCAATTTCCCAATACATTGGTTTTTCAATATCAATATTATCAAAGATTTTATGAACATCAAGCAAAGTCATTCTGCCTATAATTTCAGTATTATATCTTATTCTAGTATTATTTAATATAAACTTGGTGATATTACAGTAAAAATTGCTTAGTATAACAGAAGTTTGTTTGTTTTTTTAAACTTTTCCCAGCAAAACATCCCTTTCCCATATACCATATATTGTTATTTGTTGAGGTAGATACAATAGGCCAGGACTGGGTGAAATCAGTATTCCATATGGATTGGGGGCATAACCATTCATTCACCTTTCCAATGTTCACAAACAGACAGTGAGATGAGTTCACATTGTTTATTATTTTTAAATATGGTCCATCTACTTCCCATTGGAAGTATTCTAGTATTATTGAGGATGGTCCTTCCGCCAGCCAGTTGAACTACTGGGAATGTTAAGCTTAGGATTTAATTGGCACCTGGGCTTTTAAAAACACAATGTTGTAGATCTCATTTCCCATTTAAAATTTTCAGATTCCTGGGGAACCATATGAGTCCCATAAGTGTCTGGCCTGGGCTCCTGAAGCCATTATAGTTGGCCAGTTTCATAGCCACTTCAGATTTCTTGCATTAGCATAGACAACAGGCCCAGTTGAGTTAGGGCACAGGCACGTACCCATTGTTGGGTTGGGCATGAGTTTTTATAGTCTGTTGAGTGTGTCCTATCCATGAAACTAAGGCTTTATTGTCTTTCCATGCTGCTTCCCACACTTTTTCCTTCTTCTTGAAACAGCATTCCCTCTATATGACCTATTCGAGATAAAAATCCTTTTCTGATGAATGACATTCTTCATTAGCTACAGATTCAGCTTGTCCCAGGGTACCAAGGCCAGCCCCTACTCCTCCAAGTATTTCTCATTTGCTTCCTTTAGGGAGACCAATGTTGTTGGATCCACCAGGATTGTGTTGCCATTGGGTAGCTATGGCTTGGGAGCAGTTAGGGTAGACCGAGTGGACCCAAAAATGTTGAGTTTCTCATGCCATAGTTAAATGGGTGAATGTGACTCCCAAATGAGCTAGAATTTGAGTATTCCATAGGGCTCCTCAACAGTCCAGGACACAAGGATGGTGGGGTAATTATAAACATATCTACCCACCAAGTGATGTCAATAATTTCTGAAATGGGGACCCATTGATTTCTTTCTTGTTTCACAGTCATCCAGCCATAAGAGCATGGCTGGTGAGTCTGAGGACTTGATATGCTGTGACACACAGGACAGGCTGTTGCAAGCCTTTTGTCATCATATCCAGGTGTTTTTCTTAGCTTTTCATCATCCCTCTCTATAACCATACAATATTCATTCAGATTAGATCCATACACAATTCTAGCAGTGGAATTATCAAGGAGATATTCTTGGAGGAATTTGCTTAAGATGGGTCCTTTATAATAGAGCCAGAAAACAACAACAACAAAGCTTATATTGATAGTAGGAGAAGACCAATGTGTGGCTAACAAAGCATAAATTTCACTATCATACCTGATAATCAGACATCATTGTGTAGTAGGTAGGAAAGATTAGCAAGTAACCAAGTTAAATTTTTCATGTCTAATAAAGAAGAGGTCTGAGAGGTAGATATTGTTTCCACTAGGGAACCATAAGGATAATAATAATATGAAAATCACTTTATGTACATTCAGTCAATAACAATCAGATGATATAAAAACAATCAGTTTGTGAGCATACAGGCCTTGTTGACGTTGTCTTGGGATAGCTGTCTACCTCCGTGGTCAGCGACTTCTCATCCTTGAAAAGTCTGTGATCTCTGCTGCAGATGGAGATGGTGTCAGAGATGAGAGTAGATGTCCATTCACAGTCAGGTGCCTTTTTTAAAATGATAAATGTGAAATCATGAGCTAACTCCTTTAAGTTTAGCTGCACATGGGTTAGTTAGTAATACCAGGTAAGGTCCCTTCCAACAAGGTTTGAGAGTCTTTTATTTGGTGTATTTCCCAAGACACCAAATCTCCTGGTCATAAGCCATGATCTTTGAAATCTTTGTCTCCCGGGAACGCACTGAAATGAATCTGTTACTAATTTGTTAGTTCCCACAATGCAGAATGTCTGCTCTTTACTTTTCCCTATATTCGGGAAACAAAAGATTTAAAAGTCAACAATATTTTAAACAGAATCATAAGAATAATTAACTTTGATTCATTTAGCCCCATAGTTGTTTTTGTTTATCCTGATTATTTGCCAGTAGTTTTTGGATTCAGTTATTCCTTGAAGTTCTATAAATCTTCATCCAGTTCAAAATATGACCTGCTTAGAAGCCTGCAAGTTAGAATAAGTCCGAGTCCTTTTCATGGATTTTTCTAGATATATATACCTACAAATGCATCAGAATAAAGCTGTCCACAACTGACAAAAATTTTAAAGTGGCATGGTTAAAGATTTGATAAAAAAAAAACACAACTTTGCTTTTCTATAAAATATAACATTCCCAGACAACAATTTTTTGGTAAATAATAGTCCCTGTAAAATGACAGAGAATAATACAAAATTTATATATCTTTAGGTTCAATTATAATTTCAACATATAAAGAATAATATGTAAGATTTTTAAATGAGGCGCATGGCTTATTGCAAGCAGTGTACTGAGCACTGAAAATAATTCATAAACTCCCAATATGTGAAACACAAGACACCCCCACAGGGAATCAGGACGCTTGGCTTGCCAGTGTCCCTGACTGGAGACATACTACCCTCCTAAAGTTTCCTGTTTGAACTTGGCTCTGAGAATCTTTGCAAGTTCCTTTCTGAAGCAGAGTGCTTTTAACAATACACTGACCTGTCCCTTGCTTTTGATTGGAGCACAGCCGCACAGTCTTTCCCGATTGGCTAATTCAAAGGGAGGGGTTGGCCCTTGCTCTTTCAAGGGGAGCAGCAAGCCATGCAGTGGGCATGGCAGCTGCAAAGTCACAGTCCAAAATAGAGGCTGTCTAAACTGTTCTTTGATTGTTTATTCTCATAATAAATAAGAAAAGAGCAAACTGAAATTTCTAAAAGATAGACAGCCACAATAATATTGCAGACAGACAGAAATCCCACTAAGCTATTTCTGGAGGCTGAACCCTGAGAGGGAAAGCAAGAAGAACCCCCAAGATTAACAATTTTTAAAAATATATATTTTTTGTTGATTTTTTTACAGAGAGGAAGGGAGAGGGATAGAGAGTTAGAAACATCCGTGCGAGAGAAATATCGATCAGCTGTCTCCTGTACACCCCCTACTGGGGATGTGCCCTAAACCAAGGTACATGCCCTTGACTGGAATCGAACCTGGGACCTTTCAGTCTGCAGGCCGACGTTCTATCCACTGAGCCAAAGTAGTTAGGGCAAGATTAACAATTCTTGGCAGCTGCTGGGACGTTCTTGCAATCTCTCTCACGCTTTACCCCACCACACACACAACTAGGCTTCCCCAGAGCGAGACTTGCCTCTTCTTTCAACAAATTAAACAACGAAGAGACACAAAAACATCAACACTCTTATATAGGCACACAGAAAACACACTAAAAACTTACATCAGAGAATGTCCAGCATTAAAATTACTAAAGCAGTGTCTTTTGTCCCTGGTTTGGGAACTGCCCCTCTCTAGAATTTCAGTATATTCCCAATGGACTCTTCAAAAAATGGTTGTAGACATTTATTAACTTCAGAATAGTTCTGTGACAGTCTCTAAATTTTGTTTTAATTAATTTCCATCTTACTGAGAGAAAATTTTTTCTATGCTTTTCCTAGAAGCTTCTAGCTTCCAAATCAAGATATGCTTCCCATATACTCATTCAGTTTAATTTCAGAGCCAGCATTTTCTAATTTCTGCATGCAAGCTATTAACATAGGTACCCCAAACTGCATTTTTGGCCATTCCTCAGTTAATATTTTATAGTTAAATCTTCTCATTTCTGTAAAGTACTTGCAAGTAAAGGCTTCTTATCAGGAGTATTAAATGAGGGCTGGTGTCTTGGGAGCTTCTAGCCTTGGAGGCACAATTTCCCATGTTAATTTTATATATATCTGTAGTCTGAGCAAACTTTAGATATGTTATGTAGTGGGTCAAATGTGGCCTCAGCTTCTCTCCTGGCTGTCTAAAACCACAGGAAAGGTTTGGGGCTCAGGCAGACCAAACCTTATGGTAGCATCCTAGATAAGCCATTTAGTTAACAGTTGCATGGGGACTTCCAGATGGGGCTCCTGCATTTCAGACACCTCCATTAAGATTCTTTGTCATCTAAGAACACCCACAAGTTGATTATTCTTTAAAAAAAACCAAAAAAACAGTTGCCCCTTTATCTTAGAAGCTGAATGAGTTCAGCTTATTTATATGGCGAAGGTTATTTTTGCTCAGACTCTCAGCAATTCCAATTGAAAAGCCAAAATCAAAACCAGCCACCCATTTCTTTCCTCTAGTTCTGCCTTAGCTTGGGTTCTGCCAACCCTTAACCTGGGGTTCTATCAACGCTGGTTCCACCTCGAGGATTTTAAAACACAGCTCAAATAAAGTCAGACCCTCTACCAAAGCAAGGGAAGGTCCTTGATCCAAGAGACAACTCACCCACGTTCACCCAATGGGCAGAGAACCGGTGGCTCAATGGGCCCTTTGCTGGATCCTAGCTCCGAATCCAAGTCCAAGAGATGATTCCAGGTGAGTTTTCTTTGAAATCCTGCCACGACTATGCCAATGAATGTTAACAGGAAAAAAAAAAATTTGAAACCTGTAAAGAATTTTTGTGAGTTTACTTGAGCCAAACGGTCGACATATGACAGAAAGCAGAACCTCGATGAATTGAGATAATGCTCCGGAGAATGGCGGATTACATCTATATTATACATTGCAATCAAAGGAAAAGGACATAGGTGGGTTACATGAAACCCACTGGTGACAGACTAGAGAGGTCGGAGAAAGCAAAGTGGGGAAACCCCTGGGATTGGATAAAGAGTAAAATGATGGACATACACTTGGGTAGGTGCAGGAACAATTAACATGATAATGAAGGAATTTGAGGCATCTGTCCTGGCACCCACCACATTTGTTGTGCCCCAGGGGCTCCAGAAAAAAAGGAAGTTACAAGTTAACTAGACATCTCACAGATAATGTTATCTTAGAGGCAAAAAAAAAAGGCAAATGGGCTCAGTAAAGAAGATCTAAGTTGATCTTTGTCAGGGAAAATATCGGCCTCGGACATGACTACCCACTATAACCTGTTTGTAGTTAAATATTTAATTTTTCAAACCATCTTTTGTGATTATTTTAGGTCTCTGAGTTTGCAAGACTGCCACACAGGCCTCCCCTGAGCTTGTCAGGTTAGCATGTGGCTCCTTTTGTCCACAAATCTAATACAAAAAATTTCCAAAATTAATGAAAGACACCAGGCCAGAGTTTCAAGAAGCCCAATGAATGCCATCCAGGGTAAATAGGAAGAAAGTCACTCCAAAGCAACAAGACTAACTTCACAATAGAGACAGTGGCAAGCCGGAAGACACCATGACCTCTCTTTAAATGCTGAAAGAAAATACTTAATGTATAAAATTGCATGCAGCCTTAACAATCTTCCATTTCAGTCAAAGAGAAATCAGGTGAGTGGTGGTTTGAAACAGGGAGGAAGGAGGGGTTGGGAAGAGGGGTGTGAGGACTTCTGGGAGAAAATCCTGTTTGCTGTATAATGGTATTACTTTATAATATTTTATTTTGCCGTGTATATGTTTGTGTGTATGAAACCAAAATGTGGATATCTGAGCCCGAGTTCATTGTCTCAGCGAAATAGAAGAATCAAGTTGCAGACAAAAACAGTTAGCGGGAGCAAAATTCATTGAATACATCTGTGAAAGAAAAAAAGCCACATGCTAACCTGACAAGCTCAGGGAAGGCCTGCGCGGCAGTCTTGCAAACTCAGAGACCTAAAATAACCACAAAGATGGTTTGAAAATTTAATATCCGACTATAAACCAGTTAGAGTAGGTGGTCACGTCCCAGATATTTCAACTGACAAAGATCAATTTGGATCTGCTTTACTGAGCCCATTAGCCTTCTGGCCTCTAAGATAACCTATCTGTGAGATGTCAGAGTAACTTGTAACTTCCTCTTTACTCTGGACCCCTGAGGGCACAACAAATGGCCCTGAGACATTCCCTCATTGTTATTGTTATCAAGTTAATTGTCAACTGTTAGTTACATTAGAGCATCTCGTATCCATCTTTGTAAAAGAAGCTCATGTCCATCATTTCACTTTTTACCCTATCCCAGAGGTTTCCCCGCTTCCCTCTGTCCCACCTCCCTAATCTATCACCAATGAATTACATGTAACTCACGTACGTCCCTTTCCTTTGATTGCAATGTATAAATATAGAAACATAACCCTCCGTTCTCCAGAGCATTATCTCAATCCATTGAGGTTCTGCTTCCCGGCAATTGTCTACAGTTTGGCTCAAATAAACTCACAAAAATTCTTTACAGGTTTCAATGGTTTTTTTCGTAAACACATCCAACCAAAGTAAAGTCTAGTAATCCTTGTGTAGAGTTCCACAAGGCCATAAACAACGTGGGACGTGCTTTCTCACCACAGGAATTCCAGGAATCCATTGTGTTCTGTGATTGGGGAGGGGAGAGAGGAAGCCACTTTTTTATGTATATGCTTGTTTGTTCCTGAGTGGTTATCTGCGAGCTGCCAGTCTAAGCAATATCCATACATTTTAAAGTCCATTCTTCTCCTGTGCACCCTTCCTTCCCCATCTAGTTGGGGTGTCTTAGTAACTCCACCTAGTAGTTGGGTTTTTGGTAAGGTCCCGATTTTTGTCAATTTGAGGAACACAGGACAAATTGTTAAAAATCGGGACGTCTGGTCACCTTAGTTTTTGGGTTTTACTTTCCCTTCCCTTGGGCCCGCCCCTACTTACCTCTTTTTTTTTGGTTTCATATTCATAATGTATATTTCACAAAGACATTAAAAATTTTACTTTTTTGTTGTTGTTGTTAATCCTTACCCGAGGATATTTTTTTCCATTAATTTTTAGAGAGAGTGGAAAGGAGAGGGAGAAACATCTATGTGAGAGAGACACATGGATTGGTTGCCTCTCACACACGCCCCGACCAGACCTGGGATCTGGCCTGCAACTGATGTACATGCCCTTGACCAGGAATCAAACCCGAGACCTTTCAATCCAAGAGCCAACAGACTAACCACTGAGCCAAACCGGCTGGGGCTGTTCTGTACTCATTTTTAAAAATATATATATTTTATTGATTTTTTTACAGAGAGGAAGGGAGAGAGATAGAAATATTGATGAGTCTTCTATCAGCTGCTTCTTGCACGTCCCCTACTGGGGATGTTCCCGCAACCAAGGTACATGCCCTTGACTAGAATCGAACCTGGGACCCTTCAGTCTGCAGGCCGATGCTCTATCCACTGAGCCAAACCAGTTTCGGCTGTACTCATTTTTAAAAATATTTTTTTTATTGATTTTTTTTGCAGAGAGGAAGGGAGAGGGATAGAGAGTTAGAAACATCGATGAGAGAGAAACATTGATCATCTGCCTCCTGCACACCCCCTACTGGGGATGTGCCTGCAACCAAGGTACATACATACCCTTGACTGGAATCGAACATGGGACCTTTCAGTTCACAGGCCGAGGTTCTATCCACTGAGCCAAACCGGTTTCGGCTGTACTCAGTTTTTTAAGGTAAAAATATTCTACTTATAAATGATCTTCTAAAGCAGATGAGCTTCTGCACTCAATGAAGGACAATGACTACTTTTCAAATTATGTATGTAGTGATGATTAAGCAAAGGTTTGCAATATTGTGATTTATAACAAATATATATTTGGTCATTCAGAGAACCCCAAATATATTTTTCGTATGTTTGGTCTTCATCCACCGTTCCCGACTCAGTACCTAATTCCCTGAATGATAAGAGCCATAGGAGCATTTTTTGTTAATAATAGTTGGTCTTTTGATCTCCAATTCCTGAAAAACTGCTTCCGAGCCGTAAAGGTGAAATCGGTGTCTTGTTATTCAAATCAAGCCCCTTCCGGCCGCAGCTGGGCGTTAAGTTAACACGATGATTTCGGGAAAACACCTGAGGACGAGGTTGTTGCCTGGGGAACCAATCCCGAATAAAGGGTTGGAACTTTCAGTCCCACCCCCCGTGTTCCGGGGAGGGAAAATTGGCTGGAGGTTGGATGATCACCCATAGCCAATGAGTTAGGCTGAGAGGCCTGTGCTATGAAACCCCAAGAAGGAGAGGGTTTGTCTACGGAACCCACCCCCAAACTCCCAGAGGATAGACGTTCTTCCATTCGGGACGTTGCCTGTGTCTTCACCCTCCCGTTGGTTCGTATCCTTCAGTGTCCTCCGTGATAAACTGGTGGCCTAGTGAGTGAACGTTTCCTGAAGCCACGCTAGCAAATTACTGGAACCCTAGGAAGGGATTTTTAGAAGTCTCTGGTTTATAGTGAGTCGCTCAGAAGTACAGGTACTAACCAGAGCTTTCAACTGGCACCCGAAGTTTAAGGAGGGAGTCATGAGACCCTCCAGTCTGTGGCGGGGAGTCGTGATTGGCAACTGAATGCCAGGGCAGTCTGGAGGACTGAGCACCCAGGCCGTGGGGTTTGCTCTCTGTGGTCAATAGTGTCAGGACTGAGTTGAAAGTGGGGACACCTACCTGGTGTCGTTGCGTGTCGCTGGTGTGGGGGCACTACACCCCCACGTTGGAATTTGCTCCAGAACCCGTAGGTTTAATTTTAAGACTAAAACTTAAGATTTTAACATTGAGATTTCTTTTAGAAATCGTATAATCTTTTAAAATTGTGAAGTATAATCGTATCATCTTTTTTAAAAATGAGAAGTTCTGTGGATGCTGGGCTGGCATTTTGAATAAGCTGACTTGTGGCATATGATCTACGCATATATGTATTGTGCTAACTCCACATCTTTAATTTATCCGGTCTCAGGGGAATTTAAACATGTGGCCCCCATTTTATTTTTTAAAAATATATATTTTATTGATTCTTTACAGAGAGGAAGGGAGAGGGATAGAAAGTTAGAAACATCAATGAGAGAGAAGCATCCATCAGCTGCCTCCCGCACACCCCCCACTGGGGATGTGCCCGCAGCCAAGGTACATGCCCTTGACCGGAATCGAACCTGGGACCCTTCAGTCCACAGGCCGACGCTCTATCCACTGAGCCAAACCAGTCCCGGCCGCGGCCCCCATTTTAAACATTTAGAAACAACTCTTTCTTGGGTTCCCCTGTGAATCTTCCGCAGGTTAAATACCCTCGGTTTTTTATGTCCCGTGGTTCTGATCACTTCTGTGGACCTCTATAATTTACCAAGGTTCCTTTTAAAACATATGCTCTGGCTATGACAAAACGGGGTGCTTACAGACAGCATATTTTGAGAAATGCAATTTAAGATACCCTTTGCAGTTTTTAAAACAAACCAAACATGGTAATTGACAGTAGCTCTAAGGGCTTTTATCATTGGAGGCCTCATTAAACCATTCCTTCCCCATTTATGCTTAACTGAAAGCAGTTGTTTGAACGTAAATACTAGGAATCACATTTACTCTTGAATTTCATTTTCTTAATGTTGGATATATATAATATATATATATATATATATATATATATATATATATATATATATATATATATATATATATATATTTAATTCTGTCTTCATTCCAGCTAGTAATATTGAAACAGCCTTTAAAGGAATATAGACAAAGACAAAGCTTTAGTAACCAAATCCCCACTTAACACATCTTCCTGAAGAAAGTAACTGTGAATATTATCTTTCAAAGCTCTCCTTAGCCTTGGCAGGCTGGGAGCTCAGTTAGTTGGGCCTCGTGGAGTTGTTACATGGTATGAGTTCTGTTATTGAGTAAACTTTGTACTATTTCTCCATAGTGGCTGCACCAATTTACGTTCCCAGCAAGGGTGCAAGAGTGCCCCTTTCTCTTTTATTGTTAAAACGTGTTATTTCCTGTGTTTTTCATAATAGCCATTCTACCAGGTAAGAGTGGTCTCTCACTGTGGTTTTGCTTTGCCTTTCCCTGATTCGTGATGTTGAGCGCCGTTCATTTAGTGCAGCTGAAGGCCACCCGTATGTCTTCTTTGGAACAATGTCTTCAGATTCTCAGTATATTTTTTAAATGGATTTTTATTTTTTTGTTTTTGTTGTTGTTACTGAGTTGTATGAGTTCTTTATATGTTTTGAATATTAACACCTAACAGATGATTTACAAATATAGGGTGTCCCAAGAATGTATACACATTCTGAGTAATCATAATAATGCCAGTTGATTAAATGTGAAAAGAACCATTAATTGAGCTGCTAGCTGTTAACGTATATGTACATTTTTGGGGGGCCACCTTGTATTTCCTCCTATTTGACAGGTTGTTTTTCCATTTTGTTGATGGCTATTTTTGTTGTGCAAAAGCTTTTTAGTTTGATGTAATTCCACTTGTTTGTTTTTGATGTTGTTGCCTTTGCTTTTGATGACAAATCCAAAATATCAGCGCCGAAATCAATGTCAAGGAGCTTGCCGCTTTTTCCTTCTAGTTTTTATGGTTTCCGGTCTTACCTTCAAGTCTTTAATTCATTTTGAGTTAATTTTGTGTATGGTTTAAGGGAGTGGTCTAGTTTAGTTCTTTTTCAGGTGGCTGTCCACTTTTTACAGTACCATTTATTTTAAAAACTGTCTTTTTCCTCCATTGTTTTCTTGGTTCTTTTGTCATTAAATAACCATATATGCATGAGTTTATTTCTGGACTTTCTATTCTGTTCTGTTGATCTATTTCTCTGGTTTTATGCTAATACCATACCATTTGGATTACTGTAGCTTTGTAATGTAGATTGAAAGCATGATGCCTCTAGCTTTGTTCTTCATTCTCAAGATTGTTTTGGCTACTTGAGGGTCTTACGTGGTTCCATAAAGGATTTAGGATTGTTCTATTTTTGTGTGAAAAATGACAGTGGAATTTTGATAAGCATTGCATTGAATCTGTAGAATGCTTTGGGTAATACAGGTTTGTAATCAGTATTAATTCCTCAATCTATGATCATGGGATACTGTTACTTTGTGTTTTCAATTTTTATCAATGTCTTACAGTTTACAGGTCTTTTATTTCCTCAGTTAAATTTATTTCTAGGTATTTTATGGGATTGTGTGGTTGGGTTTTTTTTTTCAATTTCTTACTGCTTTATTATTAGTGTGAAGAAACATAACAGATTTGTGTATACTGATTTTATAGCCATCAATTTCACTGAGTTCAATTAATTCTGTTTTTGTTTTTGGTGGAGTCTTTTGGGTTTTCTAATATATAATATGTCATCTACAGTAGTGAGAGTTTACTTCCTTTCCTATTTTGGTTGCCTTTTATTTCTTTTCTAGTTGCTCTTTAGGATTGCTCAGACTATGTTGAATGTAAGTGGTGAGAGTTGGCACTTGTGTCTTATTCCTGATTTTACAGAGAAAGCGTTAATTTTTCGCTGTTGAGCACAATCTTAGCTGTGGGCTTGTCATATGGCCTTTTTTATGTTGAGATATGTTCACTATATACCCATTTTGTTGTGAATTTTAATTGTAAATACCTATTAATTTTGTCAAATGCTTTTTCTGCATCTCTTGAGATATAAGATTTTCTCCTTCATGGTGTATCTACATTATTTTTCTAACTTAAATTGCACACTTTATTAATTTGTTAGCCTTTTTTCTAATATAAACATTTAATGCCATTTTCACTGCATCTCATTTATTTTGGAAGGTAGTATAGATGTTTTCATTATAATTTATTTCTACTTATGTTTAAATTCCTATTATGAGTTTTCTTTTTTTTGACCTGATATTACTTAGGAGCAATTTCTTAAATCTATCTTTTTTCTTTTTTTTTAAAAAATTTATTGTTATTATGTATCACATAATTGTTCTTATCCCCCCATTCCCATCCCAAATCCCTCCCTACATATTCCTCCACCACCCTGCTGTCCATGGCCACTGGCTAGGTCCATGTGCAAGCACACAAGTCCTTTGGTTGATCTCTTCCCCTTACCCCCACCCTCCCCTACCTTCCCTCTGAGGGTTGAGAGTCTGATGGCTGCTTCTCTTTCTCTGGGTCTATTTTTGTTCACCAGTCTGTGTTGTTCATTATTTCCTCTAGATGTGTGAGGTCATGTGATCCAAGAAATATCCTTGTAAGAACCTAAACTGCGACAAGCCTTAATGGTTATGCTGAGAGGCAAACGAATCAGTTTGTAGTGAGTTCCTTTCTGGTCCAACAGTTCTTTTGAGACCCAATTTCAATGTCAAATAGTTCCTTATGTGTACATGTCAGCCATGATATTTCAGATCTGGTTGGTGGACAAATGGTGGTAATGCAGGTCCAACCGTCTCTGGTTTGGTCTTGGGCATCCTTCAGCAACACGCAGCTGCTGTCTGCTGGTATGGTGAGGCGTCGTCAGCATCTTCCACCTCTGAATTGTGTCTCTTCTGTCTTCATGGCTGGAGTACTTCTGTTTCTTCCTCTCTGTTACAGGATTCTAGATGGTCTCGGAGTTGTTTTCTGAAAATATACAAACATATTCTCGACCAAAAGTTAATAAAAGGATATTTTCTTTAAATTTGACTTGGGATTCTTTTTCGTCCCTCCCCCCCCCCCCCCGATAATTTTCCTCTGGCTTATTTTGACACCTTGTGTGTATTTTTATGGGTATCTTGCTGTTAGCGTTTCAAATAAAGGTTAATTTTCTAAAGTACAAAAAATTTTTTTAGGTGTAAATTATTCTCAGGATATTTTTCCTTACATGATATTCTTCCACTGTCACCCCCTTTTTTACTTTAAATAATAGGAGACTTGGAAATTTTATAGTGTAGTCTCCCCTCCCCCCCCCACACACAGTATTTCATTGTTTATTTACCAAGAGAAACTATTCTTAGCTCAAATATTCATGTTTCATAGAGTTCAGGATTACAGGTCAGTGACAAACTTCCGTGGAATTCAACCCAAAGAAATTCTTTACATTCCAAGATCACTTTGTATTCTGAAATATTCCAGCCTTCCTCATCTCAAAATCTTTCATGGAATCATAATTTCTGTAGAAATCTGCATATGCCTTCTTTCTTGGTTCAGCTACACCAAACTTATAGAAAGCTGCTTCCCCCAGGGATACAAGCACAGCTCCAACAATATGAAATCTCAGACGCTTGGCCAGAAGGTTTTGGCAAAGTACCGGAAGACATGGTAGATATATTCTCACCCAACACCAATGTCCGTCCTTCCCGAGGGAGAACTGGATGACCTATAGTGTAGTCTTGATAGCTTTTACATTTTAATTATTTGCGCTACACTATGACTGCTTTAGGTTCATAGCATGTTGTGCAATTTTACCATGAGACGCTCTGCAAATAAGAATTTGTGTTAATACTATAGGAACAGCTTTTTGCACAGTACACTTCGTTTTTCTAGAACATTCATTTATTTCCATTAGCCACATTGATTTCCTCTGAGAAGTTGGCTTGTATTTATCTATCAGACCCAACACTCTAGCAATAATCTTATTTACCAAGTGTGTATTAGTGGAATTGATTGTTTGGCTTCTCGAGAAGGGCCTGAGCATTCCTGCTACTATGCTAGACTCAAATATTAAAAACCCACTTGCCCACACCATGGGTATAAGGCCTCTCAAACAAGTCTTGTTGCAGTGAAATGGCAGCTGCTGTCAGCCACATACATCTTTCTGTTCCATCTATTAAGCATATTGTTTTCAAGTGGTTTAGTTTTTTTTGTTTGTTTGCTTTTCATGTCCCGGACTTACTGGGAATTCCTCCTTTGTGGGGAATAGTTGCAATTCCTAATCCCCATTACCAGTGGGTTCAGATTTTGGTTCCCAGTCGCTGGCCCTTGGGTCATGACATTAAGCCAGTGTCCATCCTTTATGGTCTGAACTATGACGGTATCCGATTATCTTGAAACCTCCGACTTTAGTTCTTGATTAATGAAAAGAATCTTTTTAAAAATATGTATATTTTATTGATTTTTTTTACAGAGAGGAAGAGAGAGTCAGAAACATCAATGAGAGAGAATCACCAATTAGCTGCCTCTTGCACACCCCCCACTGGGAATGTGCCCCTAACCAAGGTACATGCCCGTGACCGGAATCGAACCTGGGACCTTTCAGTCCGCAGGCTGACGCTCTATCCACTGAGCCAAACCGGTTTCGGCTGAAAACGTTCTTGATAAATGCTTTCACTTTGGTCCCTCTTGCGCAGGTCCGAGAGTTTCACCTCTAGGTTTAAATCAGGGAGCATGATATTGATTTAAAGTGGATTCCCTCCAATAAAAGGGTTTTTGCAAGTTTTTGTCATGACCTCCCGGGTGGACAGTGGGTCATTTGCACAGTAGGCGTTTCTCAAGCTCCTTCTCCAAAATCAAACCCTGATTCTCCATCACCCGCGGTCACCGTGGTGGGTGGAGGACTGCCACAGAGGGAGGCCGGCCTGTGAGAATGGGTCGTGGCCACTGGGTGGTGTCGGATCCCTCCCTCTTTCCTAGTCCCCAAACCCCGGAGCCCCCCCCACGCGAGGTGATGCGCGGCGTGGCGGGCGGGGCTGAGCGCGGTTGTGGGCGGTCGGGGAAGGGAGCAGCGATCCGCGGAGAGAGAAGGCGGCGGAGGGCCGACGCGAAGCGGGGATGCTCGGAGGAGAAGAAACCAGGTAGAACCCAGACGCAAGACGATTCCTCCGGGGGACGCTTGCGGGGTCTACCCAGCAGGGGCCAGCCAGCGCAGGGGCGGTCCGGCCTACGGAGCCTTTCTTCCCGAGCGCCACGGCCAGCCCCGGGTGCAAAGACCCGCTTGGCACGGACCGGCCCTTGGGGTACAGGATGGAGGGGGGCGCGTGCGCAAAGCCTGGGTGGACCCCTAAGGGCGCCGGGGACCAGGAGGGGCGTCTTTGGAGGAAAGATGCCGAAAGCGGGGATCGCTGGACCCCGGGAAACCTTCCTCACCGGGGGGCCCGATTTTAAAATCGGGACTTTTTAAAAAATGCCGCGGGACGCGGGACAAATTGTTAAAAATCGGGACGTCGGGTCACCTTAGTCCTCCACAGAATTTTTCTAGGCCCCGATCTGGAGGCGTCTGTCTACCCGGCGCCGGGCGGGCGGGCAGGACCCCGCGGCGCCCTGCGGGTCACACCCGGGGAGGGACCCGGCCGGCTGCCGCGGTCGGGCGTCACTTGGGATCTGACAGCTGCCCCATCCCCGGGAACCACCCGGTGTTTTGCGTGGAGCTGGCATTTTTTGAGCACAAGGTAAGGTGTGGATGGCCGTCCTGGGGCGACTGGACAGATCCCGGGGGCTTGTCGGCCGCGACCCGGAGCCTGACTTCCCGTGCCAGCCCGGAGCGCAGCCGGACGCCCGGGCCTGTGCGTGCGGGTCTGGGGATCGGGATCGGGAACCTCCTGGTCCGCCCGAGAGGAGGGGTTTCCCTGGCGAGGCCGAACTGCCGGCGGGTGTCGGCCTCACCTCGCCTCGCTCCCCTTTTGGGGGCTGCGGTTCGCATCCCCTGCATCCCTGTGACATCCCGGGCCGGCCTGAGCCGCGGTGAGGGACCGGCCTTCCCAGCGAACGGCACCGCGGCCCCTCTCCGCCCCCCCTGCCCGAAGGTGCCGGTCGGTCGGTCGGTCGGGGGTGGGAAGCCGCCCCGGCCCCGGTCTGGACCGCGGACCCTCGGCTCGCCTCCCGCCCGGCTCTCCGGGGCCTCCGGGCGGTGGGGGGCGCTGTCTTCGGCCTGGCCCGCCGGGGCGCCCGGGGAGCTCGGGTCTTTGCCGAGGCCCAGCCGATGGCGTGGCTTCCCGTTCCCGGGGCCGCCGGGGCGCAGCGCGGAGGGACCGGGAGTCCGACTGGACTGGGGAGGTACGCAGCATGCCCTTATTCCGCGTGTCCGCCGGTACCCCGGAGAACCCCTACCTCCGCCTGTACCCCTGCGCACCCCCGCCGCCCCGATCCTCCGCGTACCCCCGGCCCGCCCGCCTGTACCCCCGCGTTCCCCCCTACCTCCGCCTGTACCCCTGCGTACCCCTATACCTCCGCCTGTACCCCTGCGCACCCCCGCCGCCCCGATCCTCCGCGTACCCCCGGCCCGCCCGCCTGTACCCCCGCGTTCCCCCCTACCTCCGCCTGTACCCCTGTGTACCCCCTACCTCCGCCTGTACCCCTGTGTACCCCCTACCTCCGCCTGTACCCCTGTGTACCCCCCTACCTCCGCCTGTACCCCTGCGCACCCCCACCGCCCCGATCCTCTGCGTACCCCCGGCCCGCCCTCCTGGACCCCGCGTTCCCCCCCCACCTCTGCCTGTACCCCCGCGTACCCCTATATCTCCGCCTGTATCCCCGCGTGCCCCCGCCGCCCTGATCCTCCGCGTACCCCCGGCCCGCCTGTACCCCCGCGTCCCCCCCTACCTCTGCCTGTACCCCTGCGTACCCCCGCCGCCCCGAACCCCGCGCGCGGGGGCGGCCTGGCCGTGGACGATCGCGATGGGCCGAGTGTGCAGTGGGCCCGGCCTTGGTGTCTTTCTCCCCTCGCAGCGTTTCCCTCCCGTTGGCCACTATTGCGAGCGCCCGGACGGCCCTGTGCGGACCCGGACCCAGGGGACCCCCGGCCCCCCGGTCCCCCGGTCCGGGCACTCAGGCGCCTCCGGGCCGGTGAGCGGCCGCCGCGGGCCGCGGAGAAGCGACCTCGTACCGCGGGCGGCGCGGAGAACCAGGGCCGCGGCCCGGTGACAGCGGGGCGGGCGGGCCTCCCGGGAGAACTTGTTTCCCGGGTTCCGCGGACCTTCCCCGGGCGGAGGGCCCCTGGCCGGGGGACCCCGTGTGTCCCCGCGAGAGAACCCCCTCGGTCCGGTCTTTTTCTCCGGACCGCAGCCCCGCCGCCGCCCCCCCTCGCCGCCTCCTTGCGGGTGGGCGAGGGGTCGCCCCTTGGCGGCTCCCCGTTCAGGAGGGCGCGCCCGCCGATGGGTCTGGCCAGCCTGCGAGATGGCCGTGCTCCCGGGGAGGGGCTCTGGGCCCGACACCCCTCCGCCCAGAGCGAATCCTGGCTCCCGGGCATCTGCCCTTTGCGTGATCCTGGGATGGAGCCTGCAGCTGGACGGACCCTGTGCTCCGACTGGGAATCAGGTCCTGAGGTGACCTGGTTTCACAGGTTGATATTCGATCACTGAGTCATGCCAGCCGGGCTGATAGTCATTATTATTATTTTTTTCCACTTTTTTATATTAAGGTGTTATATGTGTACATATCTTACCATTGCCCCCCCCATGACATTTATTACTATTATTATTTATTTTCACTTAAAAATATATATATATATTTTATTGATTTTTCACAGAGAGGAAGGTAGAGGGACAAAGGGTTAGAAACATCGATGAGAGAGAAACATTGACCAGCGCCAGGGATGTGCCCGCAACCAATGTACATGCCCTTGTCCAGAATCGAACCTGGGACCTTTCAGTCCGCAGACCGGCGCTCTATCCACTGAGCCAAACCGGTTTCGGCATATTTTCACCTTTTTTAAATTAAAGTATTATATGTATACATATCTTACCATTGCCCCCCCCATGATAGTCATTATTTTATTTTTTTACTTTTCTTTTTAAAAATATTTTTATTGACTTTTTACAGAGAGGAAGGGAGAGGGAGAGTCAGAAACATGGATGAGAGAGAAACATTGACCAGCACACTCCCCACTTGGGATGTGCCCACAACCAAGGTACGTGCCCTTGACCGGAATCGAACCTGGGACCCTTCAGTCTGCAGGCCCACACTCTATCCACTGAGCCAAACCAGTTTTGGCGATAGTCATTTTTTTAATTATTATTATTTGGCAAGTATTATATTTCTTGTGGGTGTCAATATTTTACAATTTGTTTCTATTTTGTGTTTTTCCCCCCTCTATTAATCTCTGTTTTTTTTCTATTATTGCATTTTTATTGAGTAGTTCGTTGTTATCCCCTTACTGATATATACTTTAGAAGTTATATACTTGACTAGAGGCCCGGTTCATGAAATTTGTGCTGGGGGGTGGGGGGTGTCCCTCAGCCCAGCCTGCACTCTCTCCAATCTGGGACCCTTCAAGGGATGTCTGACTGCCCATTTAGGCCCGATCCTGGTGGGATCGGTCCTAAACGGGCAGTCGGACATCCCTCTCACAATCCAGGACTGCTGGCTCCCAATTGCTCGCCTGCCTGCCTTCCTTCCTGATTGCCCCTAACCTTCTGCCTACCAGCCTGATCACATCCTAACCACTCCCATGTCAGCCTGATGGATGTTTAACTGCTCCCCAGCCAGCCTGTTTGCCCCCAACTTCCCTCCCCTGCCAGCCTGGTCACCCCTAACTACCTCTCCTGCATGGTTGATCTCCTCCAATTGCCCTTCCTTGCAGGCCTGGTCCATCTCAACTGCCCTCCCCTGAAGGCCTGGTGCCTCCCAACTACCTTTCCCTGCTGGCCATCTTGTGGTGGCCATCTTTTGTCCACATAGGGACAGGATCTTTGACCACATGGGGGCAGCTATTGTGTGTTGGAGTGATGGTCAATCTGCATGTTACTCTTTTATTAGATAGGATAGAGGCCTGGTGCACGGGTGGGGGCCAGCTGGTTTGCCCTGAAGGGTGTCCCCGGTCAGGGTGGGGGTTCCCTTGGGTCATGGGGCAGCCTGAGTGAGGGCGCCTGTGGTGGTTTGCATGCCGGCCACACCCCCTGGTGACCCAAGAGAGGCCCTGGTATCTGGAATTTATTTACCTTCTACAATTGAAACTTTGTAGTCTGGAGTGGAGCCAAGCCTGCTGCCGCTCCATGGCTGCCGCCATTTCCTCTCCAAACTGTAGCATCTATCTGTCTAAAAGGTTAATCTAGGCATCTGACCATCCCCATATGATGTCAAGTCGCAATACCTGGCTTCCTTTCCCTGGTGGACTAGCCCCAGGTGGAAATACTCTACACTGTAACTAAAAGTCTGCCAGCTTCGGAGCGTTTTGTGTGCCTCATCTCATTTGATCCTCACAGAAGTCCTGGAAGTAGATAGATAGGTGGTTTGGTGGTATCCTATTTTCTTTTCGTTAGCCAGAAAATGGAGATTTAGAAAGCTAAGAAACTTGACCAGACTGGAAAGTAGTAATGGTGGGCCGTGAAAATGGCTTTAGGTTTCTCAGTGTGCAGAGTATAGTCAAACACGGCTGCAATGAAATATTCTACCCTTTGTTCTCCCTGCCTGATCTACAATAATAATCTGCTTCGTGTTGATAGTTACTGCTGTGTCGCTGACAATGACCTGAAAGAGAAGTTGGGGTGCTTCACTGGGCTGGAAAAAGTTTAGCTGCAACAGCAAGCAGATTTAATTAAGCAAGTTTGTTCTCTTACTAGAAAAGGGTAAGTTGACTTGCACGTGCACAATACATATACATAAAGCTCTTGCTGGTGCCAATCGCACATGTGTGTTTCGATCTGTCATTGTTGGTGAATTTGGTTGTTTTGGCATTGTGAAGCTGAAAGTGGCGGTGGCACACAGAAATAACGCTGGTGATTAGATATGATCATAACAGTGATCTGGGAAGATATAATTATCCCTATGTAACCGCAGTTGCTGTCGTATTCAGAAACAAAGATGGAGGACCTTCCTTTGAAAGGGACTTGCTGTTTGTAAGCCAGATCCCAATAATCAGAATGCCACTAAAATGAAACAAATCAGTACCCTGTTTCCTGCATTAGATGAAATGACACAGTAGTCTCTTCCCACATGGTGAAAAGGGCTGGGGAATGGATACTGCATTAAGACTCGGAGACTGCAGTGTAATCAATAATACTAGATTCGACGGATGATGCCGAAAAGGAAAACTTTCCCATCGAATTTCT
Organism: Vespertilio murinus; assembly: GCA_963924515.1. Lineage (NCBI taxonomy): Eukaryota > Metazoa > Chordata > Mammalia > Chiroptera > Vespertilionidae > Vespertilio > Vespertilio murinus. Next base: position 140,630,948 of record OZ004709.1, on the reverse strand, counting down.
TAAAAGTGTTACTCCTTCAGGAATGCCGTGTCATAAATTAGAATTGAAAGGAGGTGCAATCATAGTGCTATTGAGAAATCTTAATAGTAAATGGGGTAATGGTACTATATTATCAAAGGATTGCGACCTAATCAAAGTTGAAGTATTATTAACAGGATCTGCAGAGGAGAGGTTGTTCTGATTCTAAGAATTGATTTGTCCCCATCTGACACTGGCCTCAGTGTTAGATTAAGTTTAATCAATTTATCATCGTTTTTATCAATGTTTTTATCTTTTTATCTATTTTATTGATTTTTTTTTACAGACAAGGGAGAGGAATAGAAACATCAATGAGAGATATATCATGTTTTTGTTCTTTTTATATCATGTCTTTGTTTTTGTTATGTTACCATTTATTAATCAATTTATATATTTTCATATACATGAGAAAGGGCAAATAGTGATATTAAAATATTTATTCTAATTTCCTTTCAATGTGCATGAATGCATGTACAAGTCACTAATATATACTTAGTTAATATCTTAATCTGTCTCCTAAACTATATAAGACCCTTAAGCAACTTTCTCTTGTGTTTTTTTTTCCTCTAAGTCTCACAAAATATTTTTTTTCCTTTTTAAAAAATTTATTAAGGTATTATATGTGTACATAGCTTACCATTGCACCCCCCCCCACACCTCCCTTACATGCCCTCCCTCCCCAGAGTTTTGTGTTCATTGGTTGTACTTTTATGCATGCATACCGGTCCTTCGGTTGATCTCTTATCTCCCCCAGATCTCCCTCCCCTCCCCGCTGTCATTTGACAATCTGCTTGTTTTATGGTGACTATCTCAGGACCACACGAACAGAATCTGCTCCTCCTCTGGTTCACACCCCCCCCCCCCCCGGTTCTACCGCTTCCCCGGGGCACACGCCTCTCCCTGGGCACACCGCTCTCCCTGGGCACTCGGCTCTCCCTGGGCACTCGGCTCTCCCTGGGCACATGGCTCTCCTGGGGCACATGGCTCACCTCACAAAATATTTTTATTTCATATAAATGTTTATAGCTTTACCTAAAGAAGTTATCTATTCTTTGCTTTTACTTTTCCATCATGCATCTCAGATCTTCCCACCTGGGGTCATTTTTCTTCTTGAAGTTTTTGTTTTAGAACCTTGCTACTCCACACGTGGTTAACAGACTAGCAACATCAACACTTCCCTGGAGTCCTATAGTCTGAGTCCAGATTAGCGATCTCACCATGTCTAATCTCACTCTTCCATTCAACATAGTTGGTTGAGTGAGCCTCATAAAATATGGTTCTTCCCAGTTAAAGCTCCATGGTTTCCCATTTTGCTTAGGTTAATGACATGCCATGCTTATAAGGCCCTTTATTCACCACCCTCTCTCTGCCACTCCCTCTCTTGCATTCTATGTTCCGGCCATCCTAAGTAAATCTCTTTTGGCTCCTCCAATGTGGAGATGCTCTCTCTTCTGGCCTCTACACATGCTGTTGTTCTCTCGCCACAGCTATCGGCTCCACGCTAACTCATAACTCTTCAGTTCTCAGCATAAAAGCCACTTGACTTGCCTCTGGGAAACTGTTCATTGTTTTCCACATGCCATCCCCCTATATCCCCTAGATCTGCTCACGTTGGCCTGGCAGCTGTAATAAAGACATTCATCTCTTCTGTAAAGTTTGCTTCCATGAGATGATGCAATCTAGAGAAAGGAAATTTCTGACTACTTATGCAATGGCCAGAATTTCCAGGCTTCTTGTAAAAATCGGTAGAAAAAGTGAATAGCACCAACAAAATAAGTACCGTATTTGCCGGCGTATAAGATACTGGGCGTATAAGACGACCCCCTAACATTTCCACTTAAAATACAGAGTTTGTTATATACTCGCCGTATAAGACTACCCCCCACTTGGAGGCATATTTTTCAGGGCCAAAAAATCGTCTTATACGCCGGCAAATACGGTAAGACTAGCAAGAAATCATGAAATTAAAAGGTAGGCTTTTTTTTTATGAAGAAAAAAAGATGTGTTAGTAAGCCCATATAGTATAGTACTGCAAGATTATTTCTACAAGCAGTTAAAACAATATCAAATTCATAGTATTTTACTAGAGAAACTTGCTTCTTTTTAAGAAAACACAATATACACTGAACACAATACAAAATTTTAATAAAGTAGGAAGGAAACTTATCTCATTATGCATACATGCTGCATGTGGATTACACAAGTATATGTACTTTGCAATAGCAGGGATATGGAGATGCACAATGCACTCTGGAGAAAGAGAAGCACAAGTTATATATAGATACATATTACAAGTGCAAGCTCAATAAATTAGTTACATCTTATCACTCAGGAATGTGGGACCAGTTTACAGATGAGGTTGGCGATGGTAGCAAAAGTGGCAGAAGACACTCAGCACTCACCATGTTTAATAAATAAAGCTTAGCGATTCATTGCAAATGATGATACTCTATAGGATCAAAACATCCAACAATTCCATAGATTTTAAATTGGTATCTTTCAGGTAAGCCAACAGTTCTTTTCTAGGCAGGCAAGAAATTGCCTGCTGACATCATTTTTTTAAAAGCAATTACCTTGGAAAAGTAATGATTTTAACGCCTACAAAAGCTGAACCGATCCAAAATATAATATAGTCTCCATGAATCTTAGTCTACCATGTTATTCTGCTCTTTATATCTTCAAAATTTTCACAGCTAGGGTGCACGTCCAGACCCTAACAGATACTAACAAGCTTATAAACATTGTAAATATGTTCCACTTTCTTTGCAGTTATCTTAATAACGTGCAGTATGCTTTTGCATGAAATGATTTACTAAAATATTTAGATTTGTTATATAAAAATCACAATAAGTATTCTTAGCATTCACTTCATATCAGAAATTCTACTTGCATAGGGCTCTAGAAGTAGTCATAAGTCATTTCTCTCCTGTAATCTCGAGGCAAACAGAAATTAATAGAAAGATGAACATCAGTTTTACAGTAACTAAACACATGGCACCTAAGATATAAAAATAAGCACATGTTCCAATTACTTATGCAATGTATGTGTCTTCCAGAGCTCACACCATTTCTTTTGTTCTTTATCTTTGAAAAGATAGTCTCATTTCATTTTTTCACATTAAGGCAAAAGACACATCTTTTCTATGGTGCTAATTAGTCTCTTTTTTTTCCATGAAGAGAAAATAATGCTCCCTTTCATAACATGTTAGTATGGATACTACGAAAAAGGTTTTTTTTTTCTTTTGAAAATATGTGTGGAGATTATAATAATTGAATGTTTAAATGTTAAAATTCTAATCCTGAGCAAGAGTAAAATGAGAACAGTTTTGACTAAAGAATAAAATCCCTTCACTGTTAAACCTAAACAGCTTTGAAACTTGACCATGGAATATAAAGTCAACAAGGCTAGAATTCAGACTTCTGATTTCCACGCCAAATCTGAACACTAAGAACAGAAATAAAAATAAAACACACACAGTAAATAATACATGACAGTAAAAAGCATCAGAAACCGATGCGTGTGGAGTTTGTTAAATATAACATAGGTCCCTCAGTCCTTCGTGGGTAAGTCTACCTGGGTAAATAGCACTCAACAGCGTATGGCTCTGAACAGATCCCTTTGGAAAGGAGACACTGGGTTCCTTTTTAAATAGGCACAGACTTTTACCCCCCCCAAAAAAACATTCAAATACATAAAGGACACATCTGGAAATACAACGTGAATCCGGCTTTCAGTGAAAGCGAGACCACTGGCCACTCTGGAAACTGCAGTACAGGTTACTTGAACTTTTAGTTCTAGATCGCCCTCATGAAAAGTTAGTGCTTCCCGCCCACAGAGCAGTATAGTGACAGAGTATTCCTACACCAATGAGGCATTAAGTAAAGGCTTGCGGCATGAGTCAGGTGAAGCCAAGCTCTAGGAACAGCTTCCTAGTTTGCGGTGAAAGTGCGTAAGCATGGGAAACTGCAGGCTCCGCGCAGGGATCCCCTCACAGTAAGATGGCCTGTCCACACGGGAATGGTCAGTTCAAAGTCAGCACAGTGAACATGAGGCATTGATTTACAACCCTCAGGCGCAGCCCTTGGGGATTCTTCATTACGTCTTTGGTTCCCTCAAACTGCCTCTCCCTCTTCGTCTGCTTCTTCGATCACCTGAATCTCATCTGCTTGAGGTAAGGAAGGATTCTCCACCTGCACTTTATTCTCCTCGGCTGCACATTTCTCTTCTTCCTCGATCATCTCCTTCCATATCTTGTGGTTTTCGGTGAGGTGATGAATTATCTGACTAAATATTTGCTGTCTGCGTTTTCTTTTCGGTGGTTCTGTGAAATTAAAAAGAGATACTCTAGTCATGGCAGTACGACCCAGCCGTTCTGTCAACAAAGACCTAAGTCCCTATCTAAGCACTGGCGTGATAGCAATAAACAATAAGACCGAACCAAGAGGTTACTGGTTTGATTCCCAGTTAGGCACATGCCCAAGTTGTGGCTTGGTCCCCCCAGTAGGGGGCGTGCAGGAAGCTGCCAATCCGTGTTTTCTCTCCCATCGATGTTTCTATCTCCCTCTGCCTCCCTCTCTCTAAAAAATCAATATTAACAATGTAATAATAGTTTTAAAAATAAAGCAGAAAATGAGATTAAGGAAGTGTGTGTTTTGGAGGGAGATGGCACTGAAATATCAAATGATAAAACTAACATTTTAAGGATTTTTTTTTTAATGATTTAAATACATCAAAATTTTGATGAGTAGCCCAGGCCAAGTGGCTCAGTTGGTTGAGCATTGTCCTGAACACCTCCCCCTACCCCTCCCAAAAAAGGTTGCAAGTTCGATTCCTGGTCAGGGGACACATACTTAGGTTGTGGGTTTGATCCCCAGTAGGGATGTGTATGGGAGGCAACCAATCAATGTTTCCCCCTCCCTCCCTCTCCTTTCCTTTCTCTAAAAATCAATGAAAACATATCCTAAGGTGAGGATTAATAACATTGGGGTGAGTTTAGACTTTCAGAAGCCAGCAACTTCCCAAGATGATACTTAGAGGGTAATGTTATAATATTGCTCATCACTGTGCTAATATTAAGACAACTTTGGGGTGATGGTGGATGGGATTCTTTGTAGTTATCTGTTCTGTATACAGCATGCTTGGAAAACAAAGTAATTAGTATTTAATTCTATTTTAAAGAGCAAATAACTGACTTCATTTACAGATACAAAGATAACAAATATTTTTCATTTTCTATTTGCTTTCTATAGAAAATGGTGTCCCTACACTTTTATTTTATTTATTTTTATTTTATTTTATTTTGTATTTGTTTATTTTATTATTATTTTTCCATTTTTTTAAATTAAGGTATTATATGTGTACATATGTTACCATTGCCGCCCCCCCCCCCCCCTACACTTTTAGAATTAAGATCTGGAATGCCACAAAACTTGGTTCTCCTCTTAAGTCAGTTTTCCCAACTGCTTTAAAAAATATATTTTTATTTATTTGAGAGAGGAAGGGAGAGGGCTAACTGCTATATATATCAATTTCAGAGAGGAAAGGAGGAGAGAGAGAGAGAGAACTGTCCATGATGAGAGAGAATCATCAATTGGCTGCACCCTGCCGACCCCGTTTTGGGCATGCGCCCTTAACCAGAACCGAACGCAGACCCTTCAGTCTGCAGGTTGGTGCTCTATCCACGGAGCCAAACCGGCCAGGGCAGTTTTCCCAACTGTTTTGATCCATTTATAAAGTCTATATGAAGGGCAGAATAACAGGCCAGGAAGGGTGGGGTGCGGTCAACGGAGGACTAGCCGGTAGGACCCACCCACCTCCTCCCATCTGTCCAGATATGGTGACAGTCGTGCGTGCACAGGTACAGCCTGCCGAGGAGCACTGGCTGGAGAGGATGACACCTCAAGAGATGCTTGTCGTGTGACAGCGTTAGCAATGGCAGGAACCTAGCCCACAGTAGGAACTCACAACCTGAACACTTACATCATAGTTTATTCGGGATAAGACTACTGGATCTTTTAAAACTAAGATCCAAATCATAATTAAATGGCTATTTCAGTTAAGAACCTTGAGTAAATAGTATCCCTATGTTCTTACTAAGACTTGGATTGTCTCCTTTTCCTTCATCACCGGGATTTGATTCTTCACCATTCTCATCAGAACAACTTTCAGCAGCATCATCCCCTTCTGCTTCTACCCACTGGCCCGGGAGCAAACCAGCAGCGTCGTAGGAGTTACACAGGGGGCCGACGATGTGGGTGATGAAGGACTCCTGGAGCCGGGCCAGTTGAGGAGAAGAACGGTCCATGAAGGGGCTGATGGGCAGACTAAGGCTCGCTTCTTCATCTCCCTGGTGATTTAAAAAAGAAAAGTACATTCTTAACTGTTGTCAGAACAACTACTAAGGTTTGCTGTGAAATTATCTTAAGGTTTTTTTTTGTTTTTTTTTTAAATAAGCAGTCTACATAATGATTTTTTACAAAAAGTGCCGACGAATCTAATTATGACTCTATCATTTCAACTGTATTTCTCTGATATTTGAGAAATCCTAAACAAAACTTTATTCTCACACTCCCAACAGTCGATACCCAGTTAACCAGAAAAAAAACACAAAACCAAACATCTTTTTAAAGTAAATGTTAGCAAATTTACTAACAACCTGCAATATTCCTTAGAGACAAATACAGATTCTCTTTGTCCTAGGTGGAGACTGTAAGTGGAAACACTTGTTGTAGCGGTACTGTAAACGTGCAGAGTGAGTTTTGCAAATGCGTTTCAACACCCCTCCCCTTTTGTAATAGCACAGCATCCCATTGATGTACCGTATTTGCCGGCGTATAAGACGACTTTTTGGCCCTGAAAAATATGCCTCCAAGTGGGGGGTAGTCTTATACGGCGAGTATATAACAAACTCTGTATTTCGAGTGGAAATGTTAGGGGGTCGTCTTATACGCCCAGTCGTCTTATACATCGGCAAATATGTATTTTTCAGGGCCAAAAAATCGTCTTATACGCCGGCAAATACGGTAAATAAAAAAGCCTGATACGTAAAGCAGAGAGAAGTAGAGCCAATGTGGTTGAGGTGAGGATGCTGGGCTCAGGGCCCCAGTTGCTTGCCCTGAGATACCCTCTTAGCTGCGGCTTCTCGGGTTCTGGAGAGCACAGCGCTGTAAGATCAGGCATATGGAGCTTCACAACCTGCTTTTGCCACCTACTACCTAGAGGGTGTTGGGCAAGCTCTATGTTCAGTTCATGTGCCAAATTTTTATAAATCTGTTTTACAGGGTTGCTATGAGGATGAAAAGCAATATGAATATATTAAGTGTTCAGCACAGTGCTGAGCATTCTCCAAATGGTGCTGTGAACAGTTTGCTTCCCAGTGTCTGATTCATATGGAATGAATACGCTCCATAATGCACAAGTGCTGCAGGCACGATGAGTCATGATGTCCTTAGGAAACTGTCGCAGTGAACTGTCCTGTGCTTTAAATCTTCTATGGCTAAGAAAAGAATGTTTGTTTTTAAGCCAGTTGAGATTGCCCACAGGATTCTACAATTCCACAGGTTTAATATATATATGTGTGTGTGTGTGTGTATATATATATGTGTGTGTGTGTGTGTGTATATATATATATTTTTTTTTTTGAGAAGTTTGGCTTTTCTAAATTCATGGCACTTAGATATAGGAATATAAAGCTAGTGTAATTACAATGATAAAAAGATGGGTAAGGCTGAAACCGGTTTGGCTCAGAGTAGGCCTGCAGACTGAAAGGTCTCAGGTTCGATTCCCGTCAAGGGCATATATCTTGGTTGCAGGCACATCCCCAGTAGGGGTTGTGCAGGAAGCAGCTGATTGGTGTTTCTCTCTCATCAATGTTTCTAGCTCTCTATCTCTATCTCTATCCCTCTCCCTTCCTCTCTGTAAAAAATTAATAAAATATATTAATAAAAAAAAAGATGGGTAAGGTTAGAATTTTACATCCATATTTCAAAGATGTTTAATAGCATAGCTAGAATGAGAGGAAATGTAATAGTTTTGATGAGGGTTAACTAGAACTTTCATATAGATTAGTACATTAAACTTCATAACAATTCTATGGTAGGGTGTTCTTTTTCTCCTTTGACATATGAATAATGAAACCTAGAAAAATTAAGTGATACTGTCTGAAATATGTGACTTTTAGTGAAAGATCAGGAATTATAATTTCTGACATTTATGGAGAACTTATCTGTCAGGAACTTTTCTAAGACTTTAAATATTAAGGTTGTTGTGAGGATTAAATAAATTATGTGGTAGGTGCCATCAACATTTCTGTTTTATAAATGGGGAAGCCGAGGCAGAGAGGTTAAGGTCACACACTGCTGGTAAGGAAAAGGAACCAGGATTCAATCTCAGGCATGGCTATACGTTTGTTTAATAAAAGTTAATTCTATATATTTTTTAAATAATTACATTGTAAATGGGGTTGAAATAAACTTTTCAAATGTTCTTTCAATGAAATTTGTGAGTTTTCACAATCTGGCATATACTGATACTTTTTAATTACCTCTGTACAGAGGGCATTTTCCTTAGCATTAAATTCTTTTGTGAACATAAATTAAATCCTGAAACAGGCTTCTATTACCTTTAAGGATGAATATGGGACTATGCAAACTGATTACTACAGATTAGGCAAATATTTATTACCATATATTACCCAAAAGTACAAATAATTTAGTTCAAGTGTGTCAGAATAATAAGATATTACAATATGAATTCTGTGATTACACAGTATAGAATATTTTAACTTGTGAACAGCAGACTACACATGATTGTGTTGGGACCTATACAATCTGGGTGTGACAGGTGCAACAGGTAATTTTGCATGCTTTATAGAATTTGCATTACAAAAAAAGTCCACTTCATCACTCCTGCTAGAGTTGCAACTTATGGTAAGAAAGCCTCACAGAGGCCTCACATGGTAGATATCTTGTTTTTACTGGTTATTAGGGTCAATAAGGATTTCCAAGGAATGTAATTACAAAGTCAAGAATATGTGTTTGTTTGGAGATAGTGAAATGTTAGGCTTGTGGAGAAATCAGTACATTGTGGAGAGCCTCAACATTGGACCTCAAAAAAAATGGAAAGATTCTGCAAAGTTGGTAGGATTAGTTTTCAAGACAAGAGTTTCAACCACATGAGAAAAGACCATGTTCATATCTTTGGATCCTTGAAAACCATTAAGATTACTTTGTCCCCATTTCTAGCTAATTTATTATCCTCTACCAGGACTTTTACCCAGTTGATGTTTCTAAGGCAATCTTTTTATAGCAGAATTGAAGATGGTTGATAGTCTTTAAATATAACCTAAGCATAATCTGAATCAATTAAAAACAACTTCATTTGGAAATAAATTATCGTAGGTTATATTGGTTCTCAGGGTTGAAAAGGGACCTTGGAATCATAATGTAGTCTGTCCTTACCTATATACTCAAGTACATTCAACCCACTTTAGATAGGCCATAAACTTTTTTTTTTAATAGCAGCAAAGGCAAAAAGAGCACAGAGTATACTAAAACCAGAGCAAATGAAACTATTTCTAACCATTCTTAGTCAAACCGATTCAGATTTCAAACACTGACTGTAGCTTTCCAAATCCCAAAGGGTAGTGTCTTTAGAAGGCAGCTATTAAAACCCCACCAATCTCACGTTTCAACTCACCTGATCATAAAATTCATGGACAATGCCTTCTGTCCATTTCAAATGCAGGTTCCGAACCTTTGCAGGGCCATTGATATCTGCCAGTTTGATGCACACCTGGCATACTAAGAGGCGGTCATTTTCATTACTCCATTCTATACCATTACTGTTTACATCATTGGCCTGTTTTGGAAAAACAGAATTATTTTAGGTTCTGAGGGCACAGGAGTTTTGTTGTTTCCACCAAATTACCTTAAAATTTTCCTAACCCAATGACAGGCAGCGATTCAATAAATGCTTCTTTTAATCTATTTGTGCCATAATATGGACCTCTATGATTAAGTTTCTCTTAAATTTGAAATGTTATAATTTTGTTTCAATAGAAGCAGAGACTATAAAAACATAACAAATCATGGGTTTCTATATTTGGTGATTACCACAGAGGATTATAGTTTGTGTGTGTGTGTGTGTGTGTGTGTGTGTGTATATAAATATATATGTATATATAATATTAATATGCAATATAATATATAAGTATATATATGCAAAACATCATAAGTCATGTAGAATTGTAACTTTGTACCTCAAAAAAAAAAAAAAGAAAATACTTAAGGATCTAAGGAGTTGGCTCTAGCTGTGAAAGACAAATGTGATATGATTTAAAGAACACAAGTCTTAGAAGCTGAGCTCTATGGTTTAAAATCCTGACTCAGAATGACGTGCTAATTTATTGTGTGATACTGAAAAAAAATCATTGAATCTCTTGGAGTGTTTCTTCATCTAGAGCAGTGTTTCCCAAAGTGTGGTACGCGTACCCCCAGGGGTACGGGAAGAGTTTGGTGGGGGTATGCTTTGCACCGGAGTTTGGTGGGGATATGCACTACACCACGCTTAGCTGAGCCTAATTCTGCATTCTCATGAGTCAAGTCAATTTCATCCTTCTCATTGATCCAAATAAATGTTATTTATGATATAACTTTTATTTATTTTTTATTATGAATAATTTTATTTTTTGTTATTTTGTGTATGTTCCAAAAAAAGAAAAAGTAAGTATATTTTGATTGTTATTAAAATACATCCTTTTTTTTTTTTTTTGACGAGGGGTACACTGCATTATGAAAATTATAGAAGGGGTACACATATGTCAAAAGTTTGGGAAACACTGATCTAGAGGATAGTCTTGTCCAGGGGGTTAAATCTAGTACTTCTTTATTACCAGTTTCTCTACCATAAAAGGACACGTTCCTTTATGTCAGAAACCCCTAAAAAACAAGCAAACAAACAAACAAACAAAACCCCCACAAAAATACAGATTCCAGCCCTGGCCATTGTGGTACAGTTGGTTGGATCACCATCCCTTACCTAGTAAAGTTGTGGGTTCAATCCCCAGTCATGGCATTGTACCTGGGTTTTGGATTCTATCCCATTAGGTCAATGGGGAGGGAGGTGCATATAGGAGGCAACCCATGATGTCTGTCTGTCTCTCTCTTTAAAATCAATAAGCATATCCTTAGGTGAAGATATTTTTAAATGAGAGAAAACAATAGATTCCTGCCAGCAAAAGAAGGGGCATCCTTCCTTCAGGAATCAACAGCAGTGGTTTTCAACATTTTCACCCCAAATGTCTGAGGCACAGAACTCGCTAATGAGGACCACTATCCCAGGAAAGTGTTCATTCCTTATTCTTTTTTTCCCCCCTGGTTCTTTATTCTTTAGCACAGTGAGTGCATATTCTCAAGTGGAAGAGTGGAGAGTACTTCTCTCCCACACCAGCCAAGCACTAATATAAAGAAAGTGTTAATAGGTGTGGTGCAGTAGACATAATGGGCTTCCTTGAAGTACATCTTTAATTTCGTGAAAGGTCTTCCTTGGCATGGTGCACAACTTTCTCAAATCTGCCCCTAAAAACTTTGAACATAATTGATTTGTCACCGTGTGAAAGTTACAAGTCTATTTCGGAGAGGAAATATAGCAAGCAATAGTATTTTAGAATGTGTTATAATAAAAATATTGATTTAAAATGTTGGGATATGTAGTATCTTACAGTAGATATTTATCATGAATTCGTGAACAGTATCAATTCTAACTTAATAGTAAATAACTAGAGGCCCGGTGCACAAATTTGTGCACGGGTGGGGTCCCTTTGGGTGGCCTGCAGGGATCGGGCCAAAACCCGCAGTCCAACGCTACCTGCAGCTCCTGCCTGCCTGCTCCTGCTCATCCCGGCCCCACTGTGCCTGCCGCGGGCTTGTGCCCAATCAGTCCCCATCAGGAGAGGGTGGTGGGGACTAATTGGGCATGCAATTAGTCCAGCATGCAAACCGAGCTAAGGAATACCCGCCACCCCATGTATGAATTTCGTGCACTGGGCCTCTAGTATGGGATACTTTCATTTAGTAACAAGGATAACAGTGGTTTCCATTTTTGATACCAGGCATAAATTACATAACAAACCTTGGCATTGAATTCAGCAAGGAAATCAAAATGCTTCTTAAGGTCTGTGGCAAGGATTGCTTCAATGACTAAGAAGCGAAAGCGTTTAAATTCCACACGATTGAGATTATGAAGGAAGTTGTATCCTGGGTTAGACAAATACAGGCTCCAAGCTGATGCGGCATGATGATTCTCCAGAACGGATTTATCGTTGTATAAAACTGCCTAAAAAGGAATAAGAAAAACGAGGTGGGTATTTTAAAGATCTTAAACTTTTAATAATAAACAAGAGTTGGGATCAGACTAGAAAAAAAACAGTAACATCTCTATGCCATTGGTATTTTAATTGTGTGAAGGGTTGTGATACTTTTATAAACGAGTGGACCAAAGTGCAAGGGAAGGTACGCCTTTCCTGCTTGCACAGCTAGTCAGTGAAAGGGAATTGGTTTTCCAAGTTCATCTTCTTTGCAAATACCATCTTGCCTTCCAAGAGATGGAAAGTTGGTGTTTAAGGTCTACTATATGAAACCAGTAAACCTTTTCAAATAAAGCTTAGTCCTTAGGGATATGGAACAGGCTTGGGATACATTTCTTCAGCTAGCATGGAATCAAGGGTGGTGGCAACAGAAAAGAAGCCGGAGTACAGTCTAGGCCAGCCGTGGGCAAACTACGGCCCATTCGGCTGTTCTATCCGGCCCGCGGAGCCGAAAGAGCGGAGGGTTCTCTTGCTCTCCCCTCCGTTCCTTCACCAGCAGCCCAAGGTGAGAGTGCCAGCATGGTCAGGTTGCTTTTGTTCCGGCCCTCCGGTCCAGTTTAAGAACCCATTGTGGCCCTCGAGTCTAAAAGTTTGCCCACCCCTGGTCTAGACTGAAGCAGGCCCAATGTCTAAGGACACATCCTACACTTCCAACTTGTCGCAGCGCCTGGGAATAAGAAGTATGAAACAGGTAAGAGCACAAATCCTTTGGTTCAAGTGTTATGGCACTATTCACTGTTTCTCCACCTCTAAAAATTAAGCAGTTTTTAAAAGCATTAAGCATAGTAATTTTTAAAAAAGATTTTAACAAAACATTTTATTGTAGAATATAACGTATGCAAAAAAAATGCTAAAACTTGAATAGTACAGTTTAATAAATAGTTGTAGAGAAAATGCCCATGTTACCAGTGGTACTGTCAAAAGTATAACATTGCTGACTCCTTGAAGCTTTCATTGTACACCTCTCTTATCACAACCTTCTTCCTCCCCACAGAGATATGCTTCCCTAAATAATATACTCAGCGGTTTAATTTTGCCTATTTTTAGACATTACATACCAGACATTTACGCTCGGGAACGATAGGGGCTGACAGTCACTGCACACAGCTGACGGTGCTGAGTGATTGGGGACAGCACTGGGAGCCAGCAGCGGGTGTGAGTGGGGCTGGCACCGGCAGTACATGTGAGCGCTGGGCAGCACCACAGTGCTTGGGGTGTGTTGCATCTACCTTTTTATTTTCATTAATCACCAAAGGCTCGCCCCAATTACAGCAACCAGCACCCTGCCTTGGTCTGGCGCCCCCACACACCTGCCCCACCATTCCGCTGCAGCCGACACCCACCGTGTTTTGTGCACGCCCCCTGGGGTGGGCAGTGCATGTTAGACCAACCAGTTATTTGGTTGTTCCACTGTTCAGCCTATTTGCATATTAGCCTTTTATTATATAGGGTAATCTATCATATTATACTGCTATGCATAATCTTATATAGGTATCCTGGCACATGCAATTTGTATAGGATATATGCATGGGTGTAGATTTAGGAAATTATTCAGTATCTAGATCTTCAGCTTCACCAGAGAATGTCACACTGTCATATATAGTAAGTATATGGGAGTGTCTTTGTTCCTCACATCAGCACTTCATATTGTTAGGCCTTTAAAGTTTTTTTTTAAATTGTTGGGTTTCTCGTGTTGGTTTTAATTAGTATTTCCCTGGTTACTAATGGAGCTAGCATGGTTATTGGTTGTTTGGATTTCCCATTTTGTTGGTGCTTTTTGTCCAATTTATAATTTGTCTTTTTCTTACTGATTTTTAGGAATTCTCAATATATTCTGGTTTTGATTCTTTGGTTGGTTGCATATAACTTTTTTTTAAATTATTATTATCTCTGTATATTCTGGTTTCAAATATTTTGTTGGTTGTGTTGCATATAGTTTTTCCCCCCACTCTGTGTCTAGCCTTTTTAACATTCTTAATAGTGTGTTTATGGAAGTTCTTAAATTTAAATAGATAATTACTCTTAAATAGATTTATGTTGAAATATTGATGCAATCTGTGACCATGGACTATCTCCTCATTCATTTTTTAGTGTATATGAATTAAGTTTTATATTTTCCTGACAAAATCTGGCATATTTTTGTTAGATTTATTTCTAAGTACTTCATGTTTTTGGAAGCTATTAATAACAAAGGCTATCTTTTCAAAAAGCATTTAAGTTTCTAATTATGAGCAGCTGGTATTTAAAAGTATAATTATATTTGCCCTGGCCAGTGTCTCTCAGTGTGTCAGCCAGGGCACCAAGGGCATGTACCCGAGATGCAAGTTTGATCCCTGACCCCAATCAGGGCACTTGGTGCTCCTGTAGGAGACAACCAATCAATGTGTCTGTTTCACATTGACGTTTTTCTCTGTCTCTCTCCCCCCACACCATCCCTCCCTCCTTCCACTCTTTCTGAAAATCAGTGGAAAAAATATCCTTGGGTGAGGATTAATAAACAAACAAATAAAATAATAAAAGTATAATTATTTTTCTATATTAAACCTTACGCCTAGCAATCTTGCTAAAATTTCTCATTTTACTAATTTATTTGAAGATTTAAAATTTTTTCAACTTGCAAATCATTATCTGAGATTAATAAGTTTTGTTTCTTCTTTTTTTTTTTAGTACTTGTTTATTTTTTTTCTTGCCTTATTATACTGGTTAGCATCTTTAATATTATCTTGAATTGTAGACATACTTATCTTAATGATATCAAAGAAAAGTATTCAGATATTCACTACTAAGAATATGCTACTTTGCTTAAGGTTGGTTTTTTTTCCCAATGACACACTTCACTACATTGAGAAACTTCTCTTTTATTCCAACTTTGCTAAGAGATGTTATTATGAATCATGTTGAGTTTTATATTTTTTTCTATTGTCATTGAGGTGAAATAATTTATAACTTTAATCGGTTAAGTTGAGAATTTCATTGATTCGTTTTAAAAAATATATTTTATTGATTTTTTACGAGAGAAAGAGAAGAGGGATAGAGAGTTAGAAACATCGAGGAGAGAGAATCATAGATCAGCTGCCTCTTGCACACTCCCTACTGGGGATGTGCCCGCAACCAAGGTACATGCCCTTGACCGGAATAGAACCTGGGACCTTTTAGTCCGAAGGCTGACGCTCTGTCCACTGAGCCAAACTGGTTTCAGCTGATTCATTTTTGTTAAACTGTCTTTCAGTCTATGATAAATGCAACTTGTTCATGGTTATCCTTTCTAAATATTACTAGGTTAGGTTTTTTAAAAAATATATATATTTTATTGATTTTCCACAGAGAGGAAGGGAGAGGGAAAGAGAGCTAGAAACTTCAATGAGAGAGAATCATCGACCAGCTGCCTCCTGCACACCCCCTACTGGGGATGTGCCCGCAACCAATGTACATGCCCTTGACCGGAATCGAACCTGGGACCTTTCAATCCACAGGCCGACGCTCTATCCACTGAGCCAAACTGGTTTCGGCTAGATTAGGTTTGATAAAATTCTTATTTAAGGTTTTATTTTAAAAAAAATAAATGCAGCATTTCTTTTCTGGTTCCGCTCCCAGTCTTCAACCGCCCGGCTCATCTCATCTGGCTCCGCCCCTGCCAGGACGCCCGCCCCAAGCCCCTTGGTCACACGCATCGGCACAGACAACTAACGGGTCAACCCAATCACCTTGAGGCATAGCTGAGACCTAGTCGGGGCCGGGACATCTGGTCGACCCCGCCTCCCTCGCGGAGACACAATCCTTGCGGCCTCCCTTTTCCGGGAGTGCTGGTCGACCGGATTTTAGTGGAAAAGAAAGAGGGAGCCGGCCCTCGACACACCCTGGGAAAGAGGGCCGCGTCCCCCGCCATCCACCCCCGCGTCCTCATCCCAGTCCGTGACCCGAAGGCCCCAGCGGGGTTCGCCAAGAGGAGGCTACTGACACGGGGTCGGGCGCGCAGACGAACGGACGCCGATGCCATCTCCGCACACGCGTTTCCCTCCTTCTTCCTTCCCTTCCCTCGGACACCTCGCCGCCGCCGGGGCGGGTGGGCGCCCTTTCCCACTGCCCCCCAAGGAAGCGAGGCCGCCAGCGCGAGACAACCCCCTGTGTCCAGGGCGGACTCTCAGTAGATCGCAGCGAGGGAGCTGCTCTGCTACCTACGGACCCCTGGCCCAGAAGCAGGCCTCCAGGAATGGTTTAGCGCCAGGTTCCCCAGAACGAGCGATTCGTGAAGGGCGTGGGGGCGGCCCCCTTTCCGGCCGCACCCCGTTTCCCTGGAAACGAGGGTCCCTTTGCACCGGAAGGGGTCCTGACGCGCAGCTAGGCGGGGGACCAGCTCTCCGAGGCCAACTGATGCTCCGCGGAGCCGCCCAATCCTATCGTTCTGACTGGGCGGGATTGTGACGTAGCTTCTCCCTATTGGCTCCTCCGCCACGCGTACCTGCAGTTCCTCTCAGACGGAGCGGGATTACCATGGCAACGCGCTGTCCGTGGGGTAGGATTCTGACGTAGCTTCTCCCTATTGGCTCCTCAGCCGAGCACAAACCTGCAGTTCCTCTCATAGGAGCGGGATTACCATGGCAACGCGCCATCCGTGGGGTAGGATTCTGACGTAGCTTCTCCCTATTGGCTCCTCAGCTGAGCACGTACATGCAGTTCCTCTCATAGGAGTGGGATTACCATGGCAACGCGCCATCCGTGGGGTAGGATTCTGACGTAGCTTCTCCCTATTGGCTCCTCGGCTGAGCACGTAACTGCAGTTCCTCTCATAGGAGCGGGATTACCATGGCAACGCGCCATCCGTGAGGTAAAACTGACCGGCCTCACGGTGGTCCAGCTCACATCCCCTATCCCTGCGGGAACAATCCGATGCTTTGGGAATTCTGCTTCACCAGCGACGTCGCTAGGAACGCTCGGCCGCCACAAGCCAGGTATCCCCGCGGTAGCTTTTCGGACACCTCCTGCCTAAAACCCTAAAGGTCGGAAGGGTCGGGAGGCCCCGCTTTCACGGTCTGTGTTCGTACTGAAAATCAAGATCAAGCGGGCTTTTGCCCTTCTGCTCCACGGGAGGTTTCTGGCCTCCCTGAGCTCGCCTTCGGACACCTGCGTTACTGTGTGGCCGACCATCAGGGAAAAAACGATCCGAGTAGAGAGGTAAGGCCGGCGCACCCCCCTCGCCGCTCCCTCGCGGGGACTCGGGGAAGGGGCGCGGGGGGCCTCCCACTTATTCTAACCCCTCCTGTCTCTTCACCGTGCCAGACCAGAGTCAAGCTCAACCAGGGTCTTCTTTCCCCGCCGATTCCGCCAAACCCGCTCCCTGGGCCGTGGTTTCGGGGGACAGTAGGTAGCGGATCCCGTTGTTGGTCCATTCATGCGCGTCGCTAATCAGATGATGAGGCGTTTGGCTACCTTCAGGGAGTCAGTGACTCCCGCGGTTGACCCCGCGCTCCCGTGAATTTCTTCACTCCGACGTTCGGAGCCCTGGGCAGACATCCGCGGGCCTTCGCCAGGCTCTGTTTTAATCAAACGGTCGGATCCCCCCTGGTGGGCCCCAGTTCTAGGCGCCCCGCGGAACCGCGGCCCTGGGGGCGGTCCCCGCGGGGGAAGACCAGCGAGTGCGCATGCGCGCGCGGCGGAGACGGGTGCGGAGGGAGGACGCCACGCCCGGCGCGACTGGCCGCCCGGCGCGGCTGGGCATCCAGGGGGCGGGCCCGCTCATGTCCAGAGTTGCTGCCTCCGCCGCTGCCGCCCACCCCCCAACCCCCAGTTTATGGGGCCCCGCGGGAGACCTCCCCCTGACCCGATGCTGCGCCCGCCCCCCGCCACCTCGTCCCCCTGCCCCGCTAAGGGAGAGGGAGGAGAGCGATGCACCTGCGGAGGCTCTCCCCCGGCCGGCGCCCTAGGCTTCAAGGCTCACCCCACGGCCCCCCTAGCACTGCCCCCCTACTCGTCTCTGCGTAGCGTGCGCGGGTGTGGGGCGGACACGCGCGGTTGGGAGCGCCCGGGCTCCGGGCTCCGGTCCCCTCGGTTCTCCCACCCGCCACCAGCGACCGCCGTGTTGGGCCCGCCGCTCCAGCGCCATCCATTTCCAGGGCTACTGGTTCGCAGGTGAGTTGTTCCGTACTCCTTAGCGGATTCCCACTTCCATGGCTACCGTCCTGCCAACCACCTCTTTTTTCGGGGGTCTGAGGAGCGGAGCGGCGGCATCCCGGCGCCTTAACCCGGCTTTCCGTTCATCCCGCCGCGCCAGTTCTGCCTTCCAAAAGTGGCCCCCCAGGCACGCGCGTCCCACGCCGGCGAGCCGGGCTTCTTACGCATTTAAAGTTTGGGAATAGGTTGAGATCGTTTTGGCCCCAAGAGCTCTCATCATTCGCTTTGCCGGATAAGGCTGCGTGTCTGCGAGAGCGCCAGCTATCCTAGGGGAAGCTTCGGAGGGGACCCGCTACTAGATGGTTCGATTAATCTCTCGCCCCTATACCCAGGTCGGGCGATAAGAGATTTGCACGTCAGGACCGCTACGGACCTCCTGGAACCAGAGTTTCCTCTGGCTTCCGCCCTGCCCAGGCATAGTTCACCGTCTTTCCGGTCCTAACGGGGCGGGCGAGGCGGGCGGTGGTGCGCCCTCGGCCCGGTGGTGCGCCCTCGGCGCATTGGATAGGTCTCGGGATCCCACCTGGGGCGGGCGGCGGGCCTTCACCTTCATTGCGCCAAAGCGGCCTTTGTGCAAGCCCCTGACTCGGGTACGGGTTAGACTCCTCGGTCCGTGTTTCAGGACGGGTCGGGCGGGTGACCGACATTGCCGCGGACCCGTGCGCTCGCTTCGCTCCGCGGCAATGCGCCTTGCAAAACTCCCCGGGGCCGCCGGCGCGACTCGCCCGGGTGCACGGAGGACCGCCCGCCGCGCCCCTCCCTCCGCAAACCCAGTCGCTGGGGGCGGGAGGGATGAGGGAGCCGGTGCGCCGTGGGAGGGAAGGCCCGCCCCTTCCCCCCCCCCCAACACCGGCGCGCCTCCTCGGTGGTGGAACGCCCCCCCACCCCCCCTGGCGGGAAGGAAGCCCCCGCGGGGGTGAGCGCTGGGAGGGGGGAGGGCGCCGCGAGGGTCTGGCTTCCTGGGTCCCAGGATTCCTATTTAAGTTGGGGCTTGATGGGGACCTCAAGGCATGTCCCCAGCCTGGGCCGGGGGACCCATGGCTGTGTCCCCCACTTGGCATGGCTTGATGGGGGAACCACAGGCCGAGCCCCCTCGCCCCGCCCTGGCACCGGGTCAGGTGACCTGAGGCCATGACCCCACCCCGCGGGGCTTGACTGGGGGGGCGGGGAAGGGTGGCCTGCCGGATCTGGATCATTCTAGCCCAGTAGGGGTCGGGCTGTCTGGGTCTGGGTATTACTCTTTTTATGTTCAAAACACATAAAATATGCCTATACTACACTGACAAATACATTACTTCGGGAGTACTAAAATTTCATGGGAATGATTAGGAAAAATTATTTAAGAAGTCTTGTTAGTGGGGAAATATGAAAGAGCGGTTGGCTTTCAAACCTTGACATCAAAATCTGACAAAGATAATACAAAAAAAGAAAAATCATGGGGCAATTTCACTCCAACACGTAAGTAAAAACCTGTTGGGGTAACAAGCCCCAAACACATTCATATCCTTCCCAATTAAAGAAGAAATTCGGCAATAAAGCATCCGTAGTGCAGAAGGAAGTCATCAATCTAGAATTCATTTTCTTCTATCAAGAGAAAAACCAAGGATTTCCAGACATTAATCGGTAGCTTGGAAAGAAAAGGCTAAAGTGAACAGAATTAACTGAATACAGGATTATCTAGGGAATAGAAAAGCACTGAATGTTGTTTTTTTTTTAAGTTCTCAGAGAATTTGGAAAAGACTGCTTCCACAATAAGAAAATATGAAAAAGAAAACAGTGCTCTTAGAAGCTAAAAATACTGCAGAAAAAAATTTTTTTAATCTATATAAACATTGGAAGTAAAGTCAGACCATGTCTCCTAAAATATACACTAAAATGGTAAGAGACTTGGAAAGTATACAGAAGGAAGGGGCATAAGGGGCTAGGTCAAGATCTGACTATTGGAAGTTCCTGAAACAGTAGAGTCTTTGGGTTGAAGTGCTCATCAAATGCCAGAAGTTGGGGGCGGGGAGAGAAAATCCCCCAAACCTACCCACGTTATGTCATGGTAAAATTTCACAACAATCGAGACTTTTTAAAAAATATATTTTATTGATTTTTTACAGAGAAGAAAAGAGAGGGATAGAGAGTTAGAAACATCGATGAAAGAATCATTGATCAGCTGCCTCTTCCACACCTCCTACTGGGGATGTGCCTGCAACCAAGGTACATGCCCTCGATCGGAATAGAACCTGGGACCTTTCAGTCCGCAGGCCAACACTCCATCCCCTGAGGCAAACCGGTTTCGGCCAATCGAGACTTTTTATTATTATTTCTGAGTGGATAAAAACAACATGGGAACCAGAGTCAAGACCCCACCCACCCACATGTGCATCGAAATCACAGGAGACCCAGCAGGTTTTGCTCTAGAATTATCAGACTGGGTGCCAACTGTTCAGCTTCCAGAATGAGAAGGATTTACTTTAGAATTCTAATACCCACACTAGAGAGTATTTCTCTCTCGGCAGTTTCCTTTAGTATCTAAGAGTTGACTTTTCTGCCTGGAGGTAAATGCAGGGCTGCAGCAGGTTTGCTTACAGGCATGTGCACTTAAGTGTGAGTGAGCCTGTGTGTGTGTGTGTGTGTGTGTGTGTGTGTGTGTGTGTGTGTACGCACGTGGGCAGGCACAAAGGCATCTGGACTTCCTCTAGAGTTCCACTTAGCCTTCAGCCCCCTTTAAATACTTCTATGTCTTAATACGTAGCCACCTGTTTTTCATTTTCTAAAAACAGTATAAAATTCTTTAATCTACTGGTGCCAACACCCTCCCACCTTGAGCTTCACCCCTTACTGTCATTTTAATCAGGAGGAAGGGGAGACAAATGCATGTGGTTAGTCAGTCACCATCTTGATCCATATTTTGACTGTATGAGGTTTACAGGTCCCAACTTGAAATTTTATTTCCTTTTACCTTAAATTTCATCAAAATATCAATACCTCAAGCACTAATCTCCTTCTTTTAGCCAAATTTTCATTTGGAATTATCTAAGAAATCTCAGAATTTTAATACTGATATCCCTCCAGTTTAAATTTTACTAAATATTTTACCTTCTTTCATGGAAAAGATTCAAAATAATCCTCCTATCTTCCCAGCATACATTCTTTACCATAAGAATGAAGAGGAATACTTAATGGCGGTATTGTATACTGCTGTCACTTTTTATAATACACTGGAGCAATGGTATCTTTTACTAATTTTGGATTAATTAGACCCACTGAGCTTCCCAAGATGAGAGAACCTACTTTAGTTATCCAAATAAACACACTGAGCCTCAGGCTTTCACAAGAGAGTCCTTATCTCACAGGCGCTAGCCGAGGCAGATGCTAGGAATTTCATTACTCTGGGAAGAAATGAGTACATTTCAGACAAACTAGTGGTGCTGCAGAGCAAATAAATCAGGCGTCCTTCAAGGTTCAACAAATCCCCACTGAATGTCTTTTGTGTGTGAGGTACTACTGGTCTAGGTATTAGGGAATAAAAGAGACAAAAATCCCTGCCCTTATGGAATCTTATGTTCCACCGAGGGAAGACATCATAAACAAAACAGAATGCAGAATGCCTAAACAATCATTGCTATGGAAAAAAAATAAAGCAGGGAAGGAGCTTCTGAAATTGTAGATGGAAGGACATGACAAAGCGAGCTGCATGGACATGTGGGGGAAGAGCACGCGGGCAGGGAGGACAATGGGAGCAGGCTCTCTGGGAGGGTGCCTCGGTACAGGAGAAAACAGCCAGGCCAGTGAGGCTAGCCCTGAGTGAATAGGACAGAGGCAGACTTAATGGGGTTTAAGTCAAGTAGGGCCTTCTGCGCTATCCTAGGGACTTACTAGGAATGTGGTGAATGTCATTGAAGGGTTTGGAACAGAAAGCGATGTAATTCAACGTAAACAGTCACACTTTGGTTGATGTGTGTGGAGAACAGACTAAGGGGGAGCCGGAAGTAAGCAAGGAGACAGGGTGAAAGGCTGAACTCTCTAATCTACTTCCTTTCCATTCCAGTTTCCCTCTGCTTCATCTATTGACAATGCTTAACAATGGGAAGTTAGGAACTAGAACAAGTTTTGAGTATAAACTTCATAAATTATAACAGCTTTTTTAAAAAAAAATTCTCTGCAAGCGAGAGAGGTAACTCTAGGATTCATTCATTTTTAATATTCTTGAAGGAAAAGCAATAAACAAGTCTGACTCACCTACGCTCAAAGCTAATAAAAGCAGAGCGAGGAAAAGAACAGTGAGTCATCTCTTTCTATGTGATTGTGTTGTAGTTCAGGAGGTTCTCAAACACATAAAATGGAAGAAAACTTTCCATATGTTACCTCCTTTCACCTTTAACCATATCAGGCACATATTTTGAGAGTCAGAAAGATAAGGCTGATTTGCCTAAGATCACAGAGATGATAACCAGAAATCAAACACAGGTCAGCAGATCCCAAAACCAGTGCTTTTTCCACTGTGCTGCTACTGCTCAAGTTTTGACTCACCAGAAGATTTGCAAAAAATTATGAAGTATTGGGCTAGAGAGAATGGGCATTGACTTTTGCAGAATGGTACTGCAAATGAGGAAATATGTGTTCCTTAGTGGGTGATTTCTTTGAAAGAGAATAAATATTAGGTTGAAATTTACTTTTTAACTAGACGCCCGTTGCATGGTATTTGTGCGAGAATAGGCCCCAGGCTTCACTCCCAGCTGCCCAGGACCAGCAAGTCCGTGTCGTCCTCCCCCCCCACCCCCCCTTGGCTTCTGTCTGGAGCACCACTCCAGTAGCTACCACTGCTGCCTCTCTTTCCCTCACAGCAGGCTTCACACCGCTCTGCACCTGCATATGCAAATCAACCTCCATCTTTGTTAGGTTAATTTGCATAGTCACTCTGATTGGCTGTGGGTATAATTGGGTGATGGTTAATTTGCATGTTTCTCATTTATTAGGTAAGATTAGTTACCTATGGAAATCATGAGCTTTTAATAGATAAAAGTCTCAATGGGGAAAATGAATTACACATTACTTTTAACATTCTCCTCCCACTCATCTCCAAATCCTACTTGAATCTTACTCTTGTTGTGGCTAAAGAATCTATCCCCTATATTTTAAAGTGAGACTGTGTGAAAGGGATAAAAGTGTAGATGAAAGGGCCACATGCTGACCTTGACAAGCTCAGGGGAGGCCTGCATGGCAGTCTTGCAAACTCAGAGACCTAAAGTAACACCACCAGACCTAATGGATGGCCTGAAATTAAACTTTAACTAAAAGCAGTTATGGTGGGCAGTTAGGTCCAAGGCTGGTATCTTCACTGACAAGGTCAACCTTCACCTTAACTGAGCCTGTCGGTCTTTTTTCATCTATGATAACATACCCTTGAAATGTCTGGGTAAATTATAACTTCCCTTTTTCTGGATTCTCTGGGGCACAACCAAATGGGCTGGGCATCAGGACAGCTATGTCCTGCACCCCCCTAAGTATGTGTCCATCATTTTGCCTTTTATCCAATCCCAGGGGTTTTCCCACCCCCCACCACCCTCAGCTTTGCTTTATCCCACCTCCTCAATCTATCACCAATGGATTTCATGTAACCCACATAGATCCCTCCTTTGATTGCAATGTATAAATACAAATGTAACCCGCCATTCTCCGGAGCATTATCTCAATTCATTGAGGTTCTGTTTCTCAGCATATGTTGACAGTTTGGCTCAAATAAACTCACAAAAATTCTTTATAGATTTCAATCATTTTTTTTTTTACATTAACAAAAGAGAAAAGGAATACAGAGAATGGCTACAGAAGGTGAAAGAATCAGAACTGAGGTTTAAATACAAAATGACAAAGTGAAAAAGATGAATTCACTCTCTGTAAGGCTTCCACTTAGACAAAGAATATAAAAGAATCAGCTGCTCAAATAAACATGCACACTAAATTCTACTTAAAATCAAGTAATTGGTTCCAAGTCCTAATGCTTAAAATTATTAGAGTATCCATTTTTTGGGAATTCCTATCTCTTATGCAAATTTTGACAGTACAGTAATATTGCACCTTCTCAGCTGTATTGGATAAAAAAATGAAGTGGTACTAGAAGAATTTTTATACATATTAATATATTCAGGGTTAAGAGATTTAGAGCCTGAGTATTAAGGCATGTTATAGAGGAAAAAGAAGACAACAACAAAAATAATAGTTGCTCATCATTATAGCCTCTAGCCATACAAAAGACCTTGCTAGAAGGAAGAGTGAGTCTTACATTTTGATCAAAGGCAAAAATACTGAAAACAAGAACTCCAGAATGTCATAAAACGAGTCACTTTCATAAACATGTTTTTTTTTCTAATTGAAGGAGATCCCCCCCCCCTAATTTTTTAGTACACATCATGTCAATACCATGTGTTAACATTCAATTCCATGTGATTGAACTGGAGAATGTTTTACAAAAGAATACACAAATAGATTGTAAAATTCCAGAATCACTCTTTAAACTTTCTGAAAAAGTATTTCCTACCTGAGGGGCATTTGTAGCCACTAGAAATGCATTTGTCCGCCCTGGGTGGTCGTAATCATGCATGGCAGCTGCCACATACAAAGCCATCAATTCCAATGCAGGAATGTTTGAAGCCAGGCAGCCATAGCTCCCATCTGGGATTGAGCAGCTCTTCGAAGAAACGTAAACAGCCTGCCCAGGCATAATCTCATCATCAGACTCTGAGGAACAAGCAAAAGCAGCATTAGACATACAACCTTCTCACAGTGAGGCCGAGGGGCATCCCCACAGGCAATATGATTATCTTATGTTTACTTACATGAGTTAGATTCTACTTAAAATAATAACAAGCCATCCTAACAAGTGTTAAGGGATCTCATTGTAGTTTTGATTTGTATTTCCCTAGTAATTAATGATGTCCAGTATCTTTTTGTATACCTGATACCATTTAGATGTCGTCTTTATAAGAATTTTTAATCAGATTTTTGGGGGGGTTTATTTAGTTGTGTGAGTTATCCATTTATTTTTGGGCATTAACCCCTTATCCAGTATGCAGTTTGAAAAAATGCTTCCTCATTCTGTAAGCTGTCTTTATTTTTGTTTACTTTGATGTACAGGTTTTTTTTTAGTTTGACCTAGTCTTACTTGACTTTTTTTTTTTTTTAAAGTATTCTGTCAACATTCATCCACTCCTTGGCCTCAGCCCCACACAGTCCCCCATCCCCAACCTCATCTCCCCAGACAACTGGTCACCCTGACCACTCTGACCAGCCACTGGAGACTAAGTCTGGCCCGGCTATCTGGTCGAATGCAGCCACCAGGCAACCTTCCCCCCAGCCGGAGGTTTTTGGGAGTGCTGGTTGACAGGGCTCCTCGGAGAGGGACGAAGAAAAATGGGGAGGAGGGAGCTGGCCCTAGCCCCTCTGGGAAAGGGGCTTCGGCCACTGCCACCCACCCTCACTCCCCTGTCCTGGCCTGGGGCCCACAGGCCCCGGGCGGGGTCAGGAGAGGAGATTCCACATGCAGTTTCCCCTCTTCCTTACCTAGCACCCAACAGGAGGGCAGGTGGGCAGGAGGGCAGGAGGGCGGCCGTCCCCCTGGGAAGGAGAGAGGACAGGGGAAGGACAAACCCTTGTGTTCAGGGCTGACTTTCAATAGATAGCAGCAAAGGAAAAGTGCTCTGGTACGTACAAAACCCTCACCCAGAAGCAGGTCCTCTACGAATGGTTCGGCACCAGGTTCCCTATGAACGTGTGTTGCGTGAGGGACAAGGGGGTGTTCCCCCCTTTCCTGATGCACCCATTTCCCGGGACGAAAGTCCCTCCCCACAGGACCGGCGCCCGTGCAAAGCGGGTGCGCTGCCCATCGGCAGGGACGGCGATCTGAGGCCAATCAAGGCTCCATCGATCCGCCTGGGCGCGATTCTGACTGAGAGGTGTTCATTCATAATCTCACAGATGGTAGCCTCTCCCTATTGGCTCCTCAGCCAAGCACATACCAGATGTCTGAACCTGCAGTTCCTCTCATACTGAGCAGGATTACCATGGCAACACATCAGGAAGGGAAAACTAACCTGTCTCATGAGGCTTTAAACCCAGCTCATATGCCCTATTACTGGGTAAACAATCCAACGCTTGGTGAATTCTGCTTCACAATGATAGGAAGAGCCGACGTCGAGTGATCAAAGAGCAAAGATGCTATGAACACGTGGGAAGTGAGGGTGGGTGGCAGTGGCCGAAGCCCCTTTCCCAGGGGGGCTAGGGCCAGCTCCCTCCTCCTCTCCATTTTTCTTTCTCCCTCTCGGGGTCAGTGAAAACAACCATCAGAGCAGTGGTATTTCACCAGCGGCCCCCCAACCCCACCCCCTCGCTTATTCTGCGTCTCATGACTCTCCACCGGGCCAGACTAGAGTCAAGCTCAACAGGGTCTTCTTTCCCCACTGATTCCGCCAAACCCGTTGCCTTGGCTGTGGTTCCGCTGGGCAGTAGGCAGGGACAGTGGGGCTCGTTCATCCATTCACTCGAGTCACTGATTAGATGACGAGGCATTTGGCTTCCTTAAGAGAGTCAGTTACTTCCCGCGTTTACTCAGACTTCAGTGAATTCCTTCACTTGACATTCAGAGCACTGGGCAGAAATCACATCACGTCAACACACTGGCCTTTGTCATGCTTTGTTTTAATTAAACAGTCGGATTTCTCTGGCCCACACCAGTTCTAAGTTGGCTGCTAGGCCGAGGCGAGGCAACCTGCCTAACCAAGACGGGGGCGGGTTGGCAGGGGAGACCGGCGCGCTGGGAGGCGAGAGGGGGCCCTTAACACCAACCACCCCAGGCTTCCCCGGGACACCGCCATGGGAAAGGCCTTTGGTTGCATCCAGAGTTGGGGAAGCCGGTCCCTAGGGTGTCCAGTCCCCACTCCCCGCCCCCCCAGCCTCACTCCCACCTAGGAAGGAAGAGCGATGTGGGAAGCCGCACATGGGGTCTGGGCGGCGGACGGGCCGTGGGGGTGAGCCAGTGCCCAGCTCGGCTTCACGCTCCAGTCAGACCAACCGACTGAGCCCTTAGAGCCAATCCTTATCCCGAAGACGGATCCGGCTTGATGACTTCCCTTACCTACACTGCTCCAACATGCCAGAGGCTGTCCACCTTGCAGACCTGCTGCGGATATGGGTAAACTCCTCCCCACCCCCTACACTCAAGATTTACACCCTCTTCCCTGGATTTTCAAGGGCCAGTGAAAGCTCACCGGGTGCTGCCGGAACCAGGACGCTTTCCCAGGCATGGCCCCTCTCGGGCGAACCCATTCCAGGGCCTTTCACAAAGAAAAGAGAACTCTCCCTGGGGCTCTTTGGGTCGGTTGCATTTCTGCACTGGAAGCTTCCCGGGGCCCCCTCTCCACCTCTCCGGACTCGGGGCTCTGACCCCGACTCCCTTTTGGTAGTCTGAGGGCAACGAAGGCCATCACCCATCTCTCAGGACCGATGACCCATGTTCAACTGCTGCTCACAGGGAACCCTTCTCCGCTTCCACCTGCACAGTTCTCCTCTAAATATCTGCTGCTGTCACCAAGGTCTGCGCCCGTGGCAGGCGGCTCCTCTGCGCCGCGCCCTAGGCTTAAAGGCTCGCCGCACGGCCCTCCTGCTCGTCTCGGCATAGCTTGCACAGGTGGGTGGGCGCCGGGAGTGTGTGTGGGGGTGAGGGGCAGGAACCCCTCTGACCAAGCTCCCATCCTCCTAGCCGCAAAACCGCTAGCCACGGCCGGTATGGCTCCAGCGCCATCCATTTCCAGGGCTACTGAACTGGTCAGGGGAGTTGTTACACACTCCTTAGTGTAACGGATTCCCACGCCCATAGCCACCGTCCTGCTGTCTATATCAACCAACACCTTTTCTGGGGTCTGATGAGCACCGGCATCGGGCACCTTAACCAGGCCTTCCTTCCGTTCATCCCGCAGCGCCAGTTCTGCTTACCGAGAGTGGTCCCCTAGGCACTCGCACTCCACGCCGGGCTCCACGCAAATAATGGCAGTACTTTAGACTCAAGTACCAAAGAATGTAAAGCAATGACTGTTATCACATTTACACTCATTAGTCTGGTGATGTTTCTCAGACATTTGTTACTGAGCAAATTATGTTCATGTGTACATGTGTCTAAATATTATTTAAGTATTTCTTTCCTCTTCTTCCACTCGATTTTTTTTTTTATGGATTTGAGAGGAACAGGGAGAGACAGAAACATCAGTTGCCTCCTGTAGGCCCCTACTGGGTATCAAGATAAAAATCCAGGAATGTGCCTTGACCAAGAATTGAACCTGTGACCTGAACTCTTGATTCGTGGGTCAAGACTCAACCACTGAGTAACGACGGCCAGGCTCTCCTTTCTTTTTCTTAGAGATCCAAAACATAGCTCCACTTTTTTTATGAGCTAGAATAAGAGAACCATGAATGTTATAATTCATTATATTTGCATAAATAATTATACTATGATGAGGAACAGAACTAACTTCTTTGGGAGCAAAATTTGAAAAGGTTTTGTAATTCACCATTTAAATTATATGTGAGGCTTTCAAAATAATGGGAATATTATATAATATTTACATGATATATCTTTAAAAAAAAAAACAGAAACAAGAATTAAAAGCAAGAAACGATTGTCATTCTATATAATAAAAGCCTAATATGCTAAGTGTCCAACTGTTCATTTGACCAGTCGCTATGACTTGCACTAACCACCAAGGGGAAGACACTCTGACTGGTAGGTTAGCTAGCTACTGGGGTCCAGCCGATTGCAACTGGGCAAAATGAGTCAGACATGCCCTGGAGCTCTTTGTGCACTGGTGAGGTCCCTCGGTCTGGCCTGCACCCTCTCGCAATCTGGGATTGCGAGACATCAGGGGATGTCATAGAGCTGGTTTTGGCCTGATCCCCACAGGCCAGGGCTTGGGACCTCGCCAGTGCACAAATCCATGCGCAGGGCCTCTAGTAATATACTCAGGATAGTAGTTACCTCAATGGTGTGTCAGCAGGATGGGACACAGAAGAAACTTGGTAGACAGACGCAGCAGTACTGGATCTTAACTTAGCCCTTAAGATGAGTGGTAGGTTTCCTAATTTGCATGGCATTATTATACATAAAAACTTACAAGGCCCTTTGTATCAAAGGTTAGTTACTGAAAAATTTGAAAGGTAATGAAAATAGGTAGCTTGATTAATTAATTTTATTACTTAGAAGGAAGTACCTGTTGCTTTCTCTGTTGCTTTTCCTGTTGCTTTTTCTGTTGCTTTTCCTGTTGCTTTTCCTGTTGCTTTTCCTGTTCCACGATCACCGCGGATTTGCTGAAAGCCAGGAACTGGCCTTGTTGTC
Organism: Vespertilio murinus; assembly: GCA_963924515.1. NCBI lineage: Eukaryota > Metazoa > Chordata > Mammalia > Chiroptera > Vespertilionidae > Vespertilio > Vespertilio murinus. The sequence continues at coordinate 140,601,029 of OZ004709.1, read as the reverse complement.
AGATACCAAACTGCATGTAGGACATCCGTGGCATGAATACGATTGTGATCTGAAGTCACAAAATTATTTTTAAAACTGATTATTCTATTACATTTACCATAAAACATTTTAAAAGGTATACTTTTAGTTATCCCCATATATAGTACATATGGCTTAGAATGATTTCCCACAATTATATTTTTGTTTCATCTTATTTTAAAAAGCCTTAACTCACACTTTGAAAACATAGCAAAGAGTTCATAAAAAATAAAGGTAACCAGGGCTAATTTAATGGCATAAAAAAATATATTTAAGGTTGTAGTTTTGTTTGTTGTATTTTAATTGTAAACAGCACATGGGTGCAGAGAAGAGTTAAAATTCTGGATACTTGATGTTCAAGTATCCAGAATTTTAACTCTTCTCTGCACCCATGTGCAAAAATACAACAAAAATATTTCCCAAAAATACAAAAAAAATCATTAAGTATGATAAATACTTATTTCTCAGCTCTTCTATAAGGATTAAATGTTAAATGGTATATGAACACATTGAGAAGAATGTCTGACACAGCACATGATCAAGAAAACATTTGTTTACTGAAATACTACTGTGTGAGATCTACAAGTAAAACCCAGCTTTGCTATTTATAATTTTATAATCTTTGGAAAGATCCTTCTGAGTTTTTAACTTCACCTGTGAACGGCAGATAATACAACCTTTCCTAGAAAGATTAAATAAGTAGTCATATCTGAAATTCAATAAAAACATCAACACTTCAACCAATATTTAATGCATATTTATGTAGAACTGGCAGATGATATAATACTAAGTGTTAAAGCTTCAGAGTATAATTCAATACACTAGGAGTGTATCCTACATAATAAAGGTCTAGGTGGTGTCATGCCCTCGTACAACATCATCACAAGATGGCTATCAGTGGAGGGTAGATGGAGGCTGGCAGGGGAGCAAATATCAATCAGGCCAGCAGGGGAAGGGTTAGGGGCAATCAGGCAGGCATGCAGGTGAGCATTTAGGAGCCAGCAGTCCTGGATTGTGAGAAGGATGTCTGGCTGCTGGTTTAGGCCTGATCCCTTTGTGATCAGATCTAAATCTGCAGTCGGACATCTCCCAAAGTGTCCCAGATTGGGAGAGGGTGCAGGCTGGGCTGAGGGACACCTCTTCCCCCTATGCACAAATTTCGTGCACTGGGCCTCTAGTCACAATCACTTGTTATTGACCATTTACTGTGGTCCATGAATTCTGATATGTGCTTTATTTATATAGATTATCTTCACTACCTATGGAGTAAGTACTATTATTCCCATTTACAAACTTGAAAACTGAAATTTAGAAAAGTTAGATCCAGAAACTTTTCTTTTTTAGTAATAGGTAATAGATTTGTTTCTTTTTTAAAATATATATTTTTTATTATTGCTATTACAGATATCTCCCATTTCCCTACCCTTTTACCCCCTTCTCTCAGCCCATACTTACCCATCTAAGTCTTCACCATCCTATTGCCTATTCCATATTAGGCACTCAAATATTAATAAAGATGTACATCATGTAATAAGTGAAAGCAGAGTATAAATAGGTATTGATATTGTGATTTACTTTATAAAAAATAAACATATAAGAAAAAAGTCTTAAAGAATATATATCAAAATGTTAACAGTAGTCAGTTAACTTTAAATAGTAGGATACCGATTTTCTTTTTAAATTTCTATTTAAAACTTTCCCAAACATGTAATTTAAAAGTGTTTAGTGACTATCTGAAGGGACAAATAATAAAGGGTTTAAAAACCACTATTATTTGAACTTAAATAATAAGACATGCTAATACTTACAAGGAATGTCTCGATAGCCATTTTCTAATGCACGAAAATAGTTCATGAATTGTAGAGTGGGAATGTTAAATATTTCCAATAAACCAGTGTCTTGAAATAAGGTATACATAACCTAAATATCAATTAAAATAAAGTTCACTTTAAAAGTCAGAATTTCTATTTGTAGTTGAGTAGGTTTTTGTGATTTGCATTTAGGAATATTAATCATGTATATATCTTTAAGTAAATACTTTTAAAAAAAATTCTCCTACAATAAGATCTTTTGAAAACATGAAAAAGGAAGCCATTACCCGAAAGCCCATGAAAACCAAAGGAAGATTACCATGTCATGTTCTAGTTTAAAATTTTCCCATTATTCATGATTTATTGAAGGGCATATGAATTCTATTCTAGTCTTAGGTGTTAAAAGAAGTCATGTTTTTGCCTCTAAAGACTTCAATGAGATGAACTTATATACCTTACACACAATTTATTCTGTTCTTACGTTTCATAAGTCAGAGATTTTGTTGTTAATGCAGGTGATATTTTTAGAAGGTTAATCTGATACTATTGTATGAACCCATCAGGGACAACCTCAAGTCTAGGTAGTAGACTTGAGGGACATATTTTTTCATGGTTGTAGCTAGAAATGAACTATTTCATCTTGAGTAAAAGATAAAGGAGGGCAGGTGAAAAAAAAAAAGCATGTTTCATTGGTTAGCACTTAATCATTAATCACCTTTTTCCTTTTTCAACCTCCAGATTCAATATAAAGTAAAACTTTACTATTTTAGTTAAAATTAAATCCCATTATTACAAATACTTTTCACTTACATATATGTTTTCAAATTTTCTACTGGAAACTTCATTTGTGAAAATAATAATTCAATAAAAATGTTGAATTTCTGAATAAACCAACATTATACATTTTTAGATTCTACTTTTTATTTATAATTTATAATAAAAAAGTAGTGGGGAATTTTAAACAAACCTGACTGAGGATTCTTCCTGAATTCTCTCCCATTTTTTCTACAAGTTCAAAAATTTGAAAATTCCAGTTGCCCATCTTTTCTATTAATGAATCATAATCTTCAATTAAAATCGGGTCCAGTGATGCTTCCTGTTCAGTCTGTACATATGAGGATGGGGAGAGGTTTAAACCAATATATCTTTTATAAATATTGTTAAATCCACATCTAAATTTGAACACTTAAAATTGAGCATTAAAGAGTGGTCAGTTCTGTTTTCTACAACCGTTTCTCTCAAATAGAATCTGTACTTCCTATTTCTTCTTTTTGTAGAATGCTATCTTCACATAAATATAAACATGTCTTCTATATATCAGGAAATTTCTTATTCTTCACTTTTATACATAAATAAAAATATTTCTGAAACACTATACAAATCTCAATTCCATTTTAGAATTTCATTTTAAAATTTACAGGTATCAAGAATAATAGAAACGTATATCCTTATAGTGGCATTTATTTAACTTTTCAAAAAAAATAGATGAGTTTTTACCTTAAAAGCATAAATTATGAACTTTCAGAACAAAACAAGTGTTATTTTAAATAGATTATTTCATTGTTTTTAATGACTATACATGTTTTCCAGATCTTAACATATATACCGTATTTGCCGGCGTATAAGACGACTTTTTGGCCCTGATAAATATGCCTCCAAGTTGGGGGTAGTCTTATACGGCGAGTATATAACAAACTCTGTATTTTTTAGTGGAAATGTTAGGGGGTCGTCTTATATGCCCAGTCTCTTATACGCCGGCAAATACGTATTTTTCAGGGCCAAAAAATCGTCTTATATGCCGGCAAATACGGTAATAAAAAAATCCACATGGAAAATAATATATCTACTATAAAACTAAATAAAATGAGTTCATTGTAAAATGAATGCACTTGGTTGTTCTCAGATGAGTTTAGAAGTAGTTACTTTTTTAACCAAGGTTTTCTTTAATGTGACATAGTGACTCTCGGTAAAAAATTTCCAAGTATCATAATATTAAAAACATTGTTCTGAACAAAAATAACAAAATTAAACTATGCACTAACATTTCACATTAACATAATTATAAATTTTACATTTGGTTGCTGTTCATTCTGTGCCTCTTCTGTTAGGTGATCATCACCTTCCACCATTAATTTTTTAGAGTCTTCGCTCTCTGTTTCCACTTCTTGTTGAGCTTCTGTAAGGTTGAGTGATTCTTTTGAGAAATTGGTGTTGTCTTCACCACCTTTCAAAAAAATCAAATATAAAAATAAAACTTCCCCTACATGGGTAGTTTCATCAGAAAAATTATTTGAAAAAATGTTCAGATAGAGTGAACCATTATGGCATTAAATCTAAATAAATGACATTAAAATATTAATTCCCATTAATCCTATCTTGCTGGACTATTTGGCCCATGCATCTTGTGCTTGTGCAATACAAATACTTCACCTGATACATCTACTCATGGATGAAAGAGATGAGTGGATATCCTTTATAAAAGTGAAAACAAAAAAAAGTCCCCAAATCATGTTTTACAAATTTGATGTAAACAATTTCTAACGTCTGAAATTGTTTGAATTTTAGACCTGAAAATAAGATTAAAGCACATCTAAAAATCAAAGCATATATTAAATGTAAACTGTAATTGAAAATTAAGAGGAAAAGAAAAAAAATCTGCTATTGAAGCAAGTTATAAAAGAACATAATGTGTAGGTAAAAAAAATTAAAACAGTATCATAACTGTGATTTATTTCTTTACAATGTGATTAAAACTACCATTTTCTCAAATCACATGGAAAAGAGAAGCAGCATTGTTAACTAAATAGTATTCATCCACATGTATAAAAATATTCCTATTCTATTTGTAATAACCTGAACAAAAAATTTTTCCAAAACTCAACAGAATAAACTAGTGTACTTAGACAACTGCACATTACAAGGAAAAAAAACTACAATCACATGCAACAATATGTATAATTCTTAAAAATATAATGTCGTACCCTTGCAGTTGTTTCCCAATGGTTAGAGTGTTGGCCTATGCCCTGAAAAGTCTGGGGTTTGATTCCTGGTCAAGGTATCTGGGTTGCAGATTTGATCCCCGGCCCCAGTTGGGGCACGTGTGGGAGGAAACCAATTGCTGTTATTACTATTTTGAGTGTTTTTATCATGAAATAGTGCTGTTTGGTTTTGTCATGCTTTTTATGCATCTATTAAGATTATCATGTGTTTTTTTTCTCTTTATTCCATTTATTTATTTTTAATATATTATATTAATTTCTTAAGAGAGGAAGGGAGAGGGACAGAGAGCTAAAAACATCGATGAAAGAGAAACACCGACCAGCTGCCTCCTGCACACCTCCTACTAGAAATGTGCCCACAATCAAGGTACATGCCCTTCACCGGAATCGAACCTGGGACCCTTGAGTCTGCAGGCCAATGCTCTATCCAACTGAGTCAAACCGATTTCGGCTCTCTTTATTTTTTTAATGTGATATATTATATTGATTGATTTCAAATATTAAACTGCCCTTGCATTTCTGGGATAAATACATCTTCGTCATGATGTGACAGTTTTATATGTTGTTGGATTCAGTTTGCTAGTATTATGTTAAGGATTTTTGTGTTTATTCATATAAGACGTACTGGCCTGTAGTTTTCTTGTGATGCCTGTGGTTATGGCATCAGGGTACTCTACCGGTCTTATAGAATGAGTGGGAAGTTTGCCCTTCTATTTTTTTGGAAGAGGTTTTTTGTTTTGTTTTTTGTTTTTTAAAGAGTTGGTCTTTGTTGTTATTTTTCTATCAGCACTTTAAAATGTAAGAGCCAAAACTACTGAACTGCACACTTTAAAATGAAGAACTATGTAAAGAGATTCCTAGGAGCCTACAATCCCTGAAAGGACCTAGCTATTTCTGTACTTTTATATTCCTAGGGTGACGCTACCAGGATTGCTCATTTTACCAGTCCCCGGCCCTCTGGCAAACTCCAGACACACTCTTTTGGACTTCGATCCTCCTCCAGATCTAGTGGTATTTCTGAGGAGCTTAAGGCAGATTTTTTTTGTTGTTGTTAATAATTTATACAGCGTTTCTACCTACTTTCAGGGGGATGTTCATGCAAGTTAACTATTTTCGGAAGCTTGCTCATCAATTGTTTAATGTTATAAAACTAATATCATTTTACCACCATAGGTATTTTTTGTTTGATCATAAAAATATTTCAGAATGATATAATTAAATTTTAAAGTCCTTTCTGTGCCATAAAAACCTTTTGGCCTTACATTGTGCAGGATAAATTTCAACATTATTATATTTTATTTCGCTATTTATGAGCCAAACCCATCATCTCAGGTAATATTCATTTGTACAGCCATTTTTACTCTTCAAAATACTTCTACGACCTATGATTTATACTTTGTTCTTAATAACTCCTCTCTGAAGTAGATAAAACACCATAATGTTCATTTTAAAGGTGGATAAACTGAAGAAGTTAAACTCATTCATTTATTCATCCTAAAAAGTAATGTAAAAAATTGCTCATAAAATTAAGCACTCACCTAATTTCCCAGTTTTGTCTGTACTCGACTCTGATTCAGATGTTGAAACATTTTTCAGAATTTGATGTCCACAGCTTATAGAATAAAATATAAATATACATGCATATATAAACATGTATATATAAAAATGAGAGAACATTTTAAAATCTAAATATAATTAGATTTTAACCAAGGTCCCAAATGCAACACACTCTAATAATACAATCTCTATACATTTAAAAGGATTTATCCTACAAGGCATCTGTGTGACCCTGAAGAAAGTAATGTATTTTGAAAGTCAACATTGATGTCTGAAGTAAACAGTATCTAAGCAGAAATGAGAAGGAACACCCTATGAACTGGGTATTATAAACAGACACTAAAATAGTGTATACAAAATAATTCTCTTACATTTACTGATATGATGAATAGAATCCAATTACATTTCACTTCAGATGGAGGTCATTTCATTGAAAAATAAATGATACCACTGAAATGAATTCTAAATAAAATACATTCTACTAGATAAATCAGGAAGAGAATATAGTCTTAATTCATCATCTAGTTATTACATAGAACTAGAATATTAGTTACTTTTTAAGTAACCTACATTGTGAAACAAACGATTGAGAAACTTACCTGTTGCATACACTGCCATCAGAATTTTTAAGTTGACAAGAATCTGGTGAAGTGGGTACATTGCCCAGAGATCTGTGTAGAGTAGCACTTGGCTTAGTAAGAAAATCAGCAGTATCGGGAAATTCTATAGGCGATCGAGTCGTTAGAGAGCCCGGAGACACTGGTGGTCCATGGGTAGGAGAATTCCCAGGAGTCAGGCTGGGTAAGACACCTTGGGAAGTTAAAAGAGAGGAAAGAGATGGTAAATACTCATGCTTTTGTGTATGATGTTTATTGTTTACGTTTGTGTACTTATAAGGAGTATTGTCCTTCTTTAAAGAAAGCAGCATATTTACAATTAAATGATAAAATAGACTTGTAGATGGAGCTCTATCTTCAAGACATTCTAGAAACTCATGCATCATATTGGTCACCGTCAGTGACCCCGTGGCAGGATAGCACGTTACAGGCGAATTACAAGAGCAGAACTACGGCAACATATACATACCGTGGGGCACACGTTTTCCCAGTTCTTTACCTTTCACATGTTGTGTCCCTGCCAGCTTGATTATCTCCCGAGCAGAGTATTTTTTCTTTTACCAAATTTTACTGAATATTTTTCAATACAATAAAATTCACTTTTATTTTTAAAAATCCAATTTCTTAATAGCATTAAGCAAGTTGAGCATAAAATAAAAATTACAGGTTAACACAACAGCATATACCTCTTAAAATATGCAAATCTGCCCAGCTTATTTATTCATTCAAAAATACTTGAGAGCCTAGTACATGCTGGAAAATGTGCTGGGTTTCACAATGGAGCAAAAGGCACCAGTTCTCTGTAATTCAACAAACTTAAGAGTTTAGTGGCAAGTATGAACAAGTGCTATGTGCTAACTAAGGGAAAGCAGTGCTTCAGAAATGTGCTGAGTGCTTTGAACTAAGGCAGTATGGGTATATCTGGAAAGAAGGCAGACTTAAAATTTTATTTGGAAATAAAGATCCAAGTAAAATATGAATCAGAGAGGAAAGCAAATAACAGTTATTAAGGACCTATATTTTTAGGCACAGAGGTAAACACTTAAGAAACTGTGTGAGATGGTTAATTTTATGTGCCAACTTGGCTAAGCCATAGCTTAGCCAGCTGTGCCCAGCTGTGTTGGTCAAAAAGCTGTCTAGATGTTGTTGTGAAGGTATTTTTCAGATGTGGTTAATATTTAAATTAGTAGTCTGGGTCGGGCAGGCAGATTATCCTTCATAATGTGAGTTGGCCTCATTCAATTAGTTGAAGGCCTTAAGAGAAAAGGCTGAGGTCTTCCCCAAAGGAAGGAATTTTGCCTCTGGAATGCCTTTGTTTTTTTTTCTGTTGTTTTTAATCCTCACCCAAGGATATTTTCCCATTGATTTTTAGAGAGTGGGAGAGAAAAGGAAAGACAGAGAGAAACACATCAATTGGTTGCCTCCTGCACACACCCCCATCAGAGCCCAGGCCCTGGAGTAGCCTGCAACCAAGGTATATATATGCCCTTGACCTGAATTGAACCCTGGGCTCTTCGGCCCATAGGCTGATGCTCAATCTACTGAGTCAAACTGGGAAGGGTCAGACTGCCTTTTGACATTGGTAGAATTTCCATGCTGGCAGCCTGTACTAAAAACTTCAGATTTTATAGCCCTCACAATCTCACAAAAACAATGCCTTAATATAAATCCATCTCGCACCTACTTTCTCTCTCCATACATGCATACATGCGCGCATATATATATATATATATATATATATATATATATATATGGTATGTTCACATATACGCAAACATCCTAATAGTTCTGTTTCTCTAGAAAACCCTGACTGATACAATTTAATTTTATTTGATCTTCACAATAATAATGTAAGTTAAGTAGCATCTTCATTTTATATGTGAAGAAAAAAATACTACTAAAAAAAGTGTCCCTAAGGAACTTAATTTAGAGTTAGCAGTTAACACTGTGAGGAAAACACAATCTAAAAAGGGCTGGCACTGCTGTTCTATAAGATTATTTTATTGAGAGGCTCCTATAAATTTTATATGACATTACGGCTGAATGGGATTTTATAAATATTCAGATAGTTTAAAGTTTCAGAAGAAGAAACTAAAGACTAGAGGGGGAAAGGGCCTTGCTTGTCAAAGTCATAATGGTTAGTTACTAACTGGATAAAAAATTTCAAATTTTCAGCACTCTTTTCTCTAATTATACCAGCAAGTGTTAAAAAAAAAAATCCAAACATATAGGCGAGAAGACTAACGGATAAATAATCTTACACTAAAAATTTGATATAGAAAAGCTTCAAGGAGAGGGGAAAATGGTAGAGGAAAACCTAGCAACCCTTAAGAAAGATTTCCTACAATACAGATCCACCATTTTTATTTCACACATTATATGTTGTGAAATTCAATGTGTACACAGAAAAGTTTCAACAGGAATGCTTACCACCCAAGTTAAGACATAAAACACGCTCTAGATCAGAAATCCTTCCTAAACCACCCATCCTCTCATTAAAGGAAATCATTATTTTGACTTTTTAGTACATTTTCCTTGCCTTTATATCATGTGTGTATGTATCTTTTAACAATTTAGATGAGTTCTGTCCCCCCCTTTTTTAATCTTTGTAAATCATAGCAGACAGTATATATAAATGCTTCTATGCCTTGCTTCCTTGACATTTTAAAAAGATACTTCCATGCAGCAGCATGTAACTGCAGTTCCTTTGTTTTCGATGTTACACAAGGCTGTCACGTTTTACTCTCCCATCAGCCACGTAGGAGTGTTCCACTTCTGGACATGTTTATCAACACTTGTTATTGTCTGTCTTTATAATTAAAGACATCATAGTGGGTGTGAAGTCAGAGTTCATTGCTTTTGATTTGCATTTCTCTAATTAACGATGCTAAATACCTTTTCATGTGGTTTTGGGCCATTTTCACATCCTCTTCTTTGGAGAAACATCTATTCAGATTTTTTGCCCATTTTTAAATGAAATCTTTAGTCTTTTCATTATTGAGTTGTAAAACATTTTTCTATATTTTGGAGACCAGTCCATTGTCAAATATATTATTTGTAAGTATTCTCCCCCCCTCCCGCCCCAATCCTGTGCACTGTCTTCATTTTTTTAGGTGTCAGCTGAAGTATAGATGTTTTTTATTTTAATGAATTCCAATTATCATTTTTTTCCATTTATGGACTGTGCTTTTGGTGTCTTAGAACACTTTACTTACTACCTACAGCCACATAGATTTTCTATGTGTTCTACAAATTTTATAGTTTAACTCTTACATTTGAGTCTAGGATGGATTTTGAGTTAATTTTTAAATGACATATGGAGTTCCAAATTCATTCTTTTGCATGTGTATATCCATTTGTTCCAACACCATTTGTTTTGAAAACACGATTCCTTCCCCACTGATCTTGGCACCCTTGTTGAAAATTCGGTTGACCATGTAAGAGTTTATTTATGGGATTATTTTCTTAATTTCTGTTTTACATTGTTTACTGCAAGTAAATAGAAATACAATTGATTTTTACATACAGTTCTTGTATCCTGACACAGTGATGAACTTGTTATTGGTTGTAATTAAGTGTTAACGAATTCCTTAAGATTTTATGAATATATTAGAGGCCCAGTCCATGAAAATTCATGCACTGGAGAGGGGGTCCCTCAGCCTCGCCTGCCCCCTCTCACAGCCTGGGAGCCCTCAGGGTTGGGAGGCAACTCCATCAAGGGAAGGTGATGCCCCATCACCTCTGCTGCTGCCACTGCCAGCAGTGCAAGCCTCAGATGGCCCTGGTTACCTGAGCCTTGGGCAGCCACCATCTGAGGCTTGCCTGCGCCTTGGGCCTTGGCTGGGCAACTGACTTCCGAGGCTTGCTTGTACCTCAGGCCGCCCCTGGGCAGCTGTGGGGCTGAGGGACTGGGGGACTCTGGAGGCAGGCATGTGGAATGGATGGACCTGCCTAGGGGCAGGGTTGGCTGTGCCAAGTGCCTGCCACCCTGGAGGGGCTGAGGGGACTGGGCGCCTCCGTCTTGTGGCTGTGGGCATCACCACCTTTGAGGCTGTGGCAGTCAATTAGCATATTCCCCCCTTATTGGCTGTGGGCGCCACCAACTTTGTGAGGGCATGGTTGTCAATTAGCATACTCCCTCTTTATTAGATGGGATGATTGTCATCTGCAAATATAGGTTTACTTCTTAATTCCTTTTAACTACCCTGGTTAGAATCGCCAATCTGATGTTAAGTAGAAGTGGCAATTATTTTATAGTTATTAAAATTATTTTATTATTTTATAACTAGAGGCCTAATGCACAAAATTCATGTAAGAGTAGGCCTTCATTCCCCCAGCTGCCAGCACCAACTTCCCTCTGGCACCCGGGACCCGGTCTTCCCTCCCAGCCCTAACCTCGTCTAGAAGGTCATCTGGAAGGATGTACAGTCTAATTAGCACATTACACTTTCATTGTTATAGATTTACTGGGGGCCCAGTGCGTCAAATTGCGTGAGACCCAGGACTCGGAGTCCTGCAGCAGCCGCTTCCGCAGGAGGCAGGACCCAGAAACCCACCCAAGCCTCCAGTCAAATCCTCCAGAGTCAAGTCCCCATCCATCCCACGCGCACAGCCTCCTGCTGACCAGTCATTATGGCGTGATGGCGTGACCAACACAGGCTTTTTATAGAATAGATAGTTCTCTCTGGTGAGGCATTATTGACGCACTCTTCTTAAATTCTTCAGATAGGATTTCCTTTAGTTCTTTGAACACATGTATAATAACAGATTTAAAGTAATTGGTAAGCCCAAAATCCAATTTCTCCCTCAGGGAAATATTTTGTTACCTGTTTTACTTGCATATATGGCAAAGATTTCTTGATATTTTGCATGTTTCATTTTTTTTTTTTTTTGAAAACTGAACATTTAACAATTCTGGTATCAGACTCTTTATACCCTCAACGTTTGTTATATTGCTGGTTTTGTTTGTTTTATTGTCTCTGATTATTTATTGAGTGACGCTCCTGAACTCATTATAAATAGATTCTGTTTTCTACTTTCTTATGGTTGCCCTACAATTTGCAATATACATTTACAATTAACTTGAATCCAGTTTCAAGTAACACTACATTAAAGTAACAAAATAATGCTAATTCTTCCATTCTTGTATCATTGCTGTCATTCATTTCACTTTTATATAAGCATTCATTAATACATACATATATATACTAGTATACACATACATAAAATATACAAATAAGCACACAAATTCAAATACATTGTTACTCTCATTCAAAAACAAACAAGGGCAACTTTTGTTATTTGTAGACCAAATAAATGTAAGAAAAATAAGTTTTTACTTTACTTTGATTTTTTTCCTACAATGCTCTTTCTTTTTCTATAGATTAGAACTTCTGACCTATATTACTTTCCTTCTCTTTAAAGAGCTTCTTTAAACATTTCTTGCAAATCAGATCTACTAGCAACAAGTTCCCTCAATTTCTATCTAAAAAAGTATTTTTCACCTTCACTTTTAGAGGATAATTTTGCAGGGGATATAGTCCAGGTTCTTTCTACTCTCACGGTAAGACTTTTTTTTTTTCCTCCATAATTTTTAGGCTACTGAATTTCCCCTTGTTCTGGATATGTGAGTCTGGGCCTGCAAAAATTTAGGTCAGTTAAATAGTTCTATTCCCCACCTCCTGCCCCCCATCCCCAAATCTCTAGTGCCTAATAAAGTTCCTGGCATAGATGTACTAAAAAGAGTGTCTGAATGAATGAGCTAATTGTGATCTAATAGCCAACTCAAATTGCTTAGTCATGTTAACTTACAACTCATAAAATAGTCTTCAAAATTAGTCACTAATGTGAAATGAAAAAATTTTGTGCTACCATATACTTTGAGACCTCCCGCATTTAAATAATTTTTTTTTTTTTTTTTTAAAAGAGAACTTACCAGCTCTTTTTAGACCCATATGATGAGATAGCGATATAGATGCAGACCTTTGCTTCGGGATTGTCGGTGGGTTTGCACTAAAAAGGAAGACAATAGGTTAACAATTTTAAAACTGGGAAGTTTCCTCATTTCTATTCATGGTCTTCAATTCAATTAGCAAACAGTGGCTTTGCAGCCCATAAGTTCTCTGTTGCAGCTACTAAGCTTTGCCCTTGTAGCACAAAAGAAGCCAAAGACAGTAATAAGTATGACTGTGTTTCAATATAATTTTATTTACAAAAATGGGTTACAGGGGAAAACCAGAATGGCGGTGTAGGTGATCAACTAATCTACGGTCTCGCACAACAATTTCAAAACTGCAACTAAAAGACAAAACATCTATCACCCAGAACCACGGGAAGGCTGGCTGATAAGAGAGAGAGAGAGGAGCACAAGCGCTGAAAAGCTTAAAGGCCTAGGTATGGAGGCACGCAAATCAGGCTGGTGGCGGGCCACTGGGTGCACGGCTTTTTTTTCAACCAGAAGGGAAACAGGCTCCCAATCACTTTGAAATATAGTTTCTGGGGTCACGCGGAGGACCCAGATGCCTTCGGGGAGAAGCTGGTCTGTCGGCCATTGTTGTGGGTGACTTTTTTGCAGAAGTGCACACAGAAATCATTGTTTACTGCGCTGGAGCGTGGGGACACGGGGACTTAGAAACACTGAAAGGCAGAGATGGCTGACTGCAGCCGCCACTATTTGCCACACCCCAGCCTAGTGACCTCCCGAGACCCGCCCCGCACATTCTACAAACCCGCCCAGGCTCCACACAGCTGGTTAGGAGATGGATTGGAAAGTTAACGATGTTAGAAATGGGAAGACCAATTAGGAGGATAATCCAATAGCCCAGGTAAGGAGTAATGAAAGCATGAAATGGTGTAGGTAGGTAAAGTGACACAGGAGAATAAGCAATGGGGGGGGGGGGGGGCGGGGGAGATAGATTTGACAACTGATACCTGCAGAATAAGAAAACAGGATGCAAAGATAACACCATTTTCTAGGTAAGTCAATTCTGTAAGCAACCACTAAAGGGGGAAGCATTGTGCCAGGAAATAAGATCAGAATGAGAGTAACAAAAAAGCAGCTGGGGGGCTGAGAAGTTTGGTTTCAGACATTTTCAGGGAATAAGAGGTTCAATAATGAAACAATGTTGAAAGCCGAGTCAGGGTCATCAAAGATCATAGGGAGGCTATGATCAGAACCCAAAGCTGCATTCAAATCAAGACTCACAAATCTAGGATATGTGATCTCTGCCTTCGAGCATTCTACTAAAGTCAGGATGGATGGCTCATGATTCCAGAGTCACAAGTCTATTACTTTTGTGCTAAACAAAATATCACCATACTTTAAAGATTATAGCTTTTCTGTTTAATGAGACTGCTCTATATGCCTATATGGTAGTCACATATAGCTAGCTCTACATTTTAATTCATATTTAAATCCAGTTGCTCAGTCATACTAGATACATTTCAAGTGATCAATAGCTAGGAACTACCATACTGGTAAGATATAAAATATTCCCATCATCACAAAAATTTCTATTGGACAGCACCTATCCAGAAACTTGAATTTCAAAAGTAGCAATGGCTGTAAATGCTTCCAATCTTCCCATCTTATCCTATGTTCAAAGTAAACTCCAGCTTCTGCACACATAATATCACCACTTTATTCTCCAAATTCCTAAAATCTTTTATGAGAGTTAAGTAAGTATATCAAATCTGCCTACATATACCTTTATATGAACACTTTTCAGAGTTAAAGATAGTTTTCTTTGGACTCTGTTTCTATTTTAATATCCATCATTCTTTAATTGCAAATGTATTGCTGTTACATTAGTGTGATGAAAATAAAAAAACAATCATTTTCATAATTCTTTCTTAAATCCAATATTCTCAAGATGATATTTCCCACGGTTAAGAAATATCTTTCATATTTTCAGTTTCTAACACCATTTACTTCCCCATATCCTGATTCCATTAGGGGGGAAAAACACAAACAAACAAAAACTATCATGTTCAGACTCTGAGCAAGCTTTGGACCAAAGCTCATTTTCCTGTACTATATTCATACCTCAATCCATTCCTGTTTTATATACCATGTCACACAACGTTTTTCAATACATAAGGAGTCCATCTATTTCAAAATATTACAGAAGATTCAAATCGATATATCACAAAATAATCTGGAAAATTATAATTATTTGGCCATACTTCACATATAAATACTAACCAATTTTAACAAATAGCTATGATCCAATTCTGCCACCTACTGTTTTAAATGTGTAACTACTAGCTCAAGCTAAAAGTAAAACACATGCTCAGTAAGAATGGTGGTTTAACAGGAAATTTACACGGATACCAATTTTATTAATATGACCAGGTGACTGACTAAATAGAAGCTTATCTTTCCTGATCACAAGAGATCACTGTCTTCCCTGGCTTTTAAGACAAAGCACTGAATCTTCTGTTATCGGTGTAAATGGATATATTTCCATTCAGATCTCAGCTCCTGGCATTTTCTGTTTCATAGTTACTTGGTGCCTTTCAAAGACCCTTAACATCCGACCATGCGCTCCTCCCCTCACAAGTCAGTAACTGTTGCCCTGTTTGGACCTGGTGACTGTCCCTGTCGTGGGCACCTCCACCAATGTATAAGCTTTTCCAGCTCCCTGTACTAAATGGATCCTAACTTCCTTTCAGGCCCCAACTTACTTAAGTTCGGGGATAAAACAGGTTCTTCTTTATGAGAATCACTTTCTATTATGTCGTACAAGAGGCCTGAACTGTGCACAAAATTCATGCACAGGTTGGGTCCATAGGCCTGGCTGGCGAATAGGGCTAAATCGGGGCCAGGCTGATCTTGGCCGGGCCAGAGAGGAGGTGCCGGTTGCCAGGCCGGGTGCAGAAGGAACGAACATCGGATGCTGACAATCGCCATCGCTGGCACCCTGTGCCACCACGTGGTTCCCTGCCCTCTCTGCCCCCCCCCTCACTTGCCACTGCGCCACCACTGCCGTGGGCAGGTGGCAGGCCGATCAGGGCCCGATGGCAGGGGCAGAAACTGCAGGAGATGGGCTGTGGGACGCGCACTGACCATCAAGGGGCAGCTCCTGCGTTGAGCATCAGTGTGTGTCACAGCCACCTGTCATCCTGGTCGCTCTGGTTGCTTGGGCTTTTATATGTATAGCTTAGGTATGCTGTCCTGTACCTAAATAAGTACGTCAACTGTTCCTTTCCGCTTTTAGAACTATTTCAGATTTTGTTCACAGAAGCTAAGTGAACGTATCAGATTCAGATTTCTTTAACAGGCTCTGGGGATTTTACCTTGAAACGCCAACTTCTTGATTAGCCCTTTGGTCATTATTGCGTTCCCGCCTTGAAGAAGAAGGCTCAGCTGGGGGCACACTTGAAGTTCCTGAGCTCCTCCTCAGCTGTGGGGTTGGTAAACTAGTCCTACTGTGTAGTCCCTGTGGGGTAATTGAGCAGTGGTTAAAAACGCCACTCTATAATGTCTGTCTATGTCTTAAAGATGTCACATAAAAATCAATACAAAGTATATTTTTAATATGTACTGGAGAAACAGAACATTTTTATTCTGAAAGCATGTCAATTTTACTCCACATTCTATATTCTACTTATCCTTCTAGTACTAAAAAATGATATCTGAACTCCCTACCATTTAACTATATATTTTTTGTTTGCACACTTTATTCCTAGTAACATGAAAAATAAACAGTTGATAATTTAAAAAGTAGATATGAAAGATTTACCTTAAACAAACAAAAACAACTTCAGAGGACAAAATTAAGACCAGGGATTGTCCTGAACCTTTCATATTTTCAGTACAGGGCTAGTGTCCATAGAGGTTAATCTGGAGAAACGGCAGGATTCTGAGCTGCTTTTTGAACAAATGACTAAATCCAGAACACCTTTAGCCTTAATACACTTTTACCTTAATTTTTGAAAATGTTCTATTTTTTTTTTTTTTACCACTGTGAATAGGTGTTTTACTGAGATATACAGAAAAGTTTCTTTCTTAAGAATTTCCTCTACCAGCACACTGAAACCATCTCAGAGAGATAAATATCTCTTACACTTTTCCCAAGGATGTTGATTTAGTAAAGGTTTGTGGTTAGTTAGAAATTTAGGTTCATATAAATTGTCTTGTTTCTTAACATAGTATATAAGACATTTAAAGTATCTATTCCAGCTGAAACCGGTTTGGCTCAGTGGATAGAGCGTTGGCCTGCGGACTGAAGGGTCCCAGGTTCGATTCCGGTCAAGGGCATGTACATTGGTTGCGGGCACATCCCCAGTAAGAGGAGTGCAGGAGGCAGCTGGTCAATGTTTCTCATCGATGTTCCTAACTCTCTATCCCGCTTCTTTCCTCTCTATAAAAAAATCAATAATAAAAAAGAAACAAAAAACAAAAGCACCCTGGACAAGCACAATGTATGCCTTTTTAGGAAATTAAATTTATCCCATTTCTAATGATGGAAAAAGCAATGCCTACTGGGCTGTAGCAATTTCTAGTGGGTAAATAAGGGGGGGGGGGAGGGCAATTAAAAAATGTAAAAATCAATTTAAAGTACATAACGCTATAAAATTAACATTATAATGATCATTTCTTCTTGGTTCATCAAGAACAATTCCTGGATTCTAAAGAATAAAATAGATTATTGACATGATTACACTACCAGTAGGTTGTACAAGTCTGGATTGCTTTTTTGCTCTAGTACTTAAAACAACAACAATAACAATAAATAGTTGGTACTGCCGCAGTTGTAACGGCTAATTACAGCAATGTTATTTGGAGCAAAAATGGAATACTTGTTTAAAATATTTGGAGATTATTACTACTTTTAAAGACCCAAGGAGCTCAATATACTGGAAAAGAAGCTGATCCTTGGAAAAGAAATTCTAATTTAGGGAAGATTTTAAAGAGCAGTTTTAATCTGAAAACGTGACAAATCGGGCTGGCTGGTGACTGTGTTCTGACCTTGTGAGGTTTTCGGTCTCCTCTTTCGGCTGGGTCCTCCATTTCTGGGCACGGGTAGAATGCAGGGAGTGGTGTGACAGGGTTAATCTTTGGCCTGCAGGACCCGGAGAAAGCACCCATCAAGCTGCTGATGCTCCGTAGTGAAGTAATGACTTGAGGGGAGAGGGTTGGATCAGTCAGAAGGTCGGACACCATATTGCGAGCCTCATTTAGCACAGAAAGATCAACTCCGCTTCCACCTCCAGAACTCTAGAGCAGAAAAGAAAAGTAAGATTATATATTTGTTACACAGAAAATTCAACATTTAAGATTTTAATCCTCTTTTAAAATCAAGGTCTATCTTGTATCTAAATAAATTATTCTATTAAATATTAATATCATTCATTTGGACAGGATATAACAAATGGTATAATTATCACTTTTAAAATTTTTGATGTTGAAGTATGTAGCAGATAACATGACTTTTAAATTTTTCTGTATTTTCCATTAGCTTAGCTATATTTAATAGTATTCTTTACTGACAAGAACTAGCATAAAATTAAATTTGTAATGCATCAAAACCTACAATCAGAGGATTGCATTAATTTATTGATGATTTCCTTTATGTCAAAATTTCTTTTAAACATATACAGCATTTCTCTCATTCACCTTTGTCACTCTAGCACAGAGACAAAGCCTTGGAAATCAAGACTTTAACCCTAACTGTGTGACTTTGAGCTAGTCATTTAACATCTGAACTTTAGTTTTTTCACTATAAATGGGATAATAGCATCTACTTTATTAAGGGCTGATGTGAAAATTAAATCTATTAATACACGCAAAGCACATAGAGCAGTGTGTGGTGCATATATTTAAAGTGTAACAAATAATAGTATTATTATCAATATTATGGAA
The DNA here is from genome assembly GCA_963924515.1 of Vespertilio murinus. Taxonomy (NCBI): domain Eukaryota; kingdom Metazoa; phylum Chordata; class Mammalia; order Chiroptera; family Vespertilionidae; genus Vespertilio; species Vespertilio murinus. The sequence goes on along the minus strand of OZ004709.1, from coordinate 140,582,161 downwards.
AATAATGAGATAAGAGTACAGAAAAATGGTATTACAGTTCAAAGTAAATGGTGATAACTTTGAACTAGATGGTTAAGAAAAAACTGGAAATAGCATCAGGCTGGGTCTAAAAAATGGGTAGAAAATGTATTCTAAAATTAAATATTTCATTAATGTATACATATTTTGTACTTTTTGAAATTCTATATAAATTTTAACTAAATAAACCACAGAAATAAGTACACTAATAATCAGAACAGTGAATTAAATGTTACTTTTGTTTGTTTTACTGTATCTTGAATATACATTTGAGTGTATTTAGAATTCTTAAGTATTCAAAGTATTTAATGATTTCACCATGAAACTGTTTAACTATCCTCAACACATTTTATTTATTTTTAAAATATGTTTTTATTAATTTTAAAGAGAGGAAAGGAGAGGGAGAGATAGAAGCATCAATGATGAAGAGAATCATTACTCGGCTGCCTTCTGCATGCCCCCTACTGGGGATTGAGCCTGCAACTCCAGCATGTGCCCTTAACTGGAATTGAACCCAGGGCCCTTCAGTCCACAGGCTGACTCTCCTCTATCCACTGAGCCAAACCGGCTAGGGCTCCACACATTTTAGAACTGAAAAAAACGTTAAGAAAGTAAGACCAGTAATTAGCTAAGTAGTGTCTTTGCTCTATGTGGAATTTTTAAATCTTTTTCTTGTGAAGCACTATTTTATGTTAGTTTTTATTTAAAAAATTCCCCATTATTGGGGCACAATCCAGCTATTTCTGGTCAGTTAAGAGTACTTCTGACAAATAGCTTGTTATCATTTGAACTGACAAGCCAAAGTTAATGAACATGTTAAAATTTGATTATTACTATAAATCTTCCCTCGCATGTTGGTCAAATCCTAATATAGAAAAACCCAGGGTCTGTAATGTCCAAAGTGACCAAAGGCTCCACTGACAGGAAGTCACTCCTGCAGTCAGTGCTGGGTTGCCATGGCAGCGACCAAGCACTGACCGCCGCTCTTGTGGGCACCGTGACCAAGCACCGACTGCCAAGGGGGGTTGCGGATCAGGCCCTGGGAGAGAGATGCAGGGTCTCATCTGCAGGCTTCACGGCAGCTGTTGATCAACCTTGCCTACCTGTTTCTGTCTCTCTCTGTCTCTCTCCCTCTCTCCCCAGGCTTCTCCAGCAGCTCATGCCTCTCTTTCTCTCTGGGCCTCCACAGGGGCTGCTAATCAGCCCCGCCTCTCTGATCAGGCCTAGAGATAGGCCTGGAGATGCTGACTGACATAGAAACCAACCAATCTGAACCAAATCTGTGTGAAGTGTGAGGAGCCAATAACTGCCTAGCAGATGGAGCTTTTGATGCAACTGGCATAATCTAGTTGAAGTGTGAAGGCAGAATCTGAGGTGGGGGCTGAGGAGGAGTTTTAAGGCCAACAGCTATTTGGTGTAAGGTGTAAGAAAGCGGTTCAATTTTTTAATGGCTAGTTTGGCAGTATAGTGCATATGTCTGGCTATCATTCCAGATAAAGGTATTATGTATTTTTTTTTTGTCTGCCAAGAGCATCTCCTGCTGAAAAAAAGCTCCCCCCACCATTTAAGCAATCCTATCCTATAAAATCTATATTAATAAAAGGATAATATGCTAATTAAACCAAGTTGATCAGCCATCTTCTGGACGTACGACTTCCTTCCATACAAAGCCATGGTGGTGGGGGCTGAGACAGAGAGGATAGTTGGAGCAAAATCAGGCCAGCAGGGCAGAGCCATTGGGGGCGAGATCAGGCCGGCAGGGGAAGGCAGTTAGGGGTGACCAGGCAGGCAGGCAGGCAGGTGAGATGTTAGGAGTCAGTGGTCCCAGATTACAAGAGGAATGTCCGACTGCCGGTTCAGGCCTAAACCAGCAGTCAGACCTCCCCCAAAGGGTCCCCAAATTAAAAGGGTGCAGGCTGGGCTGAGGACCACCCCCACCCCCGCCCCATGCATGAATTTTGTTCACAGGGTTCTAGTCTATAATATTAAAAGCATGATATTGCTAATTAGACCAGACATCCTTCCGGACGAAGCCAGGCCTGTGAGGGAAGCCCGGGTCCTGGGTGTCTGCTGGTGGCCAGAGGGAAGCTGGTACCAACAGACAGGGGAAGGAAAACCTACTCTTGCATGAGTTTCATGCATTGGGCCTTTTATATAAAATATTATCCATATTCCACAAATTATACATAATAGCATCAATCTACTTTCCTTACACGCAAATGTGAAATCTGCTATTTGAGTTGGTGTTTTCCTATAGGCAACGTGGCATTTCTCTCTGGCTGCTTTCAAAATATTTTATCTTTAGCTTTCAAAAGTTTAATTATGATTTGTCTTGTAGACTTTTTATTTTTTGGCAGTGATCCCACTGGGTATTTGCTCAGATTCCTGAATTTGTAGGATTATGTCTTTTGCAAAATCTGGGAAGTTTTCAATCATTATTTCTCCAAATACTCTTTTAAACTCACTCCCTTTCTCTCCTCCTTTCTAAACACTGATGACCTTTTGTTGTGTCATTCAGGTCCATAAGGCTCTGTTCACTGTATTTCCACCTATTTCCTCTATATAGTTTAAATTGGGTAAATTTTATTACTCTATCCTCGAGCTGGCAGGTTCTATCCTCAGTCGTCACCACTCTAATGCTGAGTACATTCAGCGAGTTTTTAATTTCCATTTGTTTCTTTCTTATAACTTCTATTTCTTTGCAGAGATTTTTCTATTTTATTTGTTTCAAATGAATTTGTAACTGTTTGTTAGAAGCAATTTTCTAATGATGGCTGCTTAAAATGTCCTTGTCAGGTAATTATAAATCTGTTCATCTTCGTGGTAAGTGCTAATATAGTCTTTTCTCATTCAAGCTGTGATTTTTCTGGTTTTTGGTATGACAGGTGTTTTTTGTTTTTTTTTAAATTCTATCAATATTTTGGCTAATAATGCTAGAAGACAGGGTCCTATTTAAACCTTTTATATTAGGAGGCAGACTTGCTTAGATTTCACACAAAGATCCTGGTCTACTTTTTCAGGCTGTGGTTCTAATGACAATTTATTTTTTCAATGTTTGTACTGATGTTTAGATAGAGAGGAAGGGAAAGGAAGAGAAACATTGATAAGAGAGAACCATTGATCAGCTGTCTCCTGCACAAACAAGCCTGAAATCTGGGCTTGTGCCCTAAGAATCAAACCATCAACCTTCTGGTGCATGGGACAATGCTCAATCCACTGAGCCAGGCTCTAATGCCAATTTAATTTTTGGGGCATTCACAATGTTATTTCAGTCTGCTTTTTCTTCTTTTTTTTTCTGGAGTCACTAGGGTTCTCACTGGTCCCCCTGTTGGTTCCTCCTCTATTGGGGAGAGGGAACTTCCTCAGGTTGGGCTACCTGATACCTTCAGGTGAAGAAAGGAGGACTCCAGGCCACAGGGACAAAGAACACTTTCTGGGCTAGGCACTTGTGGCAGTATCCCCTAGGCCAGGCCCTCTGGCCACCCCATGTCTCTCACTGGGGAAGGAAATCTCATGCCCAGTAGAGAATGAGAGTACAGTCCTGTGCCTGATAACATTTTGATCAACGATAGACCTCATCATCTACCACCAAGGTATACACCATGTAGCTTAGCATACAGTAGGCTGCACGCACAGGTTTGTGAAAGTGTACTCTGTGATGTTCACACTTATTGCCAGAGGCGTTCCTGATCAAGTCCCTCTTGCCAAAGCCACCAGATTCTCTTGGCACTGTTTGCAGGACTCTCCTTCAAACTTAGGGAAGAAATGAGCCTACTTGCGACACCTTCTGTTGCTCGGTTGAGAGCGAGGGCCTGAGTCACCTTTTGCTTTTGGGTGGGGGCTGTAGGAAACCCTATCGCTATGTTGTTTCTCCATTACTGTGGTCCTTAACAAGGCCAGCCTACTCTTTCCTTTTCTTCTTCAGAGTTTTTTTTCATGCATTATTTCCAGAGTTTATAGTTGTACTTAACAGAGAGAAGCAGAGAGAATTAAATCTGAGGATACATGCAGAACACATAAGACAGGGTATAATACATATAGGAAAAGTGCAATAAATATTATTACTCTTATTAATGTTAGGGAAGTGATGAGATAAAGATACAAATAAAATAGTATTAGAGTTCAAAGGAAATATAGATAACTTTAATTTGAAGAGTTAGCAGAAACTATGGGAGAAGTAGCATTTGGTAGGATTTTATTTATAAAAGATTGGGGAAATAATGTTTTAAAATAAAATAAAAAAATTATTTTGGGGAGCTCATTTTTTAAGAAGGAGAATGAATAAAGGTAGAAAATTGGTTTTAAAAAAGGTGGTAAAATAGCAAGGTGCAGAAAAAATGATTAAAGTACAGGCTATATTAAAAAGAAAGAGAGAGAGAAGTGGAAAATAAGTTTGGAGAGGCATGTTGAGGCACTGGCTTCCAGGCAAAGGAATATGGGCAATGGAGAATCATGGGTTTTTGAGCAGGTTGAAGAGAAAGAAGCAAGGAGAGGGAAAAGGAAGTGATGGAGGGTACTGAAATTTTAAGAGTATAAGGCTGCAATTTGTTAAGATCTGACAGAGGTGTGGGAAAAGAGCATTCCAGGCAGAGAGACTACCAAGTGTGAAGACTTGTAGGCAGAAGCCTGCCCACCTCGTTTGCAAAAACAAGGAGGCCAGTGTAGCTGGAGCTGTGAGCGAAGGAGAGAGAGCAGGAAGATGAGGTCAGAGAAGTAAAAGCCAATAAAAGGACCATGTTGTGTAAGGTCACAGTATGATGTGCAATGATGTGCATTGATCTTACAGATAAAGTTCTCAAAGAAGCAAACCAGACAGTACATGAGACTGATTCCATTTATGTAAAATTCAAAGACAGGAAAACATTAGGTTTCATAAAGCATATTAAACCTAATATAATTTTTGGTAGAACAGAATATAAAAACATTCCAACACAATGGAGAAATATTTGTAAATATATGCATCAAAAGTGCTCCATGGTTGGCCTGTGTGCCGGTGTCTTTCTTACACAGAAGTTTCTCTCTCTTCCCTCTTTCCCTTCTACTCTAAGAATCAGTGAAAAAAAATATCCTCAGGTGAGGGTTAATAAGAACAAAAATTATTAACATAACATAGTTGTTACCTGATGTTTATGAGTGAGTTTTCTTTTTTTCCTATACTTCTATTTTCTGCTATGATACAAACATATATTACTTAAATGATCAAAAATATTTACAGAGTACATACTAATATTAATGAGTGTGTGTGTGTGTGTGTGTGTGTGTGTGTGTGTAATTCACAAGCAAAACTGCTTGAGATCAGAAAAGAGATTATCTTTGGGGATATAAGTGAAAACTAGATTAGTGTATAAGTGAAGCTTCTGGGATGCTGGCCAGGTGTTTTTTCTTGATATGAGTACTAGTGGAAATTTACCAAAGAGTAAAATGATACTACTTTCCTGATAAAATATTTTGCCAGTTGTTTTGCTTTTTCTCACATATGTATGACCTTTAATCTCTTTTTCCCCCCGTGTGGATCAGTTGCTCACAATCAGAAAAAAATTCTCATACTAAATATAAAATTATTAGTTTATCCTGAATTCAGACTATTATAGCAACATTTAAGTGTAACTATATATATATTTGTTGTTGTTTTTGTTTTTTAACCATTTCATTTCCCCCTTACAATTAAAACATTGTAATCTATCTAAATGAAAGTTCTGGCTATTTTAGTTCAAGTAAGGAAAATCTTATGTCATAGCAGTCTTGTGACTGTAACTTTAAATGTCAAAAGTTTCATTATATCAGTGATAATCACATATTTACCTGATTATGAGGTTTATACCACTGCTTCAAGTCCCAATCCCAAAGAATCATCTGGAAAAAAAAATTCACTTAGTTACAAACCAGAAATAAGCAAACATATGTAAAACAGAATAGAGCATCTCAATTACAGATACTTCATATGTAAAACAGAATAGAGCATCTCAATTACAGATACTTTAAATACCTTAAAGTTTGAGAGAACTATTGGGAAAGTCAGAATAAAAATTATATCTAGACAGAATATTTTATTAATTGTGCACTCTGTGATTGAGAAACCAAAAGGAAAGTCAGAATAGTCTCAAAAAATACAGTAAGGTATATCTACGGCCCCAAAAGAAAACATATACATAAAAAAATCACATCCAGTCACTAAAAGAGTAAGGGAAAATATAAATCATCATAGTCCAAATGATGGTGGTGCTATTTTTTTTTTACCAATAAGGCACTTCTGTTAAAAGCAGTTTAAAAAGCTTATCTTTGTGGTTAGATTAAGTATAAAGGAATGGAGCATGAAAAGCTACACATAACTCCTTTGACATGCAGATAATCAGTGGTTTTCCTGTTTGTCTCTTTATGCAATGGTAACTTTTTAGTCCCAGAATAATCTTTTCCTGCCCCTCTTTTTCTAGCAGGCTTTCTGGCTGCTTACCCATCCAGTAGTCACTGTTATCAAAGAGATAAAATTGGCTTTATTAGCAAGCTATAACTTACATATCATTAATCTTAAATGTCTTCTAAGATTACTTAGTTAATAAATAGGTCTCTTTTTGCTTAAGAAATTGATTATAATTGCAGTTTTCTATATAGTTTTGAACCTTAATCTTAAATATAGGTCTATCTCGTGAGTGATAAAAAAATTTCCATATACTGAACTATTTGTGTTGTTTCCTATCTTTTATTGCAAAAGATCTTAGTGTTATCTACTCTATCATTAGTCCAATATTTTATTAGAAGTTGCCAGAGTTCTTCTCTGTGAAGGACAGACAGTAAATATTTAAGGCTTTGCAAGCCACACAAGGTCTCTGTGGCATATTCTTTTGTTTGTTTTTGTTTTACAACCTCTTAAGATGCAAAAAACATTCTTAGCTTTAGGGCCATACAAAACAGGCTGCTAGAAGGATCTGTCAGCAGTCTCTAGCTCGCTGACCTCTGTTTTATATAATACTAGAAGCCCAGTGTACAAATTTGCGCATGGGATGGGGTCCCTTGCCCTGGCTGGCAATCAAGACCAAGATCGGGCGTCTCACCCAGTCCCGATGGAGCCAATGGAGGCTGGCCGATTGGGGAGGGACTGTAGGAGCGCTCCAGGGCTTGCCCGGCCCTCTCACCCAGTCCCAATCAGCTGGACCCCAGCAGCAAGCTAACCTACAGGTCTGAGCATCTGCCCCCTGGTGGTCAGCGCACATCATAGTGACTGATCAAGTGATCAACCGAATGGACGACCAATCAGACACTTAACATATTATGCTTTTATTATATAGGTACCCACCCTTAATCACTCAAATTTGTCAGTTGTCATTACCACCATCTCCTTGTTAACACTCGAAGAAAAGTCATCCCTTGCCAGTGCATCTATTACCTCCCAAAGAAATCCAGATGTCCTATAACCACTTACAAAATTCACGGACTAGTATCCAAAAAATGTCTGTGGTCTAGTACTCCTTAAATGTATTCACCATTTTTATGGCCGTAGCTGTTCTTCTGATAAAGTTATTTCAGGTTGTAATTTAACCACCATTCATTCTAGATCCAAAAAGCCATCAAGTATGAAAATAACATTTTTGAAGGAATTAGAGGGAAGTAATTTGTCCTAAACTAAGGGTGATTGCTTCTGAATGAGTAAGAAGAGACAAACTTACGAGGGGTTAGAAAAGTTGTAGAAGGTTTGTGAAAACCTGAGAGGAAATTTTGCGTGGTTAAACCGAGTAAGACTGAAAGAAATCTAATCAAACAAATGGATTTAAAGCATCAAAAGTTAAAACTAGTGCAAAATTAGAGGTTGATTTTTCTCTTTAAAATAACTTGGTTTGTTACTGTGGGGGGAAAGTTCTGTACTCTGGATCATCAAGGGGAGCTGCTTCTCTAACTCGGTCCCCTAATGTAGCCCCCTGGGATGCATCTTACAGAGCTGAGCCATGTTTGGCTATGAACCAATGAAGAAAATGCTTTTTCTTTGTAATATGACATGGCCACAGTCTGCTCTAGAGTCAGGAGAACACTTGCCAGGGGCTGGGTCTTTGAACTAGTACCAAACTAGTACTTTGAAGATAGTACCATCTTGCAACTTGAGTCATTGAGGGAAAATGTATGAAATCCCCTATGTATCAGTGTTTATGCTTTTTTTTTTTTTTTAAATCAGAATAAGCCCATTCAAATGAAATGTAAAATTATGATTCACCAGGATGGGAAACCAGGCAAGTCTGAAGAGAATTCCAGGAGAATGAAGGTGACTTATTATTCCTCTAGCAGCTAGAGTCTAGCTGAAGGTTTCAGCAGCCTTGGCCATTCTCTGCCCTGTGGCAGTGAGGCAGCTGGAGAAAGAGCTCTGACAGGCTGAGCCATGGTCTCCCCTCTCACATCCAGCAGGGTACCCAAACTGGTCAGGGGACCACTCTGGACAGGGCAGGGCAATTCCCATTAAAGCAGGTGCCAATTGAAGGAACTGATGCTTAAGTGAGTATGCCTGCCTGTAGGATTATCCTAGAAATATGGAAAGTCTCTTTTTCTCCCCCATTGCTGACACAACCTGACTTGGGCAGATATTCAGCATCTACTGAACATTCTACTTACAGCCAAAGAACGGTGGGTCGTCTTACAAAAGGCAGGTGGGGCGGGGGGAAACGCTAGTCACCTGCCTAATGAGACACCCCAAAACCCTGTGTGAGCTGAAGCCTCAGCTGTTGTGTCCCTACTACTGGACCACACTGAAACAGAAATGATGTGGACCAGCAAAGCTTGGACATGACAGGAATTGCATTCCGTTGGGTTAAGGAAGGCAGTGGCCAAACAAATAAGTTTTAATCACGTCCAGCAGCCAAAACAGTGTTCAGACAAAGACCCAGCCAAATTCCTCGAATGTATCTTTGAGGCTTGTCACCAAAATACTGATGTAGATTCAGTGGCCCCTGAAAACTTAAAGGTTGCGAACATGACTGTTTTGGCTCCGAGTGCCCCTGATGTCCAAAGAAAGCTTCAAAAACGATGCTGAAACCAGTTTGGCTCAGTGGATAGAGCGTCAGCCTGCGGACTGAGAGGTCCCAGGTTCGATTCTGGTCACGAGCATGTACCTTGGTTGCGGGCACATCCCCAGTGGTGAATGTGCAGGAGGCAGCTGATTGATGTTTTTCTCTCATCGATGTTTCTAGCTCTAAATCTCTCTCCCTTTCTCTCTGTAAAAAAATCAATAAAATATACCGTATTTGCCGGCGTATAAGACGATTTTTTGGCCCTGAAAAATATGCCTCCAAGTGGGGGGTAGTCTTATACGGCGAGTATATAACAAACTCTGTATTTTGAGTGGAAATGTTAGGGGGTCGTCTTATACGCCCAGTCTCTTATACGCCGGCAAATACGGTATTTTTCAGGGCCAAAAAATCGTCTTATACGCCGGCAAATACGGTATTAAAAACACACACACACACACACACACACACACACACACACACACAACACAAAACGTTAAGAGTTCTTTTGAATGCCTCTGACACTGTTGGTGGAGATTGCTGTTCAGTTGTTCAATAGCAGAGACCAGATCTGAGGGGAAGAATGAGGTGAAGCAACAGGCCGACTCGCTGGCTGCTGCTCTGACCACCAGAGGGCCTAAGAAGACAAGGAACGAGGTAAAGACCACTGGGACCAAGGGACCTGCTCTAAAAGTGGGCCCCAAACAACGTGTTTACTGCAAGCCAGAGGGTCATTGGGAGAGAGGGGAAATGACCAAGTTTAAACAGAGAACAGGACAAAGGTAGGAGGAGCATTATAGAAAACCCAGTTATCCCTGAGTGACGGGCCCGGGGCCTCTGGTCAACACCAGCCACATGGAACAGTGGGGAAAGAAAGTAATGGACTCTAAAAATATATTTAAAAATTAATTTTAGAGGGGAAGGGAGAGGGAGAGAAATAGAAACATCAATGAAGAGAGAGAATAATTTTTTAAATATATATATTTTTTATTGATTTTTTTTTACAGAGAGGAAGGGAGAGGAATAGAGAGTTAGAAACCTCGATGAGAGAAAGAGGAACATTGATCGGCTGCCTCCCGCACACCCCCTACCGGGGATGTGACCGCAACCAATGTACATAACCTCGACCGGAATCGAACCTGGGACCTTTCAGTCTGCAGGCCGACGCTCTATCCACTGAGGCAAAGAGAATCATTTTTAAACTGCCTCCTATACACCCCTTACTGGGGATCAGGCCGGCCCAGGAAATTGAACTGTGACCTCCAGGTTCATAGGTTGATACTCAACCACTGAGCCACACTGGCTGGGCTTAATTTACTTTCTAGTTGATACTGGAGCCACATATTTTGTATTAAATACTAGGTTGACTAAACTCTCCTCTGGAATAAGGCTCGCAACTGGAATGTCACAGTCAGTAAGGAAGCCATTAGATTGCCAGTTGGGGAAAAACAAACCTTAACCATAGCTTCTTTGTGTTGCTGAAATGCCCAGTGCCACTTTTAGGATGGGCCTTACTGACTAAAGTCCAAAATAGCCCCTGCCCCCGGCGGGTTGATGTTAAAGTGCCCCTGGAAGAAACTTGTGTTTTACAGGCGGCATTGCTGGCTTTGGCCAAAGAAAGGACTTCTGGCCGAGCTCTCCAAGGAAATCTTGCAAGAAATATCTGGAAGGATGGGCAAAGGGCAGGCCTGCAGAGGCAAAGATGGCTATCCCAATTCAAATATCATTCTGCACAGGAGCAAATGTCTTTCTGTCTAAAACAGGACCTTCTAAAAGAACCAGCTAGGAGAGGAATCCAACCATTAGTAACAGCATTCCTAGAATATCAGCTTATTCAGCCCTGTCTTTCACTATATATAATTATTCCATCTTACCAGTACAGAAATGAGGTATTGAGGAATACAGATCTATTCAGAACTTGAGGGCCCTCAACCAAATAGTGGAAGACATCTACCTGGTGGTCCCTAACCCTTAAACCTTGGTGACCACTTTGGGAAATTTTGGTGGTTTGCTCTCCCGGACTTAAATGCCTTTCCTTTGTATACCCTTGAACTCTGAATCAGGAGCTATTTACATTTGGGAGACTGCTGAAATGTTATTCTCCAAGAGTTCAAAACCTCCCCCATTGTTTAGAGAGGCTTTCTCCAGAGATCTAAGAGAATTTCAACAGGACAATGGAGCAATACTTCATAAGACTGCTGTTATTCATTGTCCAGGCCATCAGAAAACAGACAGCATTCGACAAAATCTAGCACCCATTTATGATAAAGACTCGGCAAAGTCAGAATAGAGGGAACACACATCAACATAACACAGGTAACATATTCAATGGGGAGCAATGAAAAGAGTTTCCGGTAACTTGAGGAACAAGACAGGAGTGTCCACTTTCACCACTCTTATTTAATCAGAAATCGGTTGCATCTTTATACACCGATAATAAACTATCAGAAAGGGAAACTAAGAAAACAATGGCATTTACAATTGCATCAAGAAATACGTAAAAATAACTCTAACCAAGAAGGTAAAAGATCTGTACTCAGAAAATTATAAGGCACTGAAGAAAGAAACTGAAGAAAATATAAATAAATGGAAGCACACACTATGCTCATGGATGGGAAAAATTAACATTAAAATATCTACACTACTCAAAGCAATCTCTGGGTTCAACACAATTCCTATAAAAATACCAGTGAGTCCAGGCTGGTTTGGCTCAGTGGATATAGCATAACCCTGCAGAGTGAAGGGTCCAGGTTTCGATTCCAGTTAAGGGCACATGCCTGGGATGTGAGCTCAATCCTCAGTAGGGGGTGTGCAGGAGGCAGCCAATCAATGATTCTCATCATTGATGTTTCTATTGCTCTCTCCCTCTCTGAAATCAATGAAAAAAAATTAATAAAAATACCAATAATATTCTTCATAGAGCTAGAACAAATAATTCAAAAATTATATGGAACCACAGAAGACTGCTGATAGCCATAGCAATCTTAAAGAAAAAAGTTGGAAGAATCATGCTACTTATATCAAGCTATGCTACAAGGTCTTAGTTATCAAAACAGCATGGTACTGGCATAAAAACAGACAGATCAATGGAACAGAATAGATCTCAAAAATAAACTCATGTCTATATGGTTAATTAATATATGAAAAAGGAGGCAAGAACATACAGTGGGGTAAAGATAGTCTATTCAGTAAATAATGTTGGGAAAATTGGACAGATATGTGCACACACAAAAAACCCCAAGAAAACCTAGAGCACCTTTTTACACCACAAGAATAACCTCAAATGGATTGATCAGCTTATACCTATATAGGTGGGTCTTATCAGATTTTACTAATGACTCATTCTTCTGTTAAACTAGAAGGAATCAAGCCCTGAATCTACCACTCCCATTAGGATTCACCAAACAATATGATTGCCCCTATGAGACCATCATGACAGTACAATACCCATCAGAAAACAAACATCTGAAAACACAGGCTGACCCTCACACCAAAATGAAGACCATCCAGGTAACTGTTTTCTAATCTCTAACTCTCTTCTTTTTCAATTTCTACCTGTTATGGGCAATGGCTTTTTTTCCGTGGGTTGCCACTTCCACAGAAGTCCATCACCAGTCCGCCTGCTGGGTCTGTGGGTTGCTGCCTATGTCAAGAGCAGAAGGAATGCTTTGGATTGTACATCGCGGACTAGGAGAGGTGGGTGGAACAAGCTACTAAAGATAAGCTGGGACCTCTATTTCTACCCCACATCCAGGGGAACACCAACGTACTTGTACTAAGACTAGAGCATGCATTTTTTACTTAGAAATGCACTACGGCCTCTATTGTCCCCCGTTACATATCATGTCTGAGATGGCCTAGGATTTGCACATTGACTCATTCATCATGGCCCCTTTCGGCACTGAATGAACCAACCAGTCTAATTTTGCTCTTCGTCGGGTAGGATGGGGCATCCCTGAATGTCTGTCAGCAACCACATAGGTTCATACATTCCTGTCTCGGTAACAAAAAGACAGGAAGAGACAAGTCCTTCTTACCTGGGGTCTTTTCTACTCCCAAAAGAAGGAATTTATATTTGTGGCAATAATTTTTAGCCTTACCTCCCCTATTGCTGGACTGGGTAATGCACTTGGGGGTTCCCATCCTTATCAGGATGGATCTGTAAGATCCTTCCTGAAAAAAAGAACACACAGAATCTGCCAGCACTGAGGTCCAGATGTTCAAGGATCATGACCTGGAGAGAATGACTGATCTCCATTTTCATGTCCCGATATGCAGACATCTCAGCAAAGCTAGAAATACAGGCCTTAATGAAGGTCACAGCCTCAGCTCTTAATAACTCCAAACAAAGCATTCTTCTGTGGAATCAAGCAATGGCCCAAATAAGAAAGGTGGTTTTACAGAACTGAAGAGCATTAGAGCTACCAACTGCAGCTCAAGAAGGACTATGCACGCTGTTTAGATAGGTATGTTGCACTTACATCTGAGCTTCTGACTCTAATGTCTCCAATTTATGAACTCCATGAATACTGCCACAGATCACGTTGACAACCTTTTCTAAGCAGATCCATTCACCAGCTGGTTCACTTCTCTGCCTGGCCCTTAGAGAATGTCTGCATTAGTGATATTGAGCTACTACTGGTAATCTGTCTTTATCACTGCTGCCTAAAAGATAGCCAAGAATAGTAATCTAATGATAATTCAAACTAGGGATCTTAGACTTAAGACTCCAGAGTACTTTCAACTGATAGTGAGAAAATTCCATTCTTCTTTCTCTAATCAATGTCCCTAAACAGCAGGTAGCAGCCAGATCATTGCCTGTTTTCCCTTAAGGTTTGAGGGATGCATAAAAAAGGGCGAGTGAAACCAAGAGCCTCATTTACTATATATTGACTTTGGAGAAGGGGAGAAGGAGGGGGAGAGAGAGAAAGAGAGAAGGAGAGAAACATCAATAAGAGAGATCAAGCCCCCAACCTGGGCATGTGCCCTGATTGGGAATTGAGCCACGACTTCCTGATTCATAGGTCGCAACTACTGAGACACACTGGCCAGGTCTAAGGGCCCTATTTAATGTAGGACTTCTATTTAATATGTGACCCCAGCTCTCAATTTCGTTTCTTCACAGCATGTTCTGTAAGTCTACACTCTTCCCCCTCACTAATCTTTAACCCCCTGAGACAGCAAGAAACAATGACCATGCCTTGACTAAAGTTCACAAGGTAAGGTCTCTATTAAGCTAAAGATAACATGGCCTAACTTGTGTTTCAGCTCCTGACCATACCCTTATGAAACCAGACTGAAAGACCTGAAACCATTTATTGCCCTTACCTCACTCTTGACCAATCAGCAATACCCACAACCCAAACCCCATTACTTATGATGACTCTTGACTTTTGCTCCATAAAGCCTGACTGTAAACCATTGGGCAGTTGGGTTTTTTGGAACACAGCCTCACCCATTTTTCAGATTGGTGCCAATTTTAATAAAATAATTATTTTCTTCACTGCAAACTCCTGCTTGTACATTTCTTTTGGTCTGTGCGTAAGGGCAGATCAACTCTAGTTCAGTTCAGTAACAATTTTTCCTATCATTGATACATCTATAAATCTGATTTTTTTTTTCTTAACTTCACTAATGAAAATACAAAACAGACACGAGTGAAGACAGAGCATATAATGGGTCACTAAAATTTATCTAATTTAAATTCTGAATCTACAAACTTGCTATCTTATCATCCAATCCATACTTTCCACAGTGTTACCATCCAACGGAGACCAATGCCCATACAGTACCTCATTACCCAATTCACTAGTATAAGTGTAAGTTGATTTTTTTTTTTTTGCTGTAGAAGTTGATTTTTTTTTTGCTAACTAAAGCTTATTTCCATTAAAATAGTTTAACATTGAGTCTCCTTTGCCCCTTAAATGTTATGTTTTCAAATATTTGCATTCTTGTTGCTAAAAGCCATATTTATTTTCATGCCATGCATTCTTAACATAAGTATATCACTCCCAAGAAGATGAAAATTGGTTCCTGGAGGGCAAAAATTGATTTAAAAAATATCAAAATTGTTGTGGCCCTCCAAAAGCTATAGTGCATAATAAACAGATACATGTAAATCTATGGTGTTAAAATTTTATAGAGTGGGAGTAAAGAGTAGGAAAAACGTCTTAAAAGGTCTCAGTGGGGTGAGAAAGAAAACAAGGTTGAGAAAAAATGCTACAAAGTAGTTCGTGCTTCTTGAGTAGAAGAGCATATTAGCTTACAATTTGAGAATGTTCCCTAATGCACTGAGACCATTCTGGAGCTGCTTACTCAAAATTTTCTGCTAACATGAGAGATAATGTACACCCTATTTTGATTGTGCTCTTAGAGGTTTCTAAAAACCTTACAATAGACAGTTTCCCCCCTCTATGATTACTTCTTAGATCCCTACTGTAGAATTTTGTATTGCAGACCATCTCCTTTAATAAATTCACTCCTCCTTGGCTCTTCATCCCATTATGGTCTTCTCTCACTTGTGGCTAGGGAGGAGATGAAGGTGGAAGAGGGCACAGAGAGGATAAATGGTGATGGAAATAATAAAATAAAAATCAGCAAGTCTTTATCTGAAATCCCCTACATTATTAGGAACTGAAAACAGATACAGCGACAGCCACACGCCACTGGTAGACTACTTTCTGTGTAATTTTAAAAACTAGAATATTAGTGATTTTGAGGAAACAAAATTTTCTGCATAAGTTTGATGTATGATGCAGGAATTTTGCAACTAAATATGTCTTAACAGTTATTCAAAGTGTTGAATGAAAATTGGTTGATAATTGATAAATACGATAAACATAGAAATGAACAGTAAATATTTCAGAAATTTTATAGCAATTTGACATTGTTATGATTTTACAAAAGCATCATTCCACAACAGAGGAGAAAACCCCAAAAGGTACATCAGGAGACAAGAACATGAATGCATATATAGCTGCACTGTTTGAGGTAGAAAGAAAACTAGATATAGCCCAACCAGCGTGGCTCAGTGGTTGAGCATAGACCTATGAACCAGGAGATCACAGTTCAATTCCCTGTTGGGGCAACATACCCAAATTATGGGGTGTGCAAGAGGCAGCTGGTCGATGTTTCTCTCTTATTGATGTTTCTAGCTCTCTCCCTCTCTGTAAAATATCAATAAATATTTTTTTTAAAAAATCAATAAAATATATTTTTAAAAAGAAATATTTTTAATATCACTTTTCACCCTTTCTCAATAAAAATGTCAACCAAATTCACAATTGACAATGACAGATCTAAACACAGTGTGCAGTTGGCGCCAATGAGAACTATATATGTATCATGCATGCATGAGTCAACTTAGCCTTTTATAGATAGAGAACAAAGTTGCTTAATTAGACCTGTTTTCTGATTTAGCTTAACTTTTTCAGCCCAGTGAAGCCCCTAAACTTTCTAAATATCCATTTTCTGGTTTATGAAAAGAAAATATGATTTTACCAAGTCTCCTATATACCCACTCCAGGACTTCTGTGAGGATCAAATGAGATGGGGCATGGGAAAATGCTTCACTGACATTTGGTTAAAGTGTAAAATATTTGCACCTGGCTATAAAGCAAGTCATGTTCCTGGGCTGAAGAAACTCTAAGGAGGCTAATCCCTAGGGACAGGAAGCCAGGCATTGCTATGGGATGTCATTACCTGGCCCTCACAGCAACCATTTTCAGGCTGGGCTGGGCTGTGGGCCACATTTTGTGCCATGGGGTCTTGACAGCATTGGCTGCGATTTGGTCAGGTGTTGCTCCAGGGTGGTGGCAGGGCCTGTGTCCCACTTGGGGGAAGCTAAGTGTTGCTTTGTTGGTGCCAGGGCCATGGTGCCATTTCTTTGTAAATAGCCAGTGTGTGTCATGGCAGCTCCTGCGTTGAGCATCTGATCTGTTGGAGAGTGTGTGTCATAGCAACTGGTCCAGTGGTTGGAGGGACACTTAGCATATTAGCCTTTTACATCTATAGATGTCATCCAAATAAATTTAATGAGAAAAGCAAATATAAAAATAAATAGAAAATGTAATACAAGTATTTTGTTCAATAAAATGAAAAGGAACAGTGTGATAATGCCCAATAACTTAACTATTGATGGAGCCCTGAAAATAATCTTCATTGAGAAATCTCTTTAAAATTCCAGGTCCCTGTTGAATCTGAATATTCAGAATCAATAGCCCAAAAGCACTCGCTGCTTCCTGTCATAAATAGTAATTTTTTCAAGGTCTCATATCATTCTATTGTCTTTATTTTTTTATTTCTTTATTAATTACGGTTTTACATATATGTCCTTAACCCACCATTGGCCCTCTAATCCCCCACTCATGCCCTCACCCCTGTTGTCTGTATCCATTGGTTAGGCTTATATTCATGTATACAACTTCTTTGGTTGTTCTTTCCCCCTCCCCTACCTTACCTCTAAGGTTTGAGGCACTTCCATTATTTATTTCCTCCTAAGCTCAAATATAATTTTTATATATTTTTACATAATGGTTATCTAATTTAAACAAACAGCATTTCCTTTAAGTAACATGAGGTATACATTATTTAGAGGAAAAAAAACTTTTTTTTTAGTTGATTTGATAAAGTGAACCCTAGAGACTGAGCCTTTATATAAATTCAGCTTTTCTCTGTGTGGTTAAAAAGTTGAATCCTGATAAAAGTTTCTGTTTGAATGTTTGTAAGTCCAACATGCTTTACAAAACCACCAATACCACAGTGAAACATCAGCAGTACAGCCAGGCGATGCTATCAGGCTCAGTTACGTCAATGAGGTTTTATTTCATTGTTCCCTATTCAGCCAAACAGAAAAACATATATGTGTGTTCAAATAAAACTTATAGAGCTATTATTTTTTTTATGAAACTTAAAAGAATATTTATTATATGTAGATCTGTGAATGAACTGTTATAACATGTTTTGTTCTCATAATTCTTGATGACATTTTATTTGAGGCTTGTGTACAAACCTATGCTTATAAAACACTGAATTTCAGGATTTCTAGCTTTTCTATTTATCTGTCTTCCAATTCAGGTCCAATGAAAAATACCATTCGATAGCCACAAAGTTAAACTGAAACTGTACTTTCTAATATAGTCTAAAGTACAAAAAAAAAATAGTAATATTGACCCCTGTATGTCAAAGAAAGGCTCCAAGAAAAAATTGAAAAGCAGAAAAAAGGGTGTTGGGGTGAGGAAGAGGGGGATCAGGAAACTCTTGTGACTTAGAATCCCTTTCCCGTGCTTTTGCTATCCATGTTTTCAGTTACCTGCAGTTGATCACGGTCCAAAGGTATTAGATACAAAAAAATTCCAGAAAAAAAAGGATTCATGTTTGAAATTGCACACTGTTCTAAGCAACATGATGAAATCTCACCCGGGTCCCCTGGGGACATGAACCATCCTGTTGTCCTGCTTACCTCAGTGTATACACTCTCCGTGTGTTTGTCATTTAGCAACCATCTCGGCTATCCCATCTGCCGTCCCAGTATTGCAGTGCTTGTGCTTAAGCAACATCTATTTTACTTACTGCCACATTCATATGATTTATTATAATATACTAGTGGCCCGATGCATGAAATTCATGGATTGGGGAGGGGTGGTTCCCTCAGCCCAGCTTGCACCCTCTCCAATCGGAGAGTCCTTGGGGATGTCTAACTGCTGGTTTAGGTCCAATCCCAAAGGGATCGGGTTTAAACTGGCAGATGAACATCCCTCTTGCAATCTGGGACCGCTGGCTCCTAACCACTCACCTGCCTGCCTGCCTGCCTGCCTGCCTGATCACCCCTAACTGCTCTCCCCTGTCAGCCTGATCTTGCCCCCAACTGCCTCTGCCTGCCTAATCACCCCTAACTGCCCTCCCCTGCCAGCCTTATTGCCCCTAACTGCCCTCCCCTGATGGCCTGATCTTATTCTGTCTCTTTGTTTTTTCTCAGCAGTCCTCCAGGCTTCCCTTGCTCCCTGGGTCCCTCTTCCTCTTTCCCCGCTGGGAGGAGGTAGGACCAGTGGGAGCCACTCCACCCTCTGCCCGTCCTCTCTTCTATCCAGGCCTCTTCAGGCACAGTCTGTTTTGTTTCCTCATTCTGAGGCTCCGAGAGTAAGCTGGGAGTGAGGGAAAGAAAGCGAGGAAAGGCTGTGAGCTGGTGGGCACTGTGTGTGTCTGTCTGTGCGTGTGTGTGGTTGTGAGTGAGTGAGAGTGCCAGCCCCGCCTCTCCCATCCCGTCTCCGCTGCCACAAATCCCCACCCATCAGAGCCTGCTGCACCCACAGCATCGGCGTTAGGCCGAGTCTCCGGTCATTGCAGATGTGACGGACCCAGGGTTTTTATATATTAGAATTGTTGTGATTTTTCTGTTATTACTTTATAAATTAAACTTTATCATAGGTATGTATGCATAGGAAAAAACCAGTATACTAGTATACAGGGGCCATTATTCTCCACAGCATCCACTGGGAGTCTTGGAATCTATGCCCATGGATATGGGGATAAATGCGCTAGTTCTAATCCCTTGTTGCCTACATGACATTTCACTGGGAATTCTCTCTTTCTCCTACATCATAATTTTCTCTCTTCCTGAAATCATTTGCATTAGGTTATAAGAATGCTGCGAATTCCCAAATCTCACAGAAATACCTTCTCAAGATCATACTTCTGCCTAGCCCCAGTTCCATTTCTCTGCTCCCCTTTTACAGCAAAATTCCTTTGGAAGAGTGGTGCTTACTTATCTTCCAATTCCTCCTATACCAGTAATTGTTTCTTAACGTGACACAACTCTAGTTACACTGGTTTATTTCTTGGCCCTTGAACATGCCGGAAAGTCCAATAAAATGCATTTCCCCTTCCTTTCTCTTAGCAAGTTGAAAAATAAATGTTACATCAGGTGTGACTTTCTAAAGCTGAACTGATAATTCAGATTTTATAAAGTAGCATTTGAAATATACATATAAGTTTGGGGTTTTTTTTTCTGTCAAGAATTGAAAACCAGAAGCAAGATATTTAAAGGGACAGAATAAAAATGGGTGAGTGAGAGAAATACGAAAATACTAGTCATACATTATCTGGAATGGGTAAAGCTTTAATCTGTGTACCTACCAATTACTTCAATTTCTATATCTTATTGATAAACTAATAAGCATTTAAAATTTTATCCATGAGTTCCTGCGAGATTGTTTTTATTATTTTATGTTCTGAAATTGAGCAAACACCTGCCATTTTCTTAACCTAAGATTTTCAGAACAATTTTAAAGTTATAAAACAGTTGTATATATCATGGTCTAATTAGTTTGCTAAAGGAATTCAAGCACAGAGGACAATTTTCTAAGTATATAAAATTGCCTCTATTTTACCAGAATACTCAATCTCTTGTTCTCTCAAGATGTTTTCAAGTATTTACCTACTTACTACTTCTCTTTTGGACCTTCTGTTTTTCTGGATATGTACTGTACCCCAGGCTCAGCTAGTTTTTCTAGCTTATGGATGAGCAAAATTTTATCTCCATCCGTGGTATAGACTGTACATTCTCACCAAGAGATACATATTTTTTCACAATAGAGTGCCAAAAATAACTTAATTGGGATTGTAAACCTTTAAAAACTAAAATTTATATTTTTCTCCTACCTCGAATAAATAAAATATTTTCCTCTTAAGTTACAATATAATTTTCAGTATAATTAAATATGTAATAACTAATATTTATAAGGCCTTACTGAAACACTTGAATATTAATAAATATTATAGGATTCTATACATGGTATATAAACAAAACGAAGAGAAAATAAAGCTGGCTCCTCACTTCACTAATAGAAATATGGTACAAACTTGACTACAGGTCTGGAAAGTAAACCAGAAGATCACAAGACAAAGTCCTGCTGGAGAGGTTTTAGATTAACCAAAAATGATGGCCTTAAGACCAAAATCCAAGAAACCCCCATCTATACATATAACAACTCAGGTAGACTGATGCTGGGGGCAACCAGGCTGGCAAGGGAGAGCAGTTAGGGGTGACCGGGCCAGCAGGAGAGGGCACTTAGGGATGACCACACGTACAGGAGAGGACAGTTAGGAGTGACCAGGCTGGCAGGGGATGGCAGTTAGGGGCCCAGGCCAGTAGGAGAGGGCAGTTAGTAGGGCAATAGGGCCAGCAGGGGAGCAGTTAGGTGTTGATCAGGCTGGCAGGGGAGTGGTTAGGGGGTGATCAGGCTGGCAGGAAGAAGCAGTTAGGGGCAATCAGGCAGGCAAGAAGACGAGCCTTTGGGAGCCAGCAGTCTTTGATTGTCTCGGGATGTTTTCAAGAGGGATGTCCAACTGCCTGGTGGGATCGGGCCTAAACAGGCAGTCGGACATCCCTGGAGGGGTCCCAGATTGGAGAGGGTGCAGGCTGGGCTGAGGGACACCCCACCCTCGCACAAATTTCTTGCACTGGGCCTCTAGTTCTGTTATAACTAGACTATATTTGAGCTGAAGGGAATTTAGAAGACAATAATTCCAATCTTTCACATTTTATAAAGAAAACAAGAACCAGAGTAATGTGGTTTTCCTCCTTTTTCTTATCACTGTGCCTAACATTACTCAATTAAAAATCTACCTGTGGGCAGATATTCTAGTAAAACAAAGGAACTATTTGCTTTTGAGGCTTGTCTCAAAGGAAATATAAACATCTCTCTCTCTGGTTATCTTTTATATATGGCAAGTACATTGCCAACATGGTAAAGGTTCTAAACAAAGAATTCTGATTCTACCAAATGGCTACATCTCCAAAGCATAAAAGACATTTCATGCACAAAAAAAGTCTATATAGGAAAGAAGCACAGGTATACTTAAGAATATTTTTATCACTCGTGTGAAATTAAACAACTTTTCCTGGGTAAAATTTTAAGTACTTACTAGAAGATATATTTATTAGTCTCTTACATATCTTTATAATGGAATATTAAAGAAATATAGATATTTTTAAAAATTAGAAAAGCACTAAAGTATGTGTTAATTAGCCAAGAAAAAAAGATCGATGTACACTAACAAAACTATTCTTTTCTCTATTTAAAATAAAACTATCATTTTTCATTTGGGATATTTATTGGTCAGATAGAAATTACTCAAGTTGCCAGCAATATCTGTTTGAAACTGCTAGGCTTCAGTTGAGTAAATAAGTTTTGTCATGGTAACTAAACTTAAAATTAAGCAAACAAAGATACCAGTGCCTTAGAGATGATTTAAAAACGAAAAAAAAAAAAAGTGAACTTCTAATCTGTTAAACAAATCAGATCCTCAAGTATTATTACAGTATTCTAAACTTATGGGGGGCAAAGCACTAAACATTATATGCTTTGTATAAATAAAATTATTTTTTTTCAATAAACAGAAAGAAACTCTTTACCATGTAGGAATTTCCACATATAAAACAGTGAAAATCTCCATATATAAAATTGTAAAAATGTGATATTTAAAATAAGTTGTGTTATAATGTGACATGGATCAGCTAAAGAAACTGACAGAATAGAAACAAGCTTTAAGTAACTTGTAGAGAGCCTATCTGTGAAAATAAACAGAAACCTCATTTAACATGAAGTTAGTGAGCCAGAAGGGGGAGTTCTCATGCCCTACTTTGACCACTGAGTCCAACAGGAAGAACCGTCTAGAATAGTTTTCCCAACTTCCTCTTCTCTGTGCAAGAGTTTTCTCTCCTTTTTTTTCTAGGAACTTGTGCACTAGCCCATGGGACCTGTATTGCAATTCTTCGTTCTTACAGAATATCCGGATGTCTGTTTTAGGTCAATATATCTAAACTAAAAAAAAAAAAAAACCACAAAAAAACAACTGCAATGTGGAATAAATTATAATTCCAAACATTAAACTTTCTGACAGTGCTGCACACACACACAAAAGTTGCCATTAATAATTCCAATTTTTATAGAAAAGGAAACCACATATTAAGGTCTGTCACTGATCAATAGATTAGTAGAATTTTAAAATTACTTCTATTTTTAACTCCAGTCTTTCCCCACCCCCAAATTAATGGTTGCTCATTCATTATGGGACAAATGCACACAACCTAGCGTTTTCTTGAGATTGAAGAGTCTAATACAGTGATAAGTTGTGCTATTTACTGACCAAACAACTATTACAAAATAAACCTAGCCTTTTTGGTATGGTGATGGCAAATGAGGAAAGATAAATAAACCACTAGGCTGGAAACATGTATATCATTTTAGGCACTGTTTACTAATTCAAAAATTATTAATATAAATCAGATGCAAATTATGCACCTTCAGTATCCAGGAGGACAAGGTCTGATTTGTTCCTAACCATGATCATAAAGCAAAGTGAGTTATCACTTTGTGAATAGCATATAACATTTGATCAGTAAACACTTGTAGGATGAATTAACCTATATCTACCACTTGCCACATTTTATAAATTTGAACTTTTATTCATGGAATCTATTAATACTAATAAAAATACTTAATATTTATTGAGAGCATATTATATGCCATTACCTCACTTAAGACATGTGGCTGTCCTCATTTTTACAGTTAACTATGGCAGACCCAGAATTCAAACTGGTCTTTCTAACTACAAAATCAATAATTTTAATGGTAATATTATTTTGAAATATTCATAATTATTATGCTGAGAATTTACTTATGTCTTTCATCCTATAGACAAAAGCAGTTTACAAAAATATAAAAATGACTTTTTAAATGATAAGTACATTGCCTTCCTGGCTTTTAGTATGTGTCTTCCTGCTGAAGTTGAGTTCTTAACTAGTTAAAATAGCATCTGCTCCTATTAGTAGAGCAAGTTTATGCAGTGGAAGAAGTAGTCTATTAATTTAGAATACTAAGGCTGAACTACCTTTGTTTCAGATATCTGTGTAGAAAAGAATAAACTGTCTTAAGTTTGTTGTAAGGATCAATACAACCTATCAAAGCTTCTGGGATGCAGTAATAAGCAGAAAATTTACAGTATATCACAAAACAAGAAAAATCTCAAGTAAACAACCTAATATTACATCTTATGGAACTAGGAAAAGAATAGAAGTAGCCCAAAGTCAGCAGAAGAAAGGAAACAAGAAATATTAGAGCAGAATTGAAGGAAATAGAAAGCAAGATGACTACACAAAAAAATATAACAAAGAGCTGGTTCTTTGAAAAGATTAATAAAACTGACAACCCCTTGGCTAAACTAAAGGAGAAAAAAAGATTCATATAAATAAAACCGGAAGTGAAAGAGTGGAAGTTAACACAGCCATCACTGAAATACAAAGGATCAAAACAGAATATTATGGACTGACTATGCCACCAAATTCAGTAACCTGGAAGAAATATTTAAGTTCCTAGAAACATTTAACCTTTCTAGACTGAATCATGAAGAACGGAAAAATAAAGACCAATCAGTGAGGAAATTGAAATAACCATCAAATACCTTCCCAAAAATAAAAGTCCAGAATCAGATGGCTTCACTAGTGAATTCTACCAAACATTCAAAGACCTGATACCTATCTTCAAACTCTTCTAAAACATTGAAGAAGAGGCAATACTTCCTAATACATTTTATGAGGCCAACATAACCCGCATACCAAAACCAGGCTAACACACACAGAGAAGAAAACTACAGCCCTCACTGGTTTGGGTCAGTAGATAAGAGTTTTGGCCTGCAGACTGAAGGGTCCCGGGTTTGATTCTGGTCAAGGGCACATGTCTCAGTTGCTGGCTCCATCCCCAGTGGGGAACTTGCCTCCTGTCAGCCAATCAATGATTCTCATTACTGATGTTTCTATGTCTCTTCTCCCTTCCTCTCTGAAATCAATAAAAATATATGTGTGTAAAAGAAAACTACAGACCAATATAAATGGTTAATACCAATGCAAATATGAGCAGAAACTATATAGACACTATATAATCAAGCCTGGGATTGATAAAGCCCTGTTCAGTGTTGCAAGAATTCAGACAGCATACCTTCCACATATTCTTTCCTCAAACGTTCCTTGAGAATATTCTGACAAATGAAAAAGTACCCTAATCAAAAGAAAATCGTTTAAATCTTATTTTGGCAATTCAAAAGATGAAGAGATTGTTTTTAAGGGAGCCAGAGAAACAAGGTAGATGAGATTTAACTAGGACAAAACAAAAAAAGGGAAGGAGGAATGGGAGGGAGGGAAGTAGTGTCTGGAAGGACAGCTCATTTCAGGAAGAACGGCATGAGCGGCCCTTGTCTTATCGCTGTGTATTAGTAAAGTGATTCTAAAACTGCAGTTCTAACACAATACTGACTTTGTTAAGATATTCTAAGTGTTTTCTTAGGTTTTCATGATCTTTTATATATTTGCATTACTCTTGTTGTATGAAATGTATCAAACTGATGGAATTTTGCTAACAGCTGCCACGTGAGCAGAGTCATCAAAGGCAGCACACTCTGCATTTATTCTAGAGAAATAATATGTTAACGAATTAACAGGTGGGCCAAGTAGTCAACGAAGTGCTTTGAAAGAAAAGTACTTAGCCTCCTTATAACTCAGTTTCCTAATCTGTACAACAGAGTTCGTTGAACAGGCTGCAGTAGCAGGGCTAAGACAACAGAGTATCTTTCCCACAACTGAGTGCTGCTCCCTATTAGCTATGTGTAAAAATGGAGTTAATAATGGTTACCTACTTTAAAGGACAATTGTGGGAATTAAGAAAGATAACCAGAGTAGATCACTAACTATAGTGCTTGTACTTGAGGACAAAGTGCTCAGCAAATGCTCAGTTAATGATCTTCTCTTCCAATGTGGTTTAAATACCCTTAATCTCCAAAAGTTTAACAATATAGAACTAATAAAAGGCAGAGATAAATGCTGCCAAAATTAAACCTAAGAAAATGTTACCTGTATTTAGTAGTGCCTAAATAGCCAGCAGATAGTATAGAAAACTTAAGTGGATTAACTTCAAATCCCCTATTGTAATATTCAGGCATTTAAAATTTCTGGCTTCTTGGCTGTAGCAGTTACAACAAATGACATTACTATCATGCCCTAAATTCCAGAGCAAACATTAATTAAATCTTGCAGCTAACCTCTAAATATGGAGTTGCAAAGAGTTAAGGAATTTATTCTACACTACATACTCCATAGAAATCACCTGTATGCCTAGAATGGTTCCTGACTGAATTGCAAAAATATGGATTTCGTCTTGGATCACTACCATACCTGATTTCCAGGTGTTTGACTACTAACTAAAAGAAAACTTAACTTGCCAACATTATCTTTTATAGTGTTACTTACAAGGTAACAGATTATGTGTAAGCAAATTTTTTAAATAATTAAAACAATGGATAAAATTCTGTGAGAACTGAATCAAAGGAAATTCTAAACTCTGCAGTGGAGTCTACTTCATAACGAAGTCTACTTCATTAGAGAATATATCACAAGAACATCTCACTTGGCATATTAGGCTTTTATTATATAGGATATGTGTGTCTGAATGATGGACATTAAAACAATTTCATTAGGTCTTTATAAAGCTGTAAAAAACAAAAATCTAAAAATCAGTATTTTATGCAAGGCAAAACATATGAATTCTATCCTGACTTATTTTTTTAATTGTTCTGATTTGGCAAGCAGATGCTCTAGTACAGTGCTTCTCAACCTTTCTAATGCCTTGACCCTTTAATACAGTTCCTCATGTTACGGTGACCCCCAACTATAAAATTTTGTTGCTACTTCATAACTGTAATTTTGCTACTGTTATGAATCATAATGTAAATATCTGTTTTCTGATGGTATTAGGCTCTACAAAGTATATATTCACTGTTTAGAAGATTGATTTAAAAGTCATTTTAACTTGATATACCTTTTAGTTTCACATTTATAAAGTTGACATTATACAGGGTTGTTATAAGCAGAAATTCAAAGTAAAATACTTTAAAACATTAAAATATTAAATATAAAATCATACCATTGAGGCATAACCAATAGTTATTATTTAGAATGCAAAAATTCTAAACTCAAAACCCAGGGAACTGAGACAATCTGATATAACATGATTATCTATACAGTATATAAATTAAAAACTAAACACCTACTGCATTAGACACAATAAA
This sequence comes from Vespertilio murinus, assembly GCA_963924515.1. Classification (NCBI taxonomy): domain Eukaryota; kingdom Metazoa; phylum Chordata; class Mammalia; order Chiroptera; family Vespertilionidae; genus Vespertilio; species Vespertilio murinus. The sequence goes on along the minus strand of OZ004709.1, from coordinate 140,555,042 downwards.
ATATTCCACATTGAGAAAAAAAAAGACAAAATTACTTAATTTCTCTGGATTTTTCATGTTTAACCAAAAATTCTTGAGCTACTTAACCTCTCAATGGTTCAGTTTTCTCAACACTAAAATGGAAATAACAGTAAATATTAGATGCCAATAGATAGAATGACAGGGGTCACATCCCAACTCTGGCTCTAAAGTTTTTGCTCCTCCCACTATACTTTCAGAACCTATTATCCAAACCAGGTAAAAGGTGAGGCTAAAACTAAGGGAAATCATTTCTTTCAGAAGTAGAAGGCTATGTTTAAGTAGTAATATAAGTAGTATCAGTATGTTTATTATCAATACTACTATCACTATAAAATCTGCTAAAAAAAAGAAAATCTGCTAAAACAAGAGCTAAGAATAAGGTTGAAAAATTACCTGAGACATCAAAGAACATCTTAGAGAAATATGTCTCCAATCCAGTCTCTCAATCTAAAATTTAAAATCACATATGCAACCATAAGTTATAATAATTCATAAAAGAAATTAGGTGCAGGAACAAAGAGAATGTAGTGGATATCTATGCATTTTTGGCCATGAAACATGTAAATTCTTTTCCTACATTTGAGAAACTCCCAATCAGGTGAGTGTTGATGGCCCACATAACTCACTTTCCATTACACAAACTGAAAAGGCCATGTATTCACTACCCAACCATTCTTGTAGTTACAGCATTAGCATATGGTTTTAGATGAACTACTATTCAGAAACACCCACCAGGCCTTTAAGTTGGGGGATAATGGTGCAACAGAGGGAATCAATGGAGAATCCATTCTGGGGGCAGGTGGAAACTAATGACGGCAATGTCATGGTTCTAAGATAACAGTTGCAGAGGTGACAAAGTTGGCACTCATGGGCTACAGTAAGTGGGTATTCACTGTTGGTGGCAGCCATGCACGTATTCAACAAGCTGACGCTGTACTGTTATTTTGGCTGTGTTTTTTTCTGCTGCCCGACTTATCTTATTCTTTTTTGTGAGCCTAGCTTTCCAGCCTTCCCAATGATTCTGTGAGCTTCTCAAAATTCTGTCCAATTGTGTGTGTGTTTTTCAATTTCAAAACAGCCAGGGATGATTTCTATTATTTGCAACCAAGAACTCTTAATTTATATACCAGTATTTAAAAATCTATTTAAACATTTAAGTCATGCATTATGCTTTTGTCACAAACATCTGAATATTCCATTAAGCGCAAAACAAGATTATGATATTATACTTGAAATTTGTTTCTGTATTTGCATATAGATTCATTTCATTTTATACATTGGATATAGTTATAAAAGATCAAAAAAGTTCTGAATATAAATCATATTTCACAGTAGTAAGGTCTTACAAATATTACAGCAAAACTTTTTGCTTGCAAGTTAAAATATAAAAAATTATAAAATCTGGTGTTATGTAGTAGTTCATTTCAGAAACCACGATGGGATTAAATAAAGTAAGCAAAGGCAACAGTGGAAAATATGGCTAATTTTCTCTAAAGCAAAGTCCCTCATTATAAAAATTTAATGATCTACAACCAGCCAACTTGTAAAACGTTATTGCTTTTGATCAGAGATCACTGGGATCTTTCGAAATTTTATAAAATGCAAAAAAAGAATAAAAATGAAAGTCATTATATTCAAACGAATTTTAAATAGCCATCAGATTAAACATTACTATCATTTTATTTAATTCCTAAAACAATTGAGCTATGAATCTGGTCAATAAAAGGATTGGGATGCTTTCTTATTTATCCACTAGAGGCCCAGCACAGGGAACTCGTATGCGGGTGTGGTCCCCAGGCCTGGCCTGTGACCAGGGCCCATCTTCCCCGGCTGCCCACAACTGGCCCCGCTCCTCACCTCCCCCGCCGCCGCCACCCCTGGTTCCCTGTTCACCACTGGGTGATCAGTGCCTGATGGCCCAGGGAAGGGACCTAGAGGTTGGCTGTTCCTGCCTGCTGCCCAGCCCTGCCCCTGCAAGTGGTTGGCCATCAAGCGAGCTGAGCCTGCCGGCTGGGGAAAGAGACCAAGAGGTGGTCAGTGTGCCTCACAGTGACTGCTCCGGAGTTCATTCCACCGTTAGGGTCAATTTGCATATTACCCTTTTATTATAGAGGATATTGGTCAGTAATGCATTCAGTGTTCGCCATTCTAAGTTAAATGCTAGGGGAAATATATCTGAGAAATGTCTGATCTTGCTCTTCTCTGAAAATATATCAGAGGTGACAGGGAAGGTTCTCCAACTCAGAAACGCCACAGAAGATGACTGAACTGGATGGGGGTGAAGATGAGGTTGTTCCTGGGCATCTTCAATGTGGCAGTGAGCACGGTCTAGCACACTGACGTACAAGCTATCTGAGCTTTGAGAAAATATTAATGGTCATGTACATTTGAAATTTCTACTTATTTATTTTATACTATTTTGATAGGTGAGGCAGTTACACAAGTCAGTATACTGTATTTATATTTGAAAAGACCTGCAATCTTATACAGAAGTTGTCTTTGTTTATAATGGCTAAGTGGATAAAATTTAAACATCGAAATTCTGCTATGTTATAGAGTAACTAAAGGCCTGGTGCACGAAATTCATGCACTCAGAGGGGTCCCTCAGCCCAGCCTAAACCCTCTCACAGTCTGGGAGTCCAGAGGGAGCGGGCCTAAGCCGTCAGTCAGACATCCTTAGAGCTCCCATGGAGGCGGGAGAGGCTCCCGCCACTGCCGCTTCACTCGCCAACCATGAGCCTGGCTTTTGGCTGAGCAGCGCTCTCCCTGTGGGAGCACAGTGACCACCAGGGGGCAGCTCCTGCATTGAGCATCTGCCCTCTGGTGGTCAATGGGCGTCACAGTTGACCAGTCATTCTGCCATTCGGTCTATTTGCATATTAGCCTTTTATTATATAGGATTTATTGCTTAAAAAGGCCCAAGAACAACTCCATGAAGCAAGTGTATATAGATTGGGCCTAAGTATCAAACAGAATAAGATTTGAATTCCAGCCGAAACCGGTTTGGCTCAGTGGTAGAGCGTTGGTCTGCGGACTGAAAGGTCCCAGGTTCGATTCCGGTCAAGGGCATGTACCTTGGCTGCGGGCACATCCCCGGAAGGGGGTGTGCAGGAGGCGGCTGGTGGATGTTTCTCTCTCATCGACGTTTCTAGCTCTCTATCTCTCTCCCTTCCTCTCTGTAAAATATCAATTAAAAAAAAAAAAAATATATATATATATATATATATATATATATATATATATATATATAAAAGATTTGAATTCTGGTTCTGTCTGTGTGATCTTCAATTAAAGACAACATTTGCAACATCAGTTTCCTCATCTGTAAAAGGAAATGATAAATTCCTACCTACTTCTATGAGACTTAAATGAGATATGCTATTCTACTTATGCAAGTAGAAGCCCTATCACTGTCTTGCCTAGAATATAATAGGCACTCAAAAAATTTACTTCCTCCTCCTCTTTTTCTCTCAGCCTCTCAGCCCTAGCCCCCTACTGCGCATTGCTTCTGGCATAATTTATAACTTAGCATGAAAAGTATTGACTAAATCTAGGTTCTTGTCCTTTTTTCACACTTGTAGTATCACAAATATTTTCATCAAGTTTTTAAGTATTAGTAACTTTCACAAAAGCATAAAAATTTATTTAAATAAACTAAAGTCGCTCCAAAACTTAAATTCCTAAAAACTTTTGCCAGTTAAGCATATCACTAATAACCAACCTTATAAAAACATACTCCTATAATGAATTTTATAGTAAGCACGTTGATAGACCTTTCTATGTTAGATAAATGAAAGAAACTTGTAGAAACAGTTCTGACATTCCTTTTCAATGAGGCCTCAGAGCATGCTTTTTATCACTGTCAAAATGGAATGTCATGAATCCAAAAGAGTATATTGAAATGTAAACTTGATCATGGCTACCCTGACATGCTGGAAATGGTAAGCCTTGAAGATTAGTAAAATTAGTCACAGAATAAATAGTGCTTATCGTTACAAGCACAAATAAATTTAAAGTTCACAGCCAACAGAGGTAAGCCAAAAAAAGATAGAAGGGGGAAAATGCAATTTAGAAAACACTTTTTTCTGATTCTTACATTTTATTTCAATAATTATTTAATTAAATGTCCCCATCTAGCTCTAAAATGTGATTACTGTAAAAATAATGAAATTAACCAACATCTCAGTTCAAAACCTACATTCATATAATAGATATAAAAGAGGAGAGTTCTTGACAACCAAAACAATTCCCCAAAGGCATATTTACTTAATGTAACTGGAAGATGAGACATTTGCTTTGTTCATGTAGAGACAGAATAGCATAGTGGCTGAGACAATCACACTGACTAATTGTATAATCTTGAAGAAATTACACTGTACCTCATACCCCTGAGTCCTCTGTTGAGAATAATAGTACCTGTCTCCCAGGGTTGTTTTGATTCTTAACTCAATAAATGCAAGTAAATCTCTTCAAGTGATCCCATGTACACAATAAATGTCAACACACATTAACATCTTATTACAATTACTATCACTATATTGACACTTGAAATTATCTATGGTGGTTATACAACACAATAAAATCATCAAGAAAAGCAAACAGTTGAAAAAATTTAATTGGCCTTAGAGTTATCATTTAAAGAAACAGGAAGCATTTATAGAGAACTCTAATGAAATGGAGGAAGAAAAATCTATCTGTACCAACTGTCAGAGGAAAAAGATAATTCCAATAAAAAAAAATAGCACCTTTTTAATAGCAAAACTTCTCCAAGGAAGCTTAGTTCTTTCTACTTATGGACCTGTCATTCACTCTTCTACTGAAATCTGGTTTCTATCCCAATCACCCCACTAAAATAACTCCTAAAGGCCACAAAACAACCTTCACCTTGCCAAACTCAAAGGCTAATTTACAAACCTCATTTGGCCAACCTCTCGGCATCACTCAATACAGCTGTACCCTTAGAACATTTCCTCTCTTTATTTGAATGATATATCAATTCTGATATTCCTTCCAATTTGCTGGGTCTAATTTATAATTGATAAAGCAGAGCAAGACTTTAATCTGGGTCTCTTCTGCTATAGCTTCACATTGTCACTTAATAATCTCATCCTTTTTTTTTTAATAGCAGTTTTCTACTTTTCTTTTTTTAAATCCTCATCCAGGGATATGTTTTTACTAACATTTTAGAGAGAGGAAGAGAGAGAGAGAGAGAAACACTGACATGAGAGAGAAAGAGCAATTGAGATCGAACCTGAAATCTTTTGGTGTTCCAGGTGACAGATGATGTGCCAGCCAATTGAGCCGCCTGGACATGCCAGGGCTGTCACCCATGTTAATGGTTTAAAAACCCATCTAAATGCTACTGACTCCTAAATTTACATTTCTACACTGAACTTTCCCCTGACTTATATATTCATTCACATATTATCCACGGGGCATTATTCTAGGCTACTGGAATATGACAAAGTCTTTCGATTCCAGAGAGGAAGAAAGATAAACATGATTAGTGGAGAGAAGAAAAATTAAGTGGGTTGAGGGAACGTAGAATGATAGGCAAGCATAAGAAGGGCTTATTTATGTAGGATGGTCAGGGAAAACCTCTCTTCAATGGTCAAATTTGAATAGAAATTAGTATGCAGTGAGGAAGCATACTATGTGAAAATATTGAGAAGAGCATTCTAAGCAGAAGCAGCAGCATATGAAAATGCCCTCAACTCAGAAAAAAATCCTGATAGCTCCAAGAAACAGCAGAGTCCTGGCCAGCGTAGCTAAAGTAGACTGAAACAGAATTTGAATATGAAAATGTCTCTAATTTTAAAACTATTATGAAACAATGCCCTCCATTATGCTATTAAACATCTCTTACAAAATGCAATAAATTTCTCCTAATAGTTCACCTCCGGGAAAGTTTTTCTCTTGACAAAATGACATGTGTCTTTTCATTAGACTACAAAGGTGCTATTTTTTTTAAATTGGAATTATCTTTTTCCTCTGACAGTTAGCACAGATAGATTTTTTTGTCAGACTAATTTGCACCTAGACTTTCCTAGATTTTTCTCCCCCTCCTGTCTTTATTTTCACTTCTTTAATTATATGGCTCTTTTCCTTTTATTTCTATTTTACATTTTAATGTGTCATTTCCTAACATTCATATACAATATTTGGTATTAGGCAGAGTATAAATAACCAATTAATACATAATCTTACTAGAAATTTGGCAATATCAAAATTCATTTCCTATGTAACCACAAATAACATTTAAATAAATTTAAAATAACGTTCTGTTTTAAATATGTGTTTACCATATGTGAGTGAAAACTGCTTGATCAGATCTTCTCAACCCCACAGAGCTAGAAAGAAATCAAAACTTCTTAAGGTCTAACACTGTGCTGTCCCATAAATTAGCCACTAGCTTTGATCTCACAAATCAATTAAAATTAAATAAAATGTTAAATTCCATTTCTAAGTTACACTAGGCCTTTTTCAAGGACTCAATAATGAATGTTAATTTCAAAGCTATATATACCTTTCTGTCTCTGGAATTTGTATCCATAAACAGAAAAGCAAGCTTTTAAAAAGGCAAAAGGAAGAATGCCATCATGTTCACTTTGCAACCTGCCAAGACCAATACAAATAACAATACACACACATGCACACGCACACACACGCTCTCGCGCACGTATACACGCACACGTACAGAGCATCACCTCCCCTGGACTACAGCATGACAAAGTAATGAAAAATGATCACAGGTTGTATTAACTAGAATGCTGGGAAAGTAGGATTCTTCTTTAACCAATAAATCAACATGCTACAGTCATTTTAAAAAGGTGCACACATACTGCCACCGCCATCACCACCACAACAGCAAAAGAACAGTAGAAAACTCCCTGAACCCCAGCCAAATTGCTCTCATTATATGTGCTATTTCCTCTGCCTGTAATGTTTCACAAATTGCTCTCATCATATGTGCTATTTCCTCTGCCTGTAGAGGATTTCTAGTGAAATCCTGCTTTTACAATGGTTTAGCCTGTGGTTTAAATTCCTCCTCCTCCATATCTTTCTGAATCACCCTGTATTAGTCCAGGTTCTCCAGAGAAACATAAATAACAGAAAATACACAGCTATGCAGAAACATTATAAGGAATTGGTTCACAAGCCAGCAAGCTGGAAATCTAAGAGAACCAATGTTTTAGTTCAAGCCTGAACACCAGCAAGCTCGAGGCCCAGGAAGAGCCAATGTTTCAGTATGAGTCCATAGGAAAAAAGCTGACGTCCCAATTTTAAGGTATTTAGGCAGGAAAGAATTCTCTCTTACTCAGCAGCCTTACTACTATCCAGGCCTTCAACTTATTAAACCAGGCCCACCCACAGCAGGGAGGATAATATGCTTTACTCAGTTGCTCTCCTCCAAAGACACTTTCAAAGAAACACTAGGAATAACATTTGATTAAATATCTAGGTACCTCAGGGTCCAGTCATATGAACACATAAAATTATCATCACACACCCAAATAAACTTTTGATGATACAAACGGACTTCCTTAAAATACTTAGTTTATACTCAGCACAAGACACTTAGTATACAATGCTTTGAGTAACAGATATTTGTGTAAATATCTTAACTCTGAGAATGTAAATGGTCTAAAAGGCAAAGACTATTTCTTGTATCATTTGTATGCATCAGTGTCTTATGTATAACATATTCCCAAAAAAATTTTAAATGAAGTAAGTCTATGTGCCTTACAATAAAGGAACTCAATCTCATTCTTTTATACAACTTTACTCAGGAGACAACCAAAGTTCATTATTTAATATTTATATTTAAAGCTTTAAGTCTGATATTATTATTTAATTCTCCCATGCAAGCACTTGAAAAAAAAAAATCAGTTAACCAATTCATAGGATTATTATCTACTTTAAAAACACATCTCTTATATACCCACATAAACCACTTTTCCAATCTTGGGTAAAATTCGGATACTAATGTACATTTTTTAAAAAGGAAAACAGAAGTACAACTGGTAGGAGTTCAGGACAGACACATGCAAAAAGATGAAACTAGACTGGCAACTTACACCCTACACAAGATTAAACTAACGGTGAATAAAAGACTAAAATGTGAGATGAGAAACCATAAAAATATTAGGAGAAAACATAGGCAGTAAAAACTCAGATATCTCACATAGCAATATGTTTACGGAGACATCTCCTAGGACAGAGGAAACTAAGGAGAAAATAAACAAATGGGCTACATCAAAATAAAAAGCTTCTGCACAGCAAAAGAAAGGTCCATCAAATTGAAAAGGGAACCACTGAGTGGGAGAACATATCTTTTATTATCCTATCTAATAAATGAGTTATATGAATATTGACCATCACTCCAATACACAAGATGGCTGTCCTCATGTGGTCAAAGATGGCTGTCCCTGTGTGGAAACAAGATGGCCAGTAGGAGAGAGCAGTTGGGAGGGACCAGGTCTGCAAGGGAGGGCAGTTGTAGGCAATCAGGCCAGGAAGGGAGGACAGTTAGGGGTGATGAGGCCAGGAGAGGAGGGAAGTTGGGGGCGACCGGGCCTGCAGGGTAGAGCAGTTGGGGGAGGGGGGGACCAGGCCTGCAGGGGAGGGCAGTTAGGGTCAATCAGGCTGACAAGGGAACAGTTAGGCATCAATTAGACTGGCAGGGGAGTGGTTAGGGGGTGATCAGGCTGGCAGGCAGAAGCAGTTAGGGGCAATCAGGAAAGCAGGCAGGTGAGCAGTTGGGAGCCAGCAGTCCTGGATTATGAAAGGGATGTCTGACTGCCTGTTTAGGCCCAATCCTTCCAGTGGGTCTCTGATACAGAGAGTGTAGGCTGAGCTGAGGAACACACTCTCCTGTGCATGAATTTTATGCACCGGGCCTCTACTACTATATAAAGTACTCATACAACTCAACCAAAAGAAAATAAACAAGCCAATTAAAAAATTGGCGGGAGACCTGAAGAGACATTTTGCCAAGAGACAAATGCTCAAAAATCACTAATCATCAGAGAAATGCAAATTAAAAACCACACCTGTCAGAATGACTATCATAAAAAAATCAACAAACAGTAAGTGCTGGTCAGGATGTGGAGAAAAGGGAACACTAGTTCACTGCTGGTGGGAACGCAATGCAACCACTATGGAAAACAGCATGTCTCCTCAAGAAGCAAAAAATGAAACTTCTGTTTGACCCAGCAATCCCATTTCTGGAAATATATCCTAAAGCCCCCCAAAACGCCAATCAGAAAGAATATATGCATACCTATGTTCATAGCATCACAGTTTACAATAGCTAAGACGTGGAAACAGCTTAAATGCCCACCAGGAGATGAGTGGGTAAAACAGCTGTGGGACTCTTATATACCATGGAATACTATGCAGTCATAGAAAGAGGGATCTCTGACCCTTTGGGACAGCTTGGATGGACCTGGAAAATATTATGCTTAGTGAAATAAGCCAAACTGAGAAAGACAAATATCACATGATCTCACTTATTTGTGGAATCTAATGAACAAAATGAACTGACCAACAAAATAAGACTTGAAGCATGGGGACAGGGAACAGATTGGCATGCCTCGATGTGGGTAGGGGAGATAAGAAGAGATACACCAAAGAACTTTCCATAGCCCATGGACACAGGGCAGTAAAGACCTGGAGGGAATAGGGGCTAGGAGAATGCCGAGGGGCGGGGGAAAGGGAGGAGAAAAATCTGTAATACTGTCTATAATAAAAAAATATATTAAAAAAACAAACAAACAAATAGTAGGAGTTCAAGCACAACTCTCTAGAAATAGGTACCCCTTAATGTGGAAGAATGACTAAATTTTTTCTTGGCTTCTCAGCTTACAAAAATAATTTCTACCACACTGAGTATTCAATGTGCAAGATTATTTTAAAGGAACATATTTTCTTTCCTAACATGCTCACAAATGCTAACATGCTCACAAATCCTAATCAAATTGCAAACTTTCATGTGAACATGACCATGTTGTGATCCTTGGCCCCTATCCAGACTCACTTTCCCAATTAAGAATATAAATAGCATTTCTACCTGCTGTGAATGCTAGTACCCTTCTAGACCTCTCATTTGCATTCTGGGTCACCTCTTAAACTTCAGACCACTTAGGCCCTGCTCACACTATCTGAAATTCTTAAGAAGCAGAGAGTAGAGATTCAATCTACAAATGACTGCAGTAGTCTCCCCTTTGCCCATTATATCTTTAATTAGAGCTTCTAAATGTAGCTAACAATTTCTAATTAAAATTGCACTGTAATTTCTCTTTGCACATCTTAGAAGTTTATTCTCAATATTCTCTGTAGCACGACTAGAAAAAAATCACAACATGAAAGATATCTGAAACTCAGGTATTCCCGCCCCCCCCCCCCAAAAAAAAAAAAAAGAATCACAATTTTTATTTCTTTTCCCTGGCATCACCCACAGTAGGGAGGGTAATCTGATTTTAATGGTTTATTTATTACACATTTGTTTTTTTACTATTTCGGATAGAAACACTAAAGGCAATTCTTTGGGCAAGAAAAAATTCTTGGAGCAAATAATATCATTATTATCTCAGAACACTGCACTGCAAGTGATAGAAAGCCAATTCCAATCACCTTTAGCCGGAGGGAGGGAAGGAAGAAGGGAAGGAGGGAGAAAGGGAGGGCACACAAAGGTATTTATTTGTTCAGAAAACTGGGCAGGAAGTTGGTATAGTTCTGAAAGAAGGAGTTGGTATAGAACTATACCTTCTGAAAGAAGGAGAGCCTCAAAAAATAGAAGTGGCTCTCCCTCGGTTGCACCTGAGCCCCCCATCCCCACCCCCACCCCCACCTCTTATCCCGAATCATTTCTTCTTAGCTTTATTATTTAAGCAGACCTTCTCCATATGGAATTGGAAGGTGGCTGCCAAAAGATTCAGTCAAAATCTTGGCTTCATAATCCCAGTGGTAAAGAGGTTTTCTTCCTCTGACTCTCTGGCTGGACAAAGACTGATGGATTTGAGTCACATGCCCACTCAGGCTTAAACCTACCATTGTATCGGGGGTTAATCTACACTGGCTAGGAGGAATAGTGTGTCCCTCCCTTCGGTGGTTGTGTAGACAAAAAATATTTCTACAAGAAGAGGGATTAGGTGGAAGGGGATATCCTGGGAAACAAAAAACAATAGCTATAATAGCCAACCAAACATTAATCATATATTCATCACCACATCTGTGCCAGATGCCACACTAGACCCTTTACATACACTATCTCATTGAAGCCACAATATCTCATTCTCTAGAGGAGGAAACAGGTTAGAAAGGTTAAGAAAACTGCAAAGATAAGTGGCAGATGATTCAAAACCTGGACTAATTTAAAATAGATGAATGAATAACTAATGTCTACCCAAATGTCCTCCAATCCAAAAACTGACTGCGATTTTCCACTGTAGCCTCTCACCAAGACAAATGGCTGAAGGGGGCTTGAAATATAAATGTAGGGTGTTATTTTACCTTTGAAAGGATTTCTCTAGGTCAGGCAAGATTAAAGATACTGTGAAACCACTATAGGAGTGGACAAAAGTAGGTGTACAGCTGTGAGTATGCCAAACACAGAGTTTATTCTTGGATTAATTTATTAATTATTATATGCTTAATACAATACAAATGTAAACCTACTTTGCCCACCCCTGTATAATTAAGAAGACATATCCAAATAGCAAGGATGTGAAAGTTAGCCAGGGGAAAAAAGGCATTTCATCATTATATTTATGTACAATTAAGAAAAAAAATTCCCAATATAAGGATTCTAATAGGAAATCCCATAATAAAGCTATAACAGAAAATGTATAAGAGGGGGGAAAAACCTATTACATAAAAAGCAACAGCATAGAAACTTGTCTTCTCAACATTGGCACTAGCAGAGGGGAGGTGTCTCCCCTCCAAATCTGAACCTCCAGCCAGAACTAACACAGACTTGTAATCTGAATTCATATGAATTAATGTGAGCCAAAATACTCAACCTCAAAATTTAATTTAAAATGGTCTCAGGTTGCTAGGGCCCCCAGGTTACTGGCAGAAGCGAAACCCAAACTTATATGGAAGAACTCACTTCAATCCACATCGACAATGATGGTCAGATGCTACTTATTTCAAGGCACACCTAGATTTCAGAGGTTTTAGAATGTGGGGGAAAGAAGTTCGTGTCAAAATCAGTGAGATATAAGTGACCTTATTAGGAAGAAAAATATTGGAAACCACTGCTCTACAGTGGAACCATTTATATGGGTGACTTCCAAATTCTCTTTCTGCAATTCTGAATTCTCTGGCCAATTCGTTCCAATTTCTCTCTCTCACCTCACAACCACCACTGCCACACTAATTTCTGTACTTTCTTCACAGTCCTAACATCTAGCCCACACTCATCTTTCCCAATTCGAGATTCTAAAAATATTTAGTTTGTAATCCAATATGTAACACCTGCTAATGTAACACAGGCACTATTGTTCTGCATGAGAAACTCAACACAGAATTAGTAGCATTTCTGACTTAGTGAGATATGGCTAGATTTCAGAATTATTTCTCCTTACTTAGTAAATAATAAAATATCTCTCATAAAAAATCTTTGCTTTTATAAACAGCTCTTAAGAGTCATCTTTATAAACAAAAATATCTTTAATCCATTTTTAAACATTAGAACAAGAGTTGTAAAAATAAAATTAGTGCATAGAAGCTCTGCATACTCTATTGTTAATCTTTTGCCCTTTAACATTTATCACTTATATACTTTTGAGTTTACACTCTTTCTCTTTCTCTCTATACATATATATGTAAATAGGTATAATGTATATGTAAATTATTGTTATATGTAAGTTGCTTATATCATGCCTTTTATCCCTAAATTCCTAAAAGATATTCTTTTACATAAACACAGTAAGAGAAAAAACAGTTGCTAAATGCTTATACTTCTACTGTCCTGTTCCAGTGATCCAATAACATCCTATAGGGTGTTTTTTTTATAAGATCCAGTCTACAATTGGGTATTAATTTAGCTATAGCTCCTTTAATCTGAAACTTTTCAAGAGCCTACTTTTGACTTTTGGACACTGACTTCTTAAAAAATATAACTCCTTATTTTTAATAGTACATTTGGTCCTCATTTGGGGTTTATCTGATGTTTTCTTATCATTAAATTCAGGTTATTCATTCCTGGTTGAAATACTAATACTGCTTAAAGAATCATATCTGGAGACATACAATGTCCATTTACTGCTGATACTAATTTTGATCATTTGATCAAGGTATTATTTTATTTCTCCTCTATAGAATTACTATTTTTTCTTTGCAACTAATAAGTAATCCAAAAGAAGACATTTTAATATCATGCAAATATCTTGTTCTTCATTAAAACTTCCCCGTGGACTTAGCATCCACTGAAGATTCTTGCCTAATCCAATCTGTGCTATGGTGGCTGAAAAATTTAATCCGTTTTAATCATTTGTTTAAAATTTATAAACTATTATTTAATGACAGATAAAGTCTATATTAATTCCAAAAATTTACTATTATTTGAATTATATAAACTTTAGCTCGGATAATTAAATATTAAATAAATATTATTAATTTTGCTCATTCAGGTCCTACATGAGTTAAGTTTTCTAACAACCATGATGAATAATGCATTGCCATCTTTGGGATAAACGTGAAATTCAACTTTTTCTACATATATATATAGATGTTACAAGATTCTAAAGAAAATAATGGGCACTTTTGTGATAACCAAAAATACTTTCTATTTATCACTAAAGTTTACCTGTCTACTGCTGACTCTTTTATTTTTTGTCCATTAGCCAAAATACGAAGGAAGAAGTATTGGAACACAGCTGTTGGGTATATACACCATTATTATGGTTTTGAAAGACAATTTTTCAATTATTTTAAAACTTCTAGGTAAGAGATCAACCGAAGGACTTGTATGCATGTATATAAGCATAACCAATGGATGCAAGACACTGGGGTGGGGGCTGAAGGCATGTGCCGGGGGAAGGGGAGGCCGGGGGAATGTCAATGAGGGGGGAAAAGGAGACATATGTACTACTACCGTATTTGTAATACTTTAAACAATAAAATAAAATAAAATACTTCTAAAGACATACTTATGGATAAGCATGTAAAATTCAAGTAAAGAATTATAAGAAAACTGGCAACAAACTACATGTTTATCAATAGAAATCAAGTCAATAAATTATATTTATTCAAACAATGGACTACTGTGCAGCTGTTATAAAGTACGAGAGGATCTATGAAACATATTATGTAGTCAGTGACAAGAATGCAGAACAGTATTATAGATCCCACACATGTAAAAGGAAAAAGAAGGGGATGATATGCTACATATGTAGGGGGTTGTGCAGGAGGCAGCTGATCGATATTTCTCTCTTATCGATGCTTCTAACTCTCTATCCTTCTCCCTTCCTCTCTGTAAAAAAATCAAATATATATATTTTTTAATCTGTGAAGTGGCCCAAAACTCTAAAAATGAATGGTTATCACTCCTATCTAAATGATTACTACATGAACCTAATATATTGGGAATAAATATAATTTAAAAATTCAATCACATATATGATCTAAAATTTACATCATTTTGGGTTTTTTGGAAGTGGCATATCAACAGTATTTTTCTCTAAAATACATTATATTGCATAGAACGCATATATTAAAATAGTCATAGTCAAATGTGGAAGAAATTTTACTTTGAATATTACCATGATGATGATTTTCAAACATTTACTGAGTAGTTACTATGTGCTAGTAGAGCAAATAAACTAGCTAATCTAATCCTTATAACACTACTAGTAGTTACAGTACTATTATCATTGCCATTTTACAAATGAGAAAACTGAGAAAGAAGGAGCTGAATTTACCCAATGTCACCCAATAATTACACATTTTAATTTATCTTCCTAACTAAATTATAAATGCTAAAAAAAAGTATACATTAAAAACCAGTTTATTGAAATTAACCTTTTAATTTCAGGGATTGTATAATATAGTTTAATCAAAACTGGTTTTAATTTTCCTCATTCATTCAACTAAATTTTTGAAAAATTTATTTATGTGAACCTAGCTCAGTATACAAATGCAACGTGCACTGTCATTATGAAAGAGAAGTGAGGGCCAGGGAGGGGAGCCGGGGAGGGAGAGAACAGGGAGGCTAGTTATTACTAGCGAGTTTGATGCAAACTGTTTCCAAGGCAGCAGCCCAAGTCCTAGAGTGCCTGACTCAGCAGTTCCTCATCTGTTTATAATCACCCCAGCAGTCTAATAACATGGTCATTGCGTACTACTTTGTTCAGCCGTTAATTCAACACATACAAAACAGTGTCTAACCTTTTGGGGGAGGCTTTAACAGGCTCAGATTAAAATTTTGGGAATAGTTTATTATCCATATTTAAAAATCTAGATTTTTCTCAGCATTCAATTAAAGGTTAAAGTGTTTTGTTTATAAATGAGCCAAGATCACATGTGTATATGCTTTCTCCACAGGAAGTACTCCATATTCAACCATAAACACTGAAGTCTGACCACTGACAGGTACACTCTATGAAATAAAGCTACAATTCCCCAGTTGCTGTTGGTGGCTGTTGTTGTTTTTTGGGGGTGCTCCTATGATAAAGACTACACACACACACACACACACACACACACACACACACAAAATACACACACAGAGCTAAAAGAGCAGTTATAATTTTTCTAGAAAGGTAATTTGATTCTAGAATTGTATTATAATACAAACTAAACTATCAGTGTATGTCAATAAGATTAAAGTAATAAGTAATAATTTAAAACTTATAAAAAGGATACACAAGCCCTGGTTGGTGTGGTTCAGTTGGTTGGGCATCCTCCCGTGAACCCAGAGGCTGCTGGTTCAATTCCTGGTCAGGGCACACGTCCCCATTTCAGGCTCCATCCCCAGGAACAGGAGGCAGTTGATGGAGTGTTACACTCTCACATCAAGGTCTCTCCCTGTCCCTTCCCTTCTCTCTCTAAAAACACAAACAAAAAACACTAAAAGAAAAACAGTATTCTTTAAAGAAAAAAGGATATATGGTAATTGGACAAAAACATGGAATTGTGTGATCCAATGATCCTTTTTCTAAATCAAATTTATTAAAATAAAATTTATTTAAACCCACTTAAAATGTGTAGTTTTTTAAAATTTTTGGCAAATATACAACTGTGTAACGACCACCAAAATCCTATATAATAAAAACCTAATATGCTAAGTGTCCAGCGGCTGTTCCTCCAATTAAAGTATAATATGCTAATGATATGCTAAGGCCACTCAACCACTCACTATGACATGCGATGACCACCAGGGGGGAGACAGTTGACCAGTCAACCAGTCGTTATTATGTGCACTGACCACCAGAGGGCAAACATTCCGATTGCTAGGTTAGCCTGCTGCTGGGCCCATTGGGACTGAAGGAGACGGGCTGGAGACACTCTGGAGCCCTCCCACGGTCCCTCCCTGGCTGACCAACCTCCTGCATCCCGCCCTGGCCTGATCATGCACCAGTGGGGTCCCTCAGCCTGGCCTGTGCCCTCCCGCAACCCAGGACTTCTTAGGGGATGTTGGAGAGCCAGCCAGTTTTACCCCAATCCCACCGGCCTGGATATAAAACATTCAATCACCAAAAGTTTCCTCTTGCTCTTCTGCATTTTACCCTACCACTAGCCCCAAACAATCAGTGATCAGCTTTTTGACACTGCAAGTTAGTTTTCATTTTCTATAATTTAATGTAAATTGATTTATACAGGATTTACTCTTTTATATGTGGCTTCTTCCATTTAACAAAGTTTTTGTTAATATTTTGAGATTCAACCATGTGTACTCTACGTATTAAAGTTCATTCCTTTTTATTAGTAAGCAGTATTCCATATAAGAATGGATATACCACAATTTGTTTAGATAACCACATATGAAACAACATTTGGATTGTTTCTAATTTAGGGCTATTATGAAATAACATGCTATAACATAAACAAAATTTTCTGTGGACATATGTTTTCATTCCTCTTTGGTGAATAACTAAGAAAAGATTCCAAAATCATATACTAAACTGTCAAAATATTTTCCAAGGGAATATGTAATTTTACATTCCTACCAGCAGTTTTCAAAACTTTTGCCTAATTTTAACTAGATTTGATTTTTTTTATTGTATTACTAGAGGCCTGGCGCACGAAATTCATGTACTTGGGGTGGGGAGGGGAAGGTACCTCAGCCTGGCCTGTGCCTTCTCTCCGTCCGGGAGCCTCGGGGGGTGTCGAACTGCCAGTCGGACAGCCTTAGTGCGGCTGCGGAGATGGGAGAGGATCCCGCCTCCGCTGCTGCGCTCGCCGGCCATGAGCCTGGCTTCTGGCTGACCAGTGCTCCCCTTGCGGGAGCGCAATGACCAGTAGGGGGTAGCTCCTGTATTGAGAGTCTGCCCCCTGGTATTCAGTGTACATCATAGCGACTGGTTGTTCTGCTATCTGGTCAATTTGCATATTATTCTTTTATTATATAGGACTAGAGGCCCAGTGCATGAAATTTGTGCATGAAGGGGGTTCCCCCCAGCCTAGCCTGCATCCTCTCTAATCCAGGACACCTTGAGGGATGTCTGATTGCCCACTGGGGAGCAGGCTTAAACCAGTAGTCGGACATCCCTCTCACAATCCTGGACTGCTGGGTTCTTAATGGCTCACCTGCCTCCCTGCCTGGTCGCCCCTAACTGCCCCGCCCCCATTCTCGCCTGATCGCCCCTCACTGCCTCTGCATGTCAGTCTGATCACCTTTAACTGCCCCCCCCCAGGCCGACCTGGTTGCCCCTAACTGCCCCCCCCCCTACTGACCCGGTCACCTCTTACTGCCTCCTCTGCTGGCCTGGTAGCCTCCAACTGCCCCCCTCTGACAACCTGGTTGCCTCTAACTGCCCCCACCCCCTGCCTGCCTGGCTGCCCCCAACTGCCCCCTGCTGCTGGTCTGGTTGCCCCTCATGGTCTCCCCGCCAGCCTGGTTGCCCCACACAGTCTGCTGTTCAGTTGTTTGGTTGTCCCTCACTAACACCCATGCTGGCCTAGTTGCCCTATACAGCCTGCTTGTTCAGTCATTTGGTCATCCCTCTCTCGCTGCCTCCCCCCCTTCAGTTTTTGAAAGCTATTTTTGATTATCAGTTGTACTGAAATGGTCTAGGTAATTGGAATCCAAAGACAATTACAATATAGATAATATATAGTATTCATTTTAGCCATCTTATTCAAGAAAACTTAGAAAAGGCTAACATGTGGATGGAAGAGAGCTAAAATACAAATAAATGTATTTTTGCCATTAAAATACACACAAAAAACACTTGTGGGGAAGATTAAGCTCTTTATGTGGAGAATATTAAGGTCTAGATGTTTTATACAATTATTAATATTGGTTATTACCCCTGGAACACATACAATGAGCTGGATGCTATCAGAAATGTTATGCACATAACTGACAATCAGCTCTATTAGATGACTAAAGTAGACCAAGCACGGCTTCTAAAATGCAAGGAAAAAACAGTAAAAAATTTAAAATTTACTATGGATAATATGCAAGTAGTAACTGATAACTAACCACTTTTAGTTTCAGTTTCATTTCTTTTCTCTTATAACTAACCCTTTTATCCTTTCACTGTGTCAGGTTCCCATAAAGTAACTGAACCATGGTAAAATATAGAAATGGAAATGCATAATGACATTAGAATATCTACAGTAGGAGTATAAATTAACTCTTATTAGATCTTACCAACAACAGTATCATTTAAACATTAGAAGTGAGAACTTAGGAAAAAGGTAAAATTTCATTGAGGAAATTTTAGTAATTATTTTTTTTACTCAGAAAATATTTAAAGAAATATAACCCTAAAAATAAGAAAAACTGGCAAGCCTTCTCTAGGACAGTGTTTAAAACACTATACTCATAAGAAAAGAAATGTTAAAAATATTCTTTTCTAAATACTTACTTTTGATAGTTTACCTTTTCCTCCTCTTTCACAACATTATAATAAAGTCAATTAACTTCTTTTTATTTCAGAATTTTAATTCAACTTATACAACAAGTGTTTCCAATTCCACTAATATAATGAATGCTTAAAACTCAAACTTTATTATTATTCAGCACAAATAATTTTCAAGTACATTCATGTTTAGCTTTATATAAAAATCAAAATAAAATCCTTAATTTTCATACTAATAGTTAACCTCACTAAATATAGGGTCCACCATTAAATAATTAGATCTATAGACTAGGAGAAGAATAAAAATCTACACTATTGCTAGTAGGACTAAATAGGAGAAAGATCAGCAGGCCAATAATTTAACTCCAATTTTTAAGGTGACCATGGCAAAAAAATAATATCTATTCCTTTAAACTACATTTGTGTCTCCATTGTTGGAGGCATCAATAATTAATAAAGAATTTAACAAAAACAGTAATTGTGAAGATGATGATACATTGAGCTAGTACTTGAAGGATGAAACGACATCTTTAAAAGATCCCACTCTAAAATCCTGATATTTCATTAACAAAGAAACATTTTTTTCCTAAAAAGAACTTTCTCTAATTATCTTTTGTAGATTTTCCTAATTATTGTTTATGCCTTAAATGCAAAGCTGTTTCAAAAGAAACCAAACTTTCTAATTAATTTAACTGGAAATGAGAGAATCTTATTGAGGTGTTATATAAAGAAAATAAAGTAATATCACTGGCATTATGCACTTTAGTGACTAAACAACATTTAACTTACTCGAAACTCATAAAGGAGTCAGACATTCCCAATACAATCCTAAAAATAAAATGCAAATAGCTATAAAATGAAAAGTCATTAGTAAATGACTTTTTTGAAAACCTGGGCTCTTTTGTAGCAGTATTTTGTATAACATAACAGATGGAAAAGACGCTTCCATGTGAAATAAAAGTTAAACTTTCTTTTTCTAGGAAAAGCTTACGGATGAGAATAATTGAACTTGGGGAAAATAAAGTAGTAGATAAAAGTGTTGAGAATCACCTTCTATTTTATTAATAGGAAGCTTTCTTCTGTATCCTTCAACCTGTTAGTATAGGATGAGCTGACTCGACCTATCACATGCTGGAAAAAGTCAAGATACAAAATGTCTTAACTTCTACAAAGCCAAAGAACTTTTGCCAGGACTTGGTGGATTTGGAAAAAGAGGAACTCCAGGAAATTCCACGTAACTATTTGTTCCCACATTAAAATAAAACTGATTTTGTTCACTTTTAGAATGGATGGACTTTCATTTGACAGAGCCAATTGAGAATTATAAAGGTTAGCTACTTTAAGCCACAATCCTCACAGCTAAGAGGCAGTCATCAAGAGTGTGATTCTTAAACTAGCAGAAAGGAAGTTTTCTAAGTTTAAAAACAAACAAACAAACAACAACACAACTTCTAATATTTCTTAAGACCACTTGGACATTTTCTTCCGTTTGCTTTAGTGGGCAGCATGGACTTGGAAGTAAGACAGAACTGGTTTCTAATATCAGATCAATAACTATCAGCTGCCTAATCTTGCTTCACTTTTCTAAGCTTCAGTTTTCTCAACTGTAAAAGAAGAGAATCATACTCTATTTTGATGACCATCCCTATTTTGATAAGCTTTATGAGAGGGGAAAAGAGATACTCATACAGATTAAAAATAGGAGAAACCAATCTTACACAATTTTTTTTAGCAAATAGTTAAAAAAGAAAATTAAGTCATTGTCTAAGGCCAACATAACCCAAGAGCCAACACCTGATATGGACGTTATGAGAAAAGTGAACTATAGACCAACTCCTCTCATGAATATACATGAAAATTATAAAAAAATAATAATTTTATCAAGGTAAATCCAACAATATATAATGAGAATAGTTACATGACCAAGTGGACTTTATTACAGGAATACAGTGTTGGTTTAACATTCAGAAATAAACCAAAGTTAATCACATTAACAACAACCACTCTCTCATCATTGATGTTTCTATCTCTCCCTCTCCCTTCCTCTCTTAAATCAATAAAATATATATATATATATTTTTTTTAAAAGGGCAAGATTTCCTTTTTTATGACCATGTAGTATTCCATTGTGTAAATGTATCACATCTTCTTTATCCTATATATTTTAAATTGTGTTTCTCTTGCCCTGCCCACATACTTTCAATGTCAGACACAATAGAACATGTTCATATAACCTGTATCTGTCCTTGCATCTTTGTATCATAACACTGAATCAGCACCATAATTAACAAGAATATTCCATTCCCCAGTGTCATTCCTATACCAGAACAACTGGAGAAAACTTAAATATACTCCAAAGTGACACCAAAAGACACACATAAATATATGCCACCCAAACTAAATGTAACCATGATTCAACTTTCCTTTAGCTGGATCCCAAAGATGCCTGCAGCTACGCCAATACTACATGACATGAGGTTAAGTCAAGAAGGGAAAAAGATGGGAATCTTTTCTTTTCTTTTTTTTAATCAATTGTCTATTTTCTTTTAATTTTAATTTTGTTTTTTAAATAAATCTTTTTTGTTCAGATTATCACAGTTGTTCCTCTTCCCCCCACCCCATAGTTCCCCTCCACCTGGTTCCCACCCCACCCCATCTCCTTACCGCCCCCCACTGTCTTCATCCATAGGTGTATGATTTTTGTCGTTTCTTCCTGTACCCCCATATCCCTTTCCCCTCGAGAATTGTCAGTCCACTCCCTTTCTATGCCCCTGATTCTATTTATATTCACCAGTTTATTCTGTTCATCAGATTTTTTATTCACTTGATTTTTAGATTCACTTATTGATAGATATGTACTTGTTGTTTATAATTTCTATCTTTACCTTTTTCTTCTTCCTCTTAAAGAATACCTTTCAGCATTTCATATAATTCTAGTTTGGTGGTGATGAACTCCTTTAGTTTTTTCTTATCTGTGAAGCTCTTTATCTGACCTTCAATTCTGAATGATAGCTTTGCTAGCCAGAGCAATCTTTGTTGTAGGTTCTTACTATTCATCATTTTGAATATTTCTTGCCATTCCCGTATGGCCTGCACAGTTTCTGTTTAGAAATCAGCTGACAATTGTATGGGTTCTCCCTTATAGGTAACTAACTGCTTTTCTCTTGCTGCTTTTAATATTCTCTCTTTATCTTTTGCTCTTGGCATTTTAATTATGATGTGTCTTGGTGTGGTCCTCTTTGAATTCCTTTTCTTTGGGCTTCTGTGTGCTTCCTGGACTTGTAAGTCTATTTCTTTCACCAGGTAGGGAAAGTTTTTGGTCACTATTTCTTCAAATAGGTTTTCAGTAACTTGCTCTCTCTCTTCTTCTGGGATCCCCCATAATTCAGATGTTGGTATGCATGAAATTGTCCCAGAGGCTTCTTACACTATCTTCATGTTTTTGGATTCGTTTTTTCTTTTTGCTTTTCCGAAGGAGTGTTTTTTGCTTCTTTGTATTCCAAATCTTAGACTTGGTTCTTGCAATCCTCTGGTCTGCTTTTAGGTCTCTGTATAATATTTTTTATTTCAGTCACTGTATGCTTAATTTCTAGTTGGTCCTTTTTCATATCCTCGAGGGTCTCACTCAATTTATCGACAATTTCTAGAAAATTCTTAAAAACCTTATAACCGTGGTTTTGAACTCGATTTCCTCCATTTCTTTCATTTGTGACCTGTTTCTTTGTCTCTGTATTTTGACTGTTTCTCTGCATTGATAGAGTAGCTTTGCGTGCTAGGTGTCCTATAGGGCCCAGTGGCTCAGCCTCCCCAGTTACCTGAGGTGGACACTTTTGGTGCACCCCTTTGTAGGCTGTGTGCACAGTCTTGTTGTAGTTAAGCCTTGATTGCTGTTGGTATCACTGGGAGGACTTGACCTCCACGCCAATTGGCAGTGAGAATCAACTGTGTCTACAATGTGAGAATTTCTGTGCTGGAGACACCCTTATGAGGCAAGACTTGCTTCATTCAGTGAAGCTTTGATGCTCAATGAGTCTGCCTCTTGAGTGTGTCCCTTATGGATCTGAGGAGTTGTAACCTGGATGGTCCTACTCTGACCCCTGGGTACATTGGCTCTTGGATCTCTAAGAAGATGCTAATTTAACCTCTGCCTAAAGCCACCCAGCAGGAGCTACAGAGAGATCTTCAGATTACTCTTCTTTGTTTGGGTTTTGGAGGTGCCCAGATGAGGCCCAGCTGTGAAGCAATGCAAGCTGTTGCGGAGCCTTGGTCTTCTTTTGGATGTTCTGGGTCTCTCTGACTCAGCTGCAGTTTGTTAGGTAATTTTAGATTTCAAAAGAACAGGCCATTCATATGCAAAAGCCTTTGTGCACTGTTTGGGTGGGGCGGGGTCTTGGGGCAGAGCAAATAGCAATGGCTTCCCATTAGCCCTGCCCTAAGAGGCCCCCGCATTTGAGTGCCCCCTGGTAATTGGTAATCGCTGCAAAGACCTCTGAGAGAAAGCCACCCTCGAGTTCCACACGATGCCCAACAGTCCAGTTTCTCCCTGTATGTGTCTGGGTCCCCAGAGTCTCTCCTGGAACTGGAGTTTAGAGCAGTCAGGAGCTTGTGTCTCCCTCCTGATTGAGAAAGACAACCGCCTACTCAGTTGCCAGCCCTCTCCGAGTGCATGCCTCTCTACCGCTGTACTTTACTTCCACAGCTCCTCTGAGTCTCAGTGTGCTTTTCTCTTTCCTTCTAGTTGCAGAACTTCCACTCAGCCAGCCTTCCTGTGGTTCTGGATGATATTCGTTTTGTCTTTTAGTTGTAGTTTAGTTGCAGTTTGTCTTTTAGTTTAAGTGGTTGTGTGAGGCAGCAAATTCAGGTGTTTACCTATGCCACCATCTTGGTTTCCCTCTAAGAAGATGGGAATCTTAACTTAAAATATCTGACTTTTGAAAATCCTTCAGAAATACAGGGCCATGTGACCACCTATCTCCCAAAGGTGTGGAAGAAATTTGCAGCCTAGAGCTTAAGTTTAATTAGCTTTAGTAGTAAATCCCTCACATCCTACCACTCTGGCTCTGCTTCCTTCACTGACTCCTCTTTTCCTGCCAACCACTAAATATAGGTAGTTCTCATAATACCTGCCATTCATCTAAAAACCTGAACAACATAGGTATTTCCCAGTCACTCCATTCGTAACTTGATTCTGTCTGAACTCCTTTTTCCTCCAATCTCATCCATTCCCAGGCTTCAACTAAGATCTTTTATGCAAATAATTTTCCCTCTAGAATCTAGTGACTAGATACTATCAAATCCATGGGCAAAAGAGATGCTCAGTCTTCTGGTCTGCATGAACTCAAGGATCTGAATCCCAGAGGGACAATGCAGGCCTTCAATGAAATACATGGAAGTGACTTCTACAGTTTATCTCTGGCTTCATTCTGTCTTTTCAAGCTCCAAACCTGCTATCTTCAACTGCCTACTGACCTTTTCCACTTAGATACACGCTGTCTCTCTCCTCCACCCTAGGAAACACAAACAAAATCCCACAGCCTTTGGAGTACTCTGAACTTAATTTTAACACTCAATGGCACATTTTAAAATCTAAGAAAATAATCATAGTAACCTTTAAGAAATTTAAGCTCAATAAAATTATAGGCCTTGACCAAGAAAAATCCAAATTATTCCACTTCTAGTAGCTTAAACTTCTCTCTTAAAAACAAGCCAAGTGACTTATCAGCCATACCAATAGAATTTTAATAATTTATCTGGAAACACATACAGTATCCTATATAAAAACACCATGATTAGAAATGCAAAGCCTGTTACTAGTTATAAAACATGAACAAGTAAAATCCAACTGATAAAGAAAATAAATAAGACTAAATATTAACAACAAATAACTAAATAACAATAACTATGCCTGTATGCATGTCTTAGTTTATATACAGAATGTACTCCGACAATACAGAGTACATATTCAGTCATTTAGCCTTGCTCCACCGAAAGACCTCATTGTAAACACACTACTGAAACAAAAGAGGTCTCAAGCAAACAGAACAAACTGCTGACATAAGTGTGGCACTGACGTATCTGTCTATTTGCGTCCAGTTGCTAGGATTCAGTGTGTCCATTTTTCTCTAAGCTTTAAAACATGCAACTCTTTAATATGATGAAAATTCTAAAGTTAAATACAAGGTTGAAGAACTGCTGGATATGTATTTAAAATATTTCAAATTCAGATCTCTAATTTCTTGAAACATTCATGTTATTCCCTATGGTAAAACCAAATATAAATGAAAATTTTAATTTCTCTATCAAAAACAATAAAAACTCAATTTCAAAAAAAAAAAAGGAAATGAAAGGCAAATTTCAAGCTTTCAAATTACTACCAGATAAATAAAATTTTTCATTTCAGAAACTTTTTAATCTGTATAATTAAAAGTACATACTTTACATTATTCAAAAAAAGGAAATTAGGTGGTGATCTGAGTAAATTACTAAAATTGTTCTAATAATAATAAACTTTGTCTTTAGAATTATGTTAGTCAATAAGAGACTAAGAAATAAACTGAACTGTATAGCCAGCCATATGATCTGTGAGAAGAGGCAACAAGAAATCTGTTAGGCAAATCAAACAGAAATCATGGCAATTCCAGAATTATTTTTCATTGTACCACCAATTCTCATCCTATCCCAAATGTGGGTCAGTGAGAAAGTTTCCCTGGGAACTTCTATCTGCTCTTGGTCTAGAGCCCAGGTCTGAGGCATCAAATAGTTTTGAAATACCTCTATCTGGCTGGCAGATAAACCAATCAAATTCTCAGTAAAACCTTTAGAAGACCAATATTTAATATTAAATGAACACAGTATTTAACAATGTCACTTCACATTCCCCACTGGCTTTCAACTATTTGAATATTTTTCAAATTTTATATACTTTCATATACAATTTCATGCTATATGTCAAGATTCAAGTATTTCAAATCAATGCAATATAATTTAAAAATTTACTACAAATTTGTTATTTAAATGAACATTTAGGAAATCACAAATTAATTTTTCTATTTAAATTTTGTTTTCTTCTGTACCTGCCAATTAATATGCTTTACAAATCAGAATTTCATTTTAGTAAAAAGCACCCTAAATGGCCATTGTCTTAACTTTTATTCCAAGTGTCTGGCTTCTTAATTCTCATATTTATGAGTAATACAGGAATATTTGGGAAATATTTCAGTCAAATTTAACAAAATTATTATCAAAGAAACAAATATATAAGTGACTTCAAACAATAACCGTACAATCAGGGCAATTTTATTTTAAAAATTATTTTAATAAAAGAATGACCATTTACAAGTTCATATAACTGGCTTATTTTTAAGCCAAGTAGATGTTTAGGTATTTTATAATTTAAAATAGAAGTGAATGTAAATCGGTCTTTTATCTTCCTCTTTAAATTTTAATTGATGAAGAAGAAGAAAAAAACACCTAGATGGTTTCCTAGCATTTAACAGTGAGAATAATGTCTCAATATGTTATTCCCAAGAAAGAAAATCTTCCTTCTATATCTTAAAAACTGACCACTCTTTCAAAATCCCAAATTAATTCCAGGCCTAAACAGTTTCTACTAATCACTGACATTATTTTCTTTATAGTTTCAGCATTAAGTTATATTCTATAGTAGGGAGATTATAAAATACCATAGATGCCCCATAATCTGCTCTTCTTTAAATTAAAAAATGGAATTAAATATTTGTCATTAGCACTTAAGTGTAGAGAATACAGAATCAGACAAAGGTATATAAGGTCCATAGAATTCAAATGGACAACTCACATCCCTGCTAGATAGGAAAAATGTTTAAACACGCGCACACACACAAACACACACAAATGCACACATGCATGCATGCACACACAAACACACACAGAATTTTATTAGGCAATGAAAAGACTGGTGGAAGAAGTTAGGTATAAAGTTAATATGGGTACAGAATTTCTCCTACTTATATCAAACTAAAATATTTAATGATTTAAATCATATAGGCTAGAATAAAATGTAGATGAAAACCTAATCTCACTTCTGGGGTATGGACATTTTTCACAACTGTAAAAGGGCTTACCATTAACATGCTCACTCACCTACCGCACAGACAGGATCACTCCGCTGCACGCAGCCTCGGTCCTGCTTCACAGCAAAAACCCATGACC
This sequence comes from Vespertilio murinus, assembly GCA_963924515.1. Taxonomy (NCBI): domain Eukaryota; kingdom Metazoa; phylum Chordata; class Mammalia; order Chiroptera; family Vespertilionidae; genus Vespertilio; species Vespertilio murinus. The sequence goes on along the minus strand of OZ004709.1, from coordinate 140,527,797 downwards.
AATGAGAAACTTCAACTCAGTTAGGATGGTAACTAAGACCTACTTGAGATTTCAACCTCATATACTTAAATGTGATAACTCTAAACTACTGGGAATTATATATACAACCTCCATTCATGAAAGAGGAGAAAAAATGTTCCCTTCGTGATTTGCTGTCTTCCAAGACTAGAAAGGTGTGTAAAGTAAAAAAGCATGTAACAAGTAAATCAAACACATAGTAGGTGGAGGTAGGTTTTAGTACATCTATATCCAGTTCCAGGTGGGGTGGGGTGGGGTGAGGTGATAATAATTAATACGACTATTTTCAAACTTTAACAATTTGGTATTATCTAGCAAAATTGAAGACAGACATACCCTATAACCTACCAAATGCATCCAGGATAAATACAGCAGAGAAAGTATCATTCGTATGCACTAAGTATGTGTAGGGAATTGAAATTATATAAAGTATGCTTTTTGAGATAATGAAAGTAGACTAGAAATCATAACAAAAAGGTAACTGAAAACTCTAAACAACTCAGAAGTTTTACAACTTCTAACTAAGCTGTAATTCAAAGAGGAAATGAAAATATTTTGAACTAAATAAAAGTTAAAATACAACATATCAAAATTTATGACATACAGATAGGGTAGTGTTTAGCAGCGGTGGGCAAACTTTTTGACTCGAGGGCCACAATGGGTTCTTAAACTGGACCGGAGGGCCAGAACAAAAGCAACCTGACCATGCTGGCACTCTCATCTTGGGCTGCTGGTGAAGGAGTGGAGGGGAGAGCAAGAGAACCCTCCGCTCTTTCGGCTCCGTGGGCCAGATCCGGCCTGCGGGCTGTAGTTTGCCCACGGCTGGATTAGACCAAGATCTTATATGCATGTATGCAGTACCTATGGACACAGACAATAGGGTGGCAAGGGCCTGGGGTGGGGTGGGGTGGGAACTGCGTGGAGGGGAGCTATAGGAGGGGGAGGAACATCTATAATAATCTCAACCATAACGATTAAAATCAATCAATCAATAAATAAATACTGATAAACCTCTAACCCGACTATCAGAGGGGGGAAAAAGAGAGAAGACACTTTACCAACAGGAATAAAAGAGGGAAATCATTATAGACACCACAAATATTAAAAGGATAACAAAATAATACTGCAAACAACACTATGCATATAAAATTTAGACAACCCAGATAAAATGGACCAATTCTTTGATAATTATAAAATTCCAAAGCTCACCAATGATTAAACAGATACCCTGAATAATATTATAATTACTAAATAAGTTGAACACATAATTTAAGACTTTCCAAGGAGAAAAAAAAGTCTAGTTTCAGATGATGTCACTAGCAAATTCTATTAAACATATTTAAAAAATAAAAATAATTCTATATATTCTCTTCTGAAAATAGAAGGAACACTTCCCAACTAATTTGGAGGCCACCAATACCCTGATATCAAAATCAGACAAAAACAGTACAAAAGAAAACTACAGGCCTATATCCTTCATAAATACTGGTGCAAAAATCAACAAAATATTAAGAAATCAAATCCATAAATCTATAAGAAGAATACACACCACAACCAAATGCAACCCAGAAGTGAAAAGCTAGTTCATTATTCAAAAATCAATCAATATAATTCACTACATTAACAGTCTCATGGAAAAAAAACACACGTATGATCATATCCCTTGATACAGAAAAGCATCTGATGACAATGAACTCTCAGCAAACTAAGAACAGGTTAGAAACTTCCCTAACCTAATAAAGAACATCTATAAAAAAGCTACAGTCAACATCATATCTAAATGCTTTCAACATGCTAGATTGGGAAACAAGGAAAAGATATTGATTCTCACCACTCATTCGGCACGGTTCTGAAAATACTAGGAAAGGAAGAAATAAAGCTGTCCCTCTTCATAGATAACAATATTGTTTATACAAGAAATATTCATATAACCAATAATTAGATTTAACAAGATCACATACGCAAAACAATTATATTTCTAAATACTTGCAATGGACAATTAAAAACCAAAATCTAAAACAGTACCATTTATAATAGTTCCAAAAAAATGAAATATTTATATGTAAATCTAACAAAAGGTGTACAGGATTTATATGCTGAAAATTACAAAATACTGATGAAGAAAATCAAAGAAAACCTACATAAATGAAGAAACACTGCATGTTCATAAAATGGAAGTCTAACATAAGAAAAATGTCAATTCTACCAAATTGATTCTGCAGGTTTTTGTTGTTATTGTTAATTTATTTTGTACATTAGATTTCACCTATAAGTGAAATCATATGGTACTTGTCTTTCTCTGGCGGCTTATTTCACTTTGCATAATACTTTCCAAGTCCATCCATGCTGTCACAAAAGGGAGGATTTCCTTCTTTTTTACAGCCAAGTAGTATCCCATTGTGCATATATTCTTTCCAATTAGTGTTTCAGGCTTCTTTGGATAAATTCCCATTAGTGGATCATAAGACAGTTCCATTTTTAATTTTTTTTAAATACTCACCTGAGAATATATTTTTTATTGATTCTTAGAGAGGGAGGGAGGGAGAGAGAGAGAGAGAGAGAGAGAGAGAGAGAGAGAGAGTTGCCGCCCAAACACACCCCAACCAGGGATTAAATTAAAAATTAGGCATGTGCCCTGATGGTGAATTGAACTCACAACTTTTGGTGTATGGACGATGCTGCAACTAACTGAGCACCCAGTCAGGGCATTTTAAAAAATATATATTTTATTGATATTTTACAGTGAGGAAGGGAGAGAGATAGAGAGCTAGAAACGTCGATGAGAGAGAGACATCGACCAGCTGCCTTGCCTCTTGCACACCCCCTACCGGGGATGTGCCCGCAACCAAGGTACATGCCCTTGGCCAGAATCGAACCTGGGACCTTTCAGTCTGCAGACCGACGCTCTACCACTGAGCCAAACCGGCTTCGGCCAGTCAGGGCATTTTTAACTTTTGAGGTATAACTTCATACTGCTTTCCATAGTGGCTGCGCCTGATTCTACAGGTTTAAGGTAATTATAATAAAAATACCAGCCAAAATTTTTTGTAGACATAAACAAGTTGATTTTAAAATCTACATGGAAAGACAAGGGAACTATTTTGAAAAGAGAAAAGTTGTAAAAATTCACATTATACAATTTTTTAAAAAATATTGATTTTTGACAACGGTGCCAAGGCCATTCAATGAAGGAGAGTTTTTCCAATAAATGGTGTTAGAACAATTGGACATCTATACATAGAGAGAGAGAAAAAGAAATTGCCTCATGGCTTCTCATGAGAATGCAATTAGAACAAAATGTAAGTGTTAACGTGGTATTCTAAGGCCCTGTATGTCCACATTCTTCTTACCTCTCCTACCACTCCCCAGCAACCCAGCTGTCACTCCACAAGCTCTTTCTCACGGCAGGACTTTTTTCTAGTCCTTCTGCCTGGAATGTTCTTCCCCCGGATCTTACAGGACTAGCTCCTTTATCACTTTCACGTGTCAGTTAAAAACGTCCCCTCTTCAAAGAGGCTTTCTTTCCCTGACCTCTGCCCCTCAGGAGCCACCCAGGCACTGGCATCCCTTCATCCCATAATCTGTTTTACTCTCTTCATGCATCATGGTACTTAGAACTACCGAAAGCCGTTTCACTGCTTTTATTTTCTACTATAAGGCCCAGAGTACGAAATTCACACCCAGGCAGGGTCCCTAGGCCTGGCCAGCGATGAGGGCCCATCAGGGCTTTCAGGCTGCTGCTGGGGCCTGCCTTCGTCCCACGCTGCCCCCTGGTGGTCAGCGCACGTCATAGTGAGCGATCAAACTCCTGGTTCCCTGCTTGAACTCCCGAGGGGACAATTTGCATATTAGGCTTTTATATAGAGAGACTGCCAGTACACATAACATGTACCAGATTGTCAGATGGACATAAGGTCAGTCATATTTCAAGCCCCATTAAGGAAAAGAACCTTATGTGTCTTATTCACAGTTCTAATCACAGTACCTAGAAGAAAACCTGGAACATCTGACTGTGCTCAATAAATATTATTAAATAAAGAAAGATGACATTTAAGCTGGGTTACAGGGGGAGGGAAGGAACTGACCTTGTTAAAAGGAACAAACAGAGGAGAAAAAGAAATCAAGCAAGTTCTATTCAGAGCATCCACAGATGGAAGTTACCCTGAAGATTTTAGTGTGTTTTTATTAATCTGATACACAAATATACTTTTAAATATCCCTAATCTTTTCTCGAACATTTCCATTGGCATGCAAATCATTCTCACAAACTAACCAAGACTGATTCAAGCACCTTTCCTTTTTTTTTTTTTAAGAGAGGAAGAGAGAGGCAGAGAGGGATGGAAACATCAATGATGAGAGAGAATCATTGCTCGGCTATCTCCTACATACCTCACATTGGGGATCAAGCCTGCAGCCAGGGCATGTGCCCTGACAGGGAATCAAACCATGACCTCATGGTTCATAGATCAACACTCAACCACTAGCCATGCCTGCAGGGCAAGCAACTTTAAATTATCAAAAGACTTTCTTGTTTTGGCTGGTGTTACTCAATCGTTGATCCTTGTCTTGTGCACTGAAAGATCTCTGGTTCAGTTCCCCATCAGGGCACATGCCTAGGTCGCAGGCTCAATCCCGATTTGGGGTGCATGCAAGTAGCAGCCAATCAGTATCTCTCTCTCTCTCTCTCTCTCTCCCCCTTCCTTTCTCACTAAAATCAATAAAAATGTTTTTAAAAGACTTTCTCATACTAATCCAATAACTGTCTGTTATTTATACACGTTAGTCTTAGTTCTGACCACAAAAGTTCTCACAAAAATAGGAAGTTTAATATCTATCTCATGTGGCAGGCTGTCAGACACTTGAAGACAGCAATATCCTCCTAAATGTAATTTTTTTTAAAAAAAGAAAGAAAGCACTGACGTGCTTGCTGGGATCTGGGCTAAGTACTTTATATGAATCATGCATTTACTCCTCACAACTATGATAAAGTTAGTATAACTGTGCCTGTCTCTTTTTAAAAATATATATTTTATTGATTTTTTTACAGAGAGGAAGAGAGACAGAGAGTTAGAAACATCGATGAGAGAGAGACATCTATCAGCTGCCTCTTGCACACCCCCTACTGGGGATGTGCCCACAACCAGGGTACATGCCCTTGATCAGAATAGAACCCGGGACCTTTCTGTTCACAGGCTGATGCTCTATCCACTGAGCCAAACCAGTCTCGGCTGTGCCTGTCTTATAATTAAGAAAACTGAGATCTAGATTAGGTAATTTGCACAACAATGTGAATATACTTCGTGCCACTACACTGTATACTTTTAAAAAAATGGTAACTTTTATGTTACATGTATTTTTACTACAATAACAAATACAGCTATGTAAGGGCCCTCTGTATGGTTATACATTCCCAGAGGAAATTTATCGTATCCCTCCCCCCAACTCCCCTGTGCCAAGGTCAAGATAGGCATCCCACCTCCACGGCCACATTCACTTCTCATTTACCCTTACATGGGCAGAACAGCACTTGGTGGCCTCAGCTTTATGTCGAGATTTCCTATTAGATTCTGATTTCGGACCGACCCTAGGATTTTGTCTCTTGAGTGTAGCCACACCTAAACAGAAGCAAATGGTTAAAGCCTCTAAGAATGGTCAGAAACTCCTCAAGTGGAAGCTGGGTTTATTCTACCTGCTCACCTCTTAGGATTCCTACCGAAGGAGAGCAGAATGTGCCACCCCAAAATACGGCACACCAATTATTTTGAATTAAAGGTATTTGAGAAACAGACAAAGCAAGGACACTCTGTCCCTCTTCTGTCCCCTGCTGAAAGCAGAAGATAAATCTCCTATGTAAAAGGTTCCTTTCCTAGTACCTGGAGGGCAAAGGGCAACCTTATCACCAGAGCTAGGGAACTCAGAGCCAAGAAGTCTTGTATAAACAAACCTTGTTATTTCTTCACCAATTTATTAACCCAAGCCCAAACCCCTTTGTCTTATCAATTATTCTCTACTGTTTCTTTGTCTCGTATGTATAAAAGACTCCTGATTTTGGACACCTCTTTCAGCTTTATGTTTTTATGGGGAATACACACATACACACACACAAATTAAGTTTTTTTTCTCTCCTGTTAATTTGTCTTATGTCCATTTAATTATTAGGCCAGCCAAAGAATCTAGAAGGGAAGAAGGAAAAAATTTTCCTTTCCTATACTACTTTCATTTCTTTTGGGGTATCAGAGATTTTTCTTACTCAATGATTTCTTTCAAAGGATGTTCTAAAATATTTAGACCTTTAGTTATTTCAATTGGGAGTGGAAATGGCACTTAGCACATTATGGTATTTTCTGTGTACTAGCTAAGTGATTTGGGGCTAATTAATTCACCCCTCTGCCTTAGTTCTCAGCTACAAAATAGGATTTCAATATGTAATTTCACAGGGTTGTTGAAACTAGCACATAATGAGTGCTACGTAATTATTATATCTTATAACCATCTCACCTTTCTGATCCTGAGTTACATTTTTTATTGCCTATATTATTTTACCACTGATATTGACATTTCTGGTAGAGAACATAAGCATCTTTTTTAGTTGTTATTACTGACTAGAGGCCCGATGCATGAAATTTGTGCATGGGAGAGGGAGGAGGTCCCTCAGCCCAGCCTGCAGAATCGAGCCTAAACCAACAATTGGACATCCCTCTTACAATCCAGGACCACTGGCTCCTAACCACTTGCCTGCCTGCCTGATTGCCCCTAACTGCTCACTTGCCTGCCTGATTGCCCCTAACTGCTCACTTGCCTGCCTGATTGCCCCTGCCTCTGCCTCAGCCCCCATGACTTCATTCAGAAGGACATCTGGAAGGTAATTTGGCTGTCCAGTCTAATTTGCATATTACATTTTTATTATTATAAATTAGTGATCAAAAGTGTGAACAGTTTGCTTGATTTGGCTTTGTATGTTCATCATAACTTTTTCAGTCTGCTAGTTGATAAGAAGTATTTACCTACATACATATTTAAGGTAATGAGAAGATTATGCCAGAATAACTTTGAAAATTTCTTTTTAAGGTCATAGTGAAATTTTTAAATTCATTTTTTTTATAACAGCAAGAAACTGTGATCGAAGATTAAAGGTCAATTGTTAACTTTTTGAAGGCTTCCTGGCTCTCATCCTGGAAAGGCTCAGTTGCTCATTCCATAATGCTCCCATTGCACCTTATATATACTATATCTACCACACTGAATTATAATTATTTATTTAATTTTCCTTGCAATGTTGTCTTAGTATCTCCAGGGCCTATATAAAAGGCAATTTGTAAATACATGCTAACTCTGATCCAACTAATTTCTACCACTTTCCTACAGTGACTCTTTAGATATTTGAAATGTGCTATATTTCATGTATCCTTTTTGTTGTTCCTTTGATAAGTAATCCCATCGAATTTGAAGTTCTAGTCTCTATATACTTACTCTTAAACAAGAGAAGCATACTGCAAACTATGGGGGGAAACTGACAAATCTACCAGCAAAGTGACATTTTTGTCAATCTCTCCAGTTACTGATGGGTCAAAAAGATAAATAAGTCAGTGAGGACACATAACCTCAGACAAGGACAACCTTTAGCTACAGATAGTTAATAAACATTCTCCCTAATATGTCAGGCCATATGCATTACCTGCCCATAATGCAATTAAATTAGAAATCAACAACAATAAAATAACTAGAAAACCTGCATATAATTATAAATTTTTAATAAATGTCTGACAATTCATTAGTCAAAAGAGAAATCAAAACAAAAATTAGAAAATGCTTAAGACTGGAAAGTAATATTATACATAAAAATTTATAAAATTCAACTAAAACTATATTTGAAATAAATGTATAATTTTAAATGCAAACTATGAAAAAAAACTCAAAATAATTAAATATCCCAATAACAAAGTTAGGAAAAAAACAAGAAAATGAATTCAAAGAAAAAAAAGATAATAAAAGTAAGAGCTGATATAAATAAAATAGAAAACAAGTATCAATATGAAGAACTGATTTTTTTTAAAGATTAAAAATAAACTCTTAGCAGGGTTGATTAAGAAACAAAGAAAAAATGAATATAAATGATATTAGGAATGAAAAAGAAGATAAATGCAGGTGTGAAACAGACTAAACATAATAAAATGAAATTCTGTACTAATGAAATAAATTTGAAAAGTTACATTAATTTTCTAGAAAAATACAACTTAAAAATTTCAATCAAAAGCAAATTTATATCTAATCTAGAGACCTGGTGCACGAATTCATGCATCAGTGGGGTCCCTCATCCTGGCCTGCAGGGCGGGGCTGAAACCAGCTCTTCAACATCCCCCAAGGGGTGCTGGATTGTGAGAGGGTGCAGGCCAGGCCAAGGGACCCCACCAGTGCATGAAGGGGGCCAGGGAGGGACATGGGAGGTTGGACAGCTGGGGAGGGACCACAGGAGGGCTCCACGGCATTTCAGGTCCATCTCGCTCAGTCCTCATCAGCCAGACCCCAGCTGCAAGCTAACCTACCAGTCAGAGTTGTCTGCCCCCACCTCGTGGTCAGTGCATGTTATAGCAAGCAGTTGAGCGACCTTAATGGATCATTAGCATATTATGCCCTGATTAGTTGAACAGACCACTGGACACTTAGCATATTAGGCTTTTATTATATAGGATTGTTCAAAAGATTTAATGCAATGCCAATCAAAATCCCAACAAGATTTTTTTTTGTGGAGCTTGTTAAGCTTATTCTACAACTTATATTGAAAAGCAGATGTCCAAAAATAACCAACACACTCTTGAAGAACAATAACAAGATGAGGGGATTTACTACATATTAAGTCTTATTATAAAGCTATTATAATTTAGACAATGTAGCATTAAACAGGTGCATAAACTAACCAATGAAACAAGAGAGCCCATATGCAGACTCATACATAATATTGAAATCTGAAATATGACAGAGGGAACATTACTGATAAATGGGTAATAAACTTTTCAATAAATCATGTTGACACAACTGGTTATCCATGTAGATAAAAAATGAAATGGGATTTCAATATGATGGCAGAATAAATGGAAGCTACACTCGTCTTCTCCCAGGACCAAACTGGAATTATAACTAAATTAAAGAACAATCATCCTGAAGACTAGCCGAAGAGAAGACAAAAACCAAGCATTTGCAGAAGGAGCCACATTGACAATGGTAGGAAGGGTGGAGATTTGAAGAGGACTGGCTCCCAAAAGTGACACCTAATGTTCCAGAGGGATCTTCAGCTTCAGGGGATTCCCCCTGAGGAGCATGGGGCCTAAACCCCAAGCTGGGCCCCCAGCCCAGAGCACCCGAGCCAGGCAGAGGAGCCCACACAACACCCCACTGTGAAAAGCAGTGGGTTTTCTGTCCACCAGGGAGAGACAGAATCCAATGGAGACACAGGTACCCTCTTAGAGGGCCAACACACAACATTTCGTTCTTACCAACTCACCCTGGGCTTCAGTAGAGGGAGGGCGAGCAGAATAGAGTCACCTGAGAAGAGCCTGGAGTTTTTGACTCTGGGAATGGAGCTGGGGGGACAGCTGCCAGGATCCCTGTGCTGAGTCATTCTTCAAGACTGCACTAAACCATCTTTCTTGGGTGGAGCATGTCACTCTGTGTGGCATGAACCTGGGGTAAACCAATTTCCCCACCCTCTGGACTCCTCCTCACCTCACTCTGTGGAGCTTAGGCCCTGCTGAGGAGCCAGCTGCCTTGGACATGGGGTAGAGGTCTGGGCAGATTCAGATGGTCTCAATGACTGGGTTATGTGGCTTTGAGGTTGGGGCCATCCCCCCCACTTTCCCATCAACTTGCCTGGCACTTTCTAGCACCTCATGGGAGAGTTGCTAGAAACACCTTTCAGGTTTCTAGCAGATCCATCCCCTGGACTCTGACTCTGGCTCCAAAGGACCCACTCGCCCAACTCCTAGTGGCTCTGCCCTGCCTAGGTCAAGGCAAATCCAGGACAGACAAAGTCATGCGGTGCGAGGGCAGGGACCACACCCAGCATCTTCCCTGAAACCCGAAGAGAACCTCCCCCTCCCCCCTCACAAGTGATCCAACTCCACCGGAGGCTCTTTCAGGGACTGAATCTAACAGACAGCCTGCAGGTAGAGGCAGGTGGAGGCAAATCTCATCAGGGTGCCTTGGGACATTTGCTGACCTGCCCCCCAGGCCCAGTGCTGGTAAAAGCCAGCTCTGTTATGCAATTTGGTCCTTCCTGTGTGAATCCAAGCATACCAGAGGCAGGCACAAACCCTGGATTGCCTGTAGCTCCTAACAGGATGCCGATGGCTAGACAGAGACAGCATTAAAGTCCCTTCCAAGAGGCCCAGATCCAACACACCCAGTGGCCACCTTTAGACAACGTTAGAGGAGGATCCAATAAGCTTCACAAAAAGCATAACTAAGAGGAGATCTCAGCAGGCACCAAGCCCTATGGAGGTGAATCCCGCTTCATGTGGTCAGCACTGGCACACTGTGGTCAGGGCTGGGCTTCACAGTCAGCCAGCCTGAGGGTTGATCCCAGCACAAATGGGCCTATAGCAATCAAGACTGAATTACACCAGAACGGTCCACATAACCCACACAAGAGACATTCTCAGACCCAGCTCAGGTGATCAAGGACCCTGAACCACTGGGTCCCCCAAGACACCTACTAGTAAGGCCATCACACAAAGACTGGGAGTCATAGCAGATCTATCTAATACATAGAAACAAATACAAAAGGGCAACCAAAATGGGGAGACAAAGAAACAGGCCCCAAATAAAAGAACAGAAGAATTCTAAAAGAGAGAGAGAGAGAGAGAGAGAGAGAGAGAGAGAGAGCGCTAAATGAAATAGAGGCAAGCAAACTTTCAGATAGAGTTCAAATTAATGGTTATAAGGATGGTCACAGAACTTAGTGAGAAGTGCAACAGCATGAAAAAGAACATAGAAACCACGAAAAAGAACCAGTCAGAAATGAAGAATACCATTTCTGACATCAAGAATACACGAAAGGGAAAAAAAAGTAGGTTGACTGAAAAAGAGGATCAAAGCAACAATTTAGAAGACAGGGTAGAAAAAACTATCCAATCAGAGTAGAAGAAGAAAAAAGAATTTAAAAGAATGAGGATAGTGTAAGGGACTTTGGTACAACATGAAGCATAACAACATTCTCATCATAGGGTACCAGAAGGAGAAGAGAGAACAAAACTAACCTAACCTCATAAAGAAAAAAGACACATACGTCCAGGAAGCAAGAAAGTCCTAAACAAGATGAACCCAAAGAGGCCCACACCAAGACACATAATTAACATCTTGCTATTTCAAGCGAGAACTCACTCGGGCAGCCAGATACTTTTCTGCACATGAATATTAAATGAAAGCATCTGAATAAATGTACTTAAATTGTACTTTGTTTTGTTATATCTTATCTTTATATTAACATACATCAAAATTAAACATATTGCATATATGTTAATATTTTATTTTAAAAATGTTAGTATGATATATAACATTTATCTACATGCAATGGTCATGTTTCACTATGCTTCCCCTTAGAAGAACATACTTTACACATCCTAGTAAGATTTAATTAATATCTTCAGAGCATTTCACCCCAAAGCAGCAGAACATGTGTTCTTTCCAAGTGCGTATGGAACATTTTCTAAATAGACCACAAAACAAGTTACAATAAATTAAGAAGAATGAAATCATATGAAGCATCTTCTCTGACCATAATGGTATGAAAAAAGAAATCAATCACAAGGAAAAAAAAAGTCTGAAAAATACACAAAGACATGGAGGCTAATGTAACATGTTACTAAACAATGAATGGGCTAACAATGAGATCAAGGAAGAAATCAAAGGATACCCTGAAATACTAGTAAATCCACTTCCCTGCCTTTTTCCAGCATCTAAAGGCTGCCTGCTTTCCTTGGTTCCTGGCCTCCTTCTTCCATTGTCAAAGCCAAAAGTAGACTGAATTTTTTTCACATTGGATTACTCCATTGTTTTACTTCCATTGTCACAACTCCATTTCTGACCTCTTTTGCCTCCCTCTTCCACGTTTTAAGAACCCTTGTGATTACTTTGGATCTACTCAGATAACCCTGGATGAGCTTCCCATCTCAAGATCCTTAAAAATCTCATATGCAAAGTCCCCTTTGCCAAGTTAAATAACATTCACAATCTCCTGGAATTAGAACATGGACACCTTTGGAGTGCTGTTACTCTGACTACCACACAGAGTGAAGTTATATATGAAAATACCTTGCAACTCAGCAATTCTACTTTTGGATGCACATGTGTACCAGGAAACATTTACAGTAAGTTTTATAGCATGGTTTTACATAATAGCAAACTACCCACAGGTCCATGAACGATGGAATAGATAAATAAATTTTTTCTATGGCCATACGATTAAATATTATACAGCATTTAAAAAATGAACTGCAATTATCCACATCAACATTAATAAATCTCAGAAAACGTCAAGGAAAAAAAATGTGTTACAAAAGAAATTCATACACCATGATTTTATGGAAGTTCAAAAACAGGCAATATTTTTTTTTAGTTTTTTTTAAATATATTTTACTGATTTTTTACAGAGAGGAAAAGAGAAAGAGGGATTGAGAGTTAGAAACATCTATGAGAGACAACATCCATCAGCTGCCTCTTGCACACCCCCTACTGGGGATGTGCCCGCAACCAAGGCACATGCCCTTGATGGGAATCAAACCTGGGACCTCTCAGTCGACAGGCCGACGCTCTATCCACTGAGCCAATCCGGTTTTGGCAAAAACAGGCAATATTAATAACACACTATTTAGATTATTTAGGAGTACATTCGTAGGGGATTATAATTATAAAAACAAGCACAGGAAATCAGGATAGATGAGGCAGAAGGGGATGCAAAAAAGGTTACACAGGGAACTTAAAAGGATATAAGTGGTGAGTGAGTACCTGACTTTTTCCTTTAGTATTTTCTTCATTAACACCTATTAAAATTATATTAAAATTATATAAGGTGAACACCAACCCAATATTATAAACTGTCAGGAACTACCCACAGACGAAAGAACCCAGGTCTCCTAACGTTTTGCTTGGCTAACAAAATGGTTGCATTTGCTTTGTTTAAATTGAATGTTCTTAGGCGAGGTAGGCGATTGTCAGTTGACTTCCATGCTTCTTATCACTCCCTCCTCCTTCAGCACATGACATAAATATGTGAGTGTGGCTGACCTCGGAAGGCACTTGAGCTTCACACCAGCTACATCCTGACAGGACACCCTGAAATAACTACGTGAGATACCACGTTTATCTTCAAGGTATTTATGAACTTTGTGATTTCAAGAGTCTCTCCTACGTCTCTCTCTTTCCCATCTTTACCCACTAACTCCTTTAACCAGGGAGTCATTTGTCAGATAATTGGCAGAATTAGTTACAGCCTTGGGAAGCCATGACTGCAGCTATTTATGCTCTTTACGGCAGGACCTAGCTTGGTTTTAGTCCCTGCATCCCAAATACCTCACACCATGACTTAGAAACAATATTTTTACCTCCCTGGAGTTTAATTTCTTTCCTGTCTATAAAATGAGCGGATTTCAATTAGATAAACTCTGAATCTCTCTCTCTTCTGTATCTATAGAAACACAGTTAGGTTGAAATAAACGTTTTCAGCAAGTATAGATTCTTCCGGCTTGGGTTGGGGGCTAGGAAGGCAGGGGAATATGCTGGAGAAACAGGCTGACTTGGTAACTGCCAGGGTAAAGAAAAAGGGAATCAGAGAAAGGCCCGCCACTGAGGTGGATAAAGGGTCTGAGGACAATGAAGACAAGCTTTACAGGCTACTTATGGTTGTAGTAGTACTTTCTACTCAGTATGGGAAAATGTAAATTATGGAGATGTTATGAGTTCTTGAGATGTAATGAAAATATGTCACACGCTGAAACCGGTTTGGCTCAGTGGATAGAGCGTTGGCCTGCGGACTGAAAGGTCCCGGGTTCGATTCCGGTCAAGGGCATGTACCTTGGTTGCGGGCACATCCTCAGTAGGGGGTGTGCAAGAGGCAGCTGGTCGATGATTCTCTCTCATCGATGTTTCTAACTCTCAATCCCTCTCTCTTCCTCTCTGTAAAAAATCAATAAAAAATATTTTTTTTAAAAAAAAGAAAATCTATCACACATCACATCATCTGTCAACTTTTTTTTTTAAATGGCCAACTCTGCCATACTGAAGGTTTGTTCTCTGTTTAAAAAGTCATTTGAATATCACTGTAGTGTCAAAAGACTTCTTAATCTAATTTGTCCCTTAAAGGAGATTTCAAAAAGTGTGAAGAGTAATAGCAAGAGAAAATAAAACATGTACAGGTCAATAACAATAAGCAGTTCACAAACAGTTATAGCCAAGGATGGATCGGGGGGAGGGAGTATCCCTAAGTCCTAGATGACTTTTTAAAATACAAAAAAAAAAAAAAGCGAAGAGCCTGTTATTAAGGATTTTGCAAGCAAGGTTCCAGGTCACTGTTCCCCCTTTGTCCTGTGGACAATGGAAACCCTAAGAGGTTTTTAATGCCGAAACCGGTGTGGCTCAGTGGATAGAGCGTCGGCCTGGAGACCGAAAGGTCCCGGGTTCGATTCCAGTCAAGGGCATGTACCTTGGTTGCGGGCACATCCCCGGTGTGTGTGTGTGGGGGGGGGGAGGAGTGTGTGCAAGAGGCAGCTGATCGATGTTTCTCTCTCATCGATGTTTCTAACTCTCTATCCCTCTCTCTTCCTCTTGATTAAAAAATCAATAAAATATATTAAATTAAAAAAAAGAAAAACCATAAGAGGTTTTTAAAACAGAGCAAGGGATGTGATCACATCTGTGTTTCTGAACGATATTTCTGATGGCAGAGTACATACAATGTTTACAAAATAGGGTATAAAATTATGATACAGATTGATATTGTACCACAAAATATTAACATGAAAGCAGAATGAAATACTACTCACTGAAACCACAAAATAAATGTCACAAATACTACAGTATTCTTAAACTTATAGTGAGATAATGCCTTGCAAATTCCTTAAGGGGCCGAAACCGGTTTGGCTCAGTGGAGGTCCCAGGTTTGATTCCCGTCAAGGGCATGTACCTTGGTTGCGGGCACATCCCCAGTAGGGGGTGTGCAGGAGGCAGCTAATCAATGATTCTCTCTCATCGATGTTTCTAACTCTCTATCCCTCTCTCTTCCTCTCTGTAAAAAATCAATAAAATATATATTTTTAAAAAATTCTGTAAGGAACTAAATAATCACTAAATTTTAAAATCATTTTTAAACACATTCATACTACACGTGTGTACCTTTTTCAAATAAAATTAACACTTTACATAATATTTATGGGCTTTAAGGCCACAGAATTTTAAAATATTTACCTAACCATTTAGAAAGCACTTAGCATTTTAGGTATAGAAAAATATCTCACACATGAACTTATGACTTTCAAAACCTTGTATTTACCTAGGCTATCACAAACAAAATGATCTGGCTGAAACTTTCATTATAGAATATACATACAAATAAAATGGCTTAGAAATGTAATTTGTTAAATTCTGGCCAAAGTGCCTATGTAGACAACTAATTTTTTTTTTTAACTTCCTATTCATTTCAGCTGACTCCTGGCAAATATACTACAACTTAAGTATGTCTAAGTATGTCTTTCTATTAATCCATCAAGGCAAAACACAGTTAACAGTAACTATATTTAAACTTTAAATCTCTAAATGTTTGGCAATAACAACAAAAAATACCTTGGTTAATAAGTGACATACATAATAGCATTTATATCAACTACTATAAATCTAATTATGAAAATCAAATGTTCTGCAAACATAAGCCATTATTTTGCAACATGGTACCTAACATAACATCCCCCAAATTAAAAATTATTCTAAATCTACTCTCAATTTAAAAATATTTAGATTGACATGAGTTTTGTTTTTCAAAGATGTTTATAATATTCTTCAGGAAATAAAAGTATAATAATTTTGCTATCTCAATCCAAAATTGAATTGCCTATAATTTTTTAGGTTATCTATTTAAAAAATACAAAATATTTGCTCATCATTACACCTTGGAAAATACAGGTTAGTCATACCAACATTCAACACTTAAGTAAAACTTCAAGAAGTACTTACTAATTGTGATGTTTTAGCCATACTTTTATCCATACCTTACAAAAAGTATAAACCAACTAGAAGGAGTGAATCACAAACTGGAAAGTTATTACGGAATTCATCTTTTGGAATCCCTGATTTGACAGAATACTGAGGTTCAGAGATTCACTGACTTTCCCAAGATTACACATTACACACTCTGGATTCCTAGGCAGGGGATTGAGAGTCAAGACCTTACTCTCGATCCCCTGCCTGCGAATCCAGAGCATTTCTCCCTATGTCAATCTCTTTCTGTTTCTCCTTCACTTTCTGAAACCATCAGGAGACTTCACACTTGTCATATACAAAATGTAGCACTTGGAAAATAGAAAGTATCCATCTTTTACTGCCATAAAAGTACTGGTTTCCTCTTCATTTCTTTAACATAATATACACGCAAACAAAACCAGAGACTCACTGTTAAAGCTCCATGAATAAGCATAAATAAAAATTCTTATTACAATCTGTTGAATTAAAAATATGTAGTAATTTTTAGTAATGCCCAAATTGTATTATTTTATGACAATTTTTATGATAATTTTATGAATATTATTTTATGATAATTTTATGAATATTAAGTAACAATGTAGAAACCCTTGGCATATATTTAAGACCCCAAAACTGTTCCCTTTCATAGTGGAATGTGAAAAAGAGTTTTCTGCGTTAAGGTGTGACCTTTTTTTTTTTTTTAATGGATTAATAACCTTTTTAAAATGTATTTTTATTGTTAATATCTCCCATTTTTTCCCCTCCTCCCAACACCCCATGTCCGTGTACAGGGGCTATCCAAATAAGTATAATATATGACCTTTTGAAAAGCATAAATTGTGTCTGCTTCAAATACAAATAATAAATGAAGCTACCTAGAATAATAACACTGCTCTCAATTTCAGGTTGAAAAAGGTTGCTGTGATGGAAAAAGCACCAGGCTAGGATTAAGAAAACCAAGAATTTTCCATTTACAGCACATCCACAATTGACGACACCAGTGGTCCGCAAACTGCAGCTCGCGAGCCACATGCGGCTCTTTGGCCCCTTGAGTTTTTAGCAAAGGCCAGCTTAGGAGTGCCCTAATTAAGTTAATAACAATGTACCTCCCTGTATAGTTTAAATTAAAAAATTTTGGCTCTCAAAAGAAATTTCAATCATTGTTCTGTTGATATTTGGCTCTGTTGTGTAACGAGTTTGCTGACCACTGGTCAGATTACAATAAAGTCCGTTAAACTGGAAGGCTGTTAAATTTGGGAGGCTTATCTACAAATGTGATTAGGCTATGCTAAAACACTTTTCCGGTGTCTATTCACAAATAGTCAACCGTTAAATGACATGCCATTCTAAGAAAACAGCTGATATCACTTTGCTCTGGAGTTAATATCACAGCCTTTCTTCTAATACAGATTTTTCTAAGCGCCATTATCACTGGCAGTAAAATAAGAAAACAAAAGGCATGACATTTCTGAATGAATTTTTTTCAGGTACTAGCAGCCTCAAAAAATAAAAATAAAAAAAGTTTCAAGAAGCAAAGTATGGTCTCGTCGGAGCCCTACAGAATTAGTGCTGAGCATGTCATTAAACAGTTATACCGGGTCCCAGTGTGAAACGTATCGCCAATCACAGTCTGAAAGCCAATGCTTGTAAATTCCTGCTCTCCTACCTAAGAGCTCTACACTCACCCTTTTCAATGCTTAGAACACGACAATTAAAACTAGAGAAATCTAGGTTCAGATCCCAGCACTGCCTGCCACTCACTAGACGTGTGAAGCTAGGTAATCTCTCAAAAACTCCTAAGGCTCGCCCGCCTCTGCGTTGAGGTAATGTCACCACCATCGGGGGCTCGTGGACACATATGTAAGAAAATATATGTAAAGCATTTTGCACTTACAAAGATTTGAGAAAATATAATGTAAAGCATTTACTATCAGTGAGGAGCTATACGTGTTGAGTTTCCTGGTGATGTAGGACCGGTAAGATTTCCCCAAGGCTATATAAGAAGCTCGTTCCATGATGATGGTTTCAATTCCTTTTGAAAAACAAAGACATGTAAACCTACTGGACGTGCTCTTGGCATCTCTCCAGACCTAAGTTTAAAGGTTAAACGGTTACAACACTCTCCTCATTAGGCAACAAATACACACCGCCGTGAGTTAGTCTGTGAAATATTATATTAGCCTACACCGCTGGAATTTGGGTTGGGGGTGTGTGTGTGTGTGCGTGCGCTCTTGAAAATTATTTCCAACGGTCTTTTCGTCTAAACTAAACAAGTCTCGGTTCCAAAGTTCATCGGTGTTCCTAAGATCGCAGATTCTCCCTCTCTCTCTCTCTCTCTCTCTCTCTCTCTCTCTCGAATACCAAGAGCAATAAAAATCACACCGCTTACAAGGAATGTCTGCCAAGGCTACCTTTGGGGGAGGTATCGCCATTGTAACAGCAACAGATTAACGGCCCCGAAATGACGTGCGCACATCGGAGCCTGCCTGCCAGAGCGGGAGCCGTCGTCCGTCTATTAAAACCGCCAATAATTCATCCTCCTAATAACTCCTCATCTATTGCCTAAACAAAGTACTTCAAAAGGTGCGATATGATTTAGTCTGCTTCACCAAAAGGCCCGTCTGTATTTCTTTAAAAAAAACTTATATTTTTAGGAATCCTTTCCAGAATAAAACTCTCGCCCCCAACCCACCCACCCACCCACCCACCCCGCCAACCCGCCAACCCCGGCAGCGAACATGCCGCCTTTCAAACACGGAAAAAAACTCAACTCGGGTGGAACCCAAGCGACGGGGACCGCGCTCCCTTCCCTTGGGCCAAACCTGGCTTTTTTTTCTTTCTTTTTTCTTTTCTTTTATTTTTGCGAACCCGTACCTGTTCTCGGGAGATGCAAGGCAGCGAGGGTCTCCGGAACAGTTTGCAGCTGCCCGGCTGGGCGGCCGCCGCCTCCCCGAACGACACGCAGCTGGACCTCCGGCGGGGTCTGACCACAGGCACTTTGTCGTCCGCGGCCCCGGATCCCCCCCGAGGGGGCTGGGGCGCTTCCCTGGTGGGAAAGAAGGGCTCCATCCCGAGGGCCAGCAGGCAGCCGACGGCGCCCGCCAGGCACGACAGCGGCGGCCGGAGGGCGGCGGGCAGCGGCGCGAGGCTGGAGAAGGAGACCCACCAGACGAAGCTGCAGAGCAGCAGCACCGCGACGCTGTGCCGGAGCCCGACGCGCTGCGCGAGCGCCAGCGCGCCCACGCAGCTCAGCACCAAGAGCAACCTGCCCGCCGCCGCCGCCGCCGACGCCGCCGCCGCCGCCGGGGGGGGCGTGGACGGGGCCCCCGCGCCTCCGTCCCCCAGCCAAGCCCACCCCAGCCACCCCAGCCAGTCCCCCAGGTAGCAGCAGGCGGGCAGCGCCAGCAGCCAGCACGAGCCTCCGCCGCCGCCTGCGCCGCCGCCTGCGCCGCCGCGGGCGCCCCGCTCGGCGCCCCGCCTGGCCCGGGCCAGGAAGCAGGTGAGGAAGAAGAAGGCACAGGCGATGCTGAAGAGGGGGCTGAGGCTGAGCGAGGCGGCGCTCAGCAGGGTCCACATGCGGGCGGCGCCGGCAGCCCAGCCCTCGGGGCCCGGGCCGAGCAGCAGGGCGAGGACAAAGACGGCCAGGGCGCCCAGGGCGAGGCGCGCCCGGGACCAGGGGGAGCCCGCCGCCGCCGCCGCCGCCGCCGGGGGCAACAGCAGCGGCAGCGGCAGCTCCACGTTGACGAGGCGGCCGAGGTGGACCCAGAAGCCGCGCGGGGGGTCCTGCCGCAGGGGGCTCACGCTGCCCTTCACGTAGCCGTTCCTCAGGCTCTCGGGGGTCGGCGAGCCGGCCCCGTCCGGCGGCGGCTGAGACGGCGACTGCGACGGCGAAGAAGGCGAAGGAGACGACGGCGCGCTCCGCATGGCTTTGGCGTCTCCCTCCTCCCTCCTCCTCATGGTCGGGGAGCCGGAGTGGCCGCGCGGGCTCCGCGCGCGCCCAGCGGGGAGGCTACAGGGGCCGCGGGCGCTCGCGCTCGCCTCTTGTCCCCGCGCCCGGGGCTTCCCCCCCTCGCCCTCGCCCCCGCCCCCTGAGCTCAGGAGCGCGTCCGTCAGTCAGTCAGTCAGTCAGTCAGGGCCGCGCGCGGCCCGGGGTCCACGCCTCGCGGGCGGAGGGGCGGCGGGGTCCGTAGCATATGCCCCGCCGCGCGGGGAGGGGGGGCGGAAGGGCTGCTCCTCTCTCCCCGCCGCAGGCACCTCGGCGCCCTGGAGACGCCGAGTCTCCTCCCAAACTCCCCGAGGCGGCAACAGTTAACTCTCGACCTCAGCCCGGGTCCGTTGGGCGCGCGAGCGGCGGCGGCGGCGGCGGCGGCGGCGGCGGGGCGGGCGCTCCTCCCCCCGCGGCGGCCCCTGCGCGCGCCCCGCCCGCGCCCGCGCCCGCGCGCGCGCCCCCGCCCCCGCCGCCGCCGCCTGTCCCGCCTGCCAGCCAGGCGCCCGCCCCGGGCCGGCCGGGGACCCCGCGGACTTGTGGGCTGGGGCAGGGCTTTGGGGGAAGCGGGTGGGGTGCCCCTCGGGTGGAAGGGGGCGAGCCCACCGTCCTGGGACCACGGGCACGCAAGGTTCCCTCTGGGGGTAAGTCACAGGCACCGAGCCTAGCTCCCTCCCGTCTGCACCGGGGTCTGGGGGGGGGGGGGGGGGGAAAGAGAGAGAGAGAGAAAGAGGGAGTTTGTGGAGAGCGAGTTGAAGGGAGTGGCTTCGGTCGGCCCAAAACCTCCTCCTCCTCCAGTTTCAGGAGGGCCCCTTGAGCTGCCCCAAGCTGGGCTGGGACCTGGGAAGGGCCAGCAGCCACCGCTACGGTCGGGAGGGGAAGGGAGGAGAGGGGGGGGGGGGGCAGGGTGATGAAACCCCAATCCCTGTGGCTGCCAGGTCTGCCCTCCACGGCAATGCGGGCCGCACAGCGGAGGCCCGGGGTCCGAGCAGTGGCTGTTAGGGGGGAACACATGGAGGGGTTCTCTGGGAGCATCCAAGGAAATATGGTCAAGCCTGTCTCTCCCCCCCCCCCCAAGAACCACCTTCACAGGGTCCCATCCTCCACGTCGCACCCTTGCCACCCATGCCCGCTCGTCCACATCTGTATCCCACATTTCAGTAAGCACGGACAAGTTATGCTGTCGCAAAGTTATTTCCACATGGAAGGCCTTTTCACTGAAACAGCGTGTTCTGGAGAGGGGGGCAGGGAAGGGACTGGGAGACCTCTCCAAGACCATTGCCCAGTTTGGATCGGGGCCGAGGAAGAAGCCGAATGAGATGCGATCTGTGAATTACTAGTGACACGAAGTCACATGTAGGGAAAAACATTTATTTGAAAGAGGTTAGAACTTTGCCGAGCTGAAAGGGACGGCTCTGGAATCTAACCAATCATAACTGTCTTGGCGAGCTGTTTCCCTCCACCGAAACTCCCTGCAACCTCCTGACAGGACTGCATTTCTCAGAGAGCTAACTCCACATTTTTCCAGTGAGATGAGAAACGTTACTGTGTGGTAAATCCCATGAACAGGCCCGTTTTTTCACCAATTAATCTTTGCCCCGCAGCCATGACCTAAAACAGACCATTTTCGTGTATGGTCAGAGTTCACATACATAGCAGAAATCGCTGAGAAATTAGCATAAGAATTTGACCAAGACGGGTAAAGACCACAATTCCTGTTTCTTTCCTGTCTCTTGGATAAAGGGGGGGAAAAAATTTTTTTTTTCAGTTTTCAAATTGACTATCAAATGTTTGTCCTGAAAGATTAAAAAAAAATCTAAGGGGGTCTTTTTTTCCATCATGACAATTAAAAAAAAAAATTTAATCTTATTTTAACAGAACTCAGCAAATTTTTTTAAAAAATGACGTGCACAGAACTCCTCATTACCAGTCAAAAATTAAAGTAGGAAACTTAATGGATACATTTGAGCCTGTACAGAAGGGCATGAGAAAAGTTGCACTAGCATTACTGAATTTGCTCACTGAATTCCCGTAGGAAATAATAAATTGATTTGGAAATTAGAATAAATCAAGATTAAAGTTGTGTGTGTGTGTGTGTGTGTTTTTTTCCCCAAACTTTGGATTGTCATGTGAGGTAAGACAGACATGGTTTGTAACTCCGTAGGTTCTAGTCCTGGCCCAGCCTGCCATTTAGGACTTGACATGAAGCAAGTCACATAACTTTAATAGGCCTCATTCTCATTGTAAAATGGAACAATTTAATGCGATGACCTTTAAAGTCCGTTCCAGTCTTAAAAAGCTATGGTTTTCTAACACAGGGGTGCATATATTCTTTCCAGTTAGTATTTTGGGTTTCTTTGGATATATGCCCAGAAGTGGAATTGCTGGGTCATAAGGCTGTTCCATTTTTAAGTTTTTGAGGAAATTCCATATTGTTTTCCATAGTGGCTGCCCCAATCCACATTCCCACCAACAGAGTTCCCTCTCCTCCACATCCTCACCAACACTTGCTGTTTGCTGATTTATTGCTGATAGCCCCTCTGACAAGTGTGAGGTGATATCTCATTGTGGTTTTCATTTGCATTTCTCTGCCGATTAGTGACGTTGCACATCTTTTCATTGGTGTGTTGGCTATCTCTTCGGAGACGTATCTATTCAGGTCCTCTGCCCCAATTTTAAAATAGATTGTTTGGTTTTTTTGGTTTTGAGTTGTCTGAATTATTTATAAATTTTGGATAGTAACTCCTTATAGGATGTTCTTCCATTCAGTAGGTTGTCTTTTCATTTCATCAATGGTTTCCTTTGCTGTGCAGAACTTTTTAGTTTGATATACTCTCTATGTTCACTGTAGCATTATTTACAAGAGGCAACATATGAAAGCAAACTAAGTGACCATCAGTAGATGAGTGGATAAAACAGTTGTGATGCATACATATACAACTCGGCCATAAAAGAGAATGAAGTCTTATCATTTTGCAACATGGATGGACCTAGAAACAATTATGCTAAGTAAAATAAGTCAGATGGAGAAAGATAATTACCGCATGATTTCACTTATGTGTAAAATCTAAAGAACAAAATAAGTGAACAACAACAACAACAACAACACACACACACACCAGAAACAGATGTATAGATGCAGAAAATAAACTGATGATTGCCAGTGTGGATGGGAATTGGGGGGCTGGGTGAAAAAAGTGAAGGCATTAAGAAGTACAAATTGGTAGTTACAAAACAGTCACATGAATTAAAGTACAGCATAGGGAATAGAGCCAATAATATCGTGGGTACTTGAATTATTGGGGCGGGGCGTCATTTTGTACATTAATAACTGTCTAACCACTATGCTATACATCTAAAACTAATATAAAATAATACTGAATATTTAAAAAATTGGTTCCTGTACGTCCAAAATATAGAGGTGGGCAAAAGTAGGTTAATAATAATAAATAGTACATTCATTAATAATACAAGAATAAACTCTCTTGCATACTCATAGCTATAAACCTACTTTTGCCACGCACTGTGTGTAGGCATCCTTCGGATTCGTGTTTCAGATTGCCAAGAGCAACCTTTGAATTATTTGTACCCCTGATCTAAAGCAAACTCTCAGTGTTGACAAATAAAAATCAAAGGATTTACATCCAAGGACTGTTATCTGGCAAATAAAGTGTAAAGCCCTCTTCGTACTTCCCAGAGCTCCCTTCGCCTTCTTCCCACTGTCTTCCCGGGTCTCCATAAAAGCCCAGTCCCCTTAATAACCTCTGGCTGGAGTGCATCTCCCTGAACACTAACTCCAGCACCTGAGAGGATTCTAAAATAAAATGTAAGGACGTGACCGAAGAGCATTGGTTTACTTAAACTAAAAATATGCACAAAAAGAATGAGCTAGCTATGTTTATAGCAACTTCCCTTCTCTGTTTACAATCTTTGTCAAAGATTATTAGTGGGCTGCATTTCTTAGAGTTCAGATTAGTTAATGATTCTTTTGCCAGATGTAAACAACCAATAGAATTCCTTTGCTCTTGTCTTTAAGTTTGAAAATATATGACCATTGTCTGTTGTGGGAAGAAGAAAAAAAAAAGACCTAAAATCACAGCATACCTTTGACTTTTCTCAGCACTCTCTGCCCCTGACTTTGCCTGCCCTCACATTTTGAGCCAGGATCTCTCCACTAGAATCATTTCTCCCCGTTGGATGATCCACAGGAAATCCTAGTGCTTACCACCCGGCTCCCGAGGCATTCCTGTGCAGTGCAACCCCCTGTGCATCCCTACACTCCAGTAACGGGGTCGTTGCCCTCCAGCTCTAAAGACCCAGTTTTCCCATGTGCCTGAGTTGGTAGCATGAAATTTTTGTTTTGTTCTCCATTTCAGGTGCCCACACCAACAACCTGGCATATTAGTTCTAGTTTTGGAAGGACTGAAACCTAGGTCTTTCCCGTCTTAGGGCCAAAAGCTCTGCCCGTAAACACTAGCCTAGGCTAAGGACCTCACTGGGAGACATTCTAGATGCCACCGCCTGCCCACGTGTCTAACCTTACAAGCACCAGTTGAGATGTCCTGTTAACGGGCTCAACCCAACCGTTAAAACACTCCCTTCTTCATCTGTGACCTGAGACCTGTGTTGCTCATGGTTGCTGAATTGGAAGTTACCCTCTTTGTGAATTCTCTTGTTCTCTCCTTGAGTATTCATCTGCAGGAAGCCAGAATAACAAATGGGCTTCATATTAGGTCTCAGACACCCCCCCCCACCTGCCATGTAAAAAAAACCTATCCTTTTACTTGTGGTTTTAATATTTTTCAGAAGATAGAGATATTTTCTAACCCTAAAATAAATCCATTTTTGGAGCAGTATCCCCAAGAATTCCCCTCCAAAATTAAATATTTTTGAATGGATCAGAGCAGCTGCACCTGTGGTAACTCAATTATGGTTATCACGGCATACACGTGGGAGTGGGTGGTGCTGGGGGTTGGATGAGGGGTAGGCCTCGACCCCTTCATCATCACTGTCCCTAGATCAGACAACTGACTCCTCAGGATGGCTAATGGAACAGCCTCTAAAGCTTTGCTCAGAGACGTTGAAAAGCGGGAAACAATAGTCACCAGTCTTAAAGAGCTTTATATTACTGTTTCCATCCTGCATGGTCACCTCTCCACCATGATTTTCAGACGTTCTTCAAAAGAGATTTGCAAATAAAAGCAGACCGCTCTTATTGAAGTGGAAGTGTCTGGGGCCAGGTCTCTGACACCTTCACTCCTGACCTGAAGCCCCTCTTTGGATCCCTTGGGCAGGAAGAAAGGGGGAGAGGGAGGGAAAAAAAGGAAAAGAATTTAAATTTCTAAAAATGGAGCATAAAAAGAGGATTTGAATTGGGTTTGGGAAAATGCTTAGAACTGAGTGCTCTTTCCAAAGTAGGTTTTTCAGAATTCAGTAATAAAGCAGCCTTGATTTCTTAGGGATAATGATTGAAAGCAGTGTGACAAATTCTAAATATCCAAGTTTAAGGAATGGCCAGTAAATTCACCAGTATCGCTGAGATTTCAAATTTCTAAAACTAGTGCTTTCCCTAAGATAAATGGAAACCTAATAAGGTTTTAAAAGAAGGAAAGAGTTACCGGTAACATTTTCAATCTCACATTTAAAAATAAAAACAGCCCTGGCTGGTATTGCTAAGTGGTAAGTGGTTACAACCTCTCTCTCTCTCTCTCTCTCTCTCTCTCTCTCTCTATATATATATATATATATATAGATAGATAGATATAGATATAGATATAGATATAGATATAGATATAGATATAGATATAGATAGATATATTTTTATTCCCCCTCCCTCCCCTGACCCCTCATCCCAGAGTCTCTGAGTTTGATTTCTGATCAAGGGCACATACCTGGGTTGTAGGTCAATCCCCACCCCATGGGGGCTCCTTCGGGAGGTAATCAATCAATGTGTCTCTCTCACATAGATGTTTCTCTCCCTCTCTCTCTCCCTCCCTCCCTCCCTCCCTCGGTTCCACTCTCTAAGAAGCAATGGAAAAAATATCCTCTATCCTTGGCTGAGGATTAATTTTTAAAAATTTAAAAAACAACAACTAATTGGCTTTTCTCTATGGAAAGGATCTGTCTGGATCCAGTGAGCAGTGGTGACTTGGTGCCTACATGCGCAAACAAAACCTATTTCCCTTCCAGCTAGCACTCATCTCAGAATCTGAACCCCACTTTGACTCACTGTTTAGTTCATCTCAACAATATTTATTGAGTGCTCACTATGTGCAGAGCACTGTGTGAGATGCCGCTTAGAACATTAACAAACTGTGAAGTTCTTTAGGACTAACTTCCTCAAGCTGCAGCTTTATGTAGGAATGCACATAGGCTGCTAAAGAGCACAGGGAATATTTGGGGAAAAAAACAAAACCAACAAAACTGTGGGGAACAGTGCTTTCAGACCTACTAAAGGAGAAATTATTCTTTCCCCATCTTCCCACTGTGTGGTTCTCTCCGCTTGTTTTCATGATTTGTTTCTCCTTCTCTACCAACTCCAGTTCTCTCCCCCGTGTCTGTCGGGATGGCTGTCTTCCTGCTCTTTCTCCTCTTCCCGCCTTCTGTCTTTCATCTCTGTGTTCAATTCCCTCATTTTTACTTCCTCGGTAGGTACCACTCCCCTCCACCAACATTTAACCTCTCTCTCTCTCTCTCTCTCTCTCTCTCTCTCTCTCTCTCTCGTAGTGAATGTGTTCATTATTTCAGGGTTTAGTAAGTGCCTGGCACTGTGCTGGCTGACAAGAACACGATGATGAACGGTATGGTTCTTTCCCTTCAGGCTTCAGAATGAAAGCTGGAAAAGTGAAAAGACTACTAGCGCCCAGTGTGATAGGAAGTGTGTTGTAGAAGCCAGTAAACTCAGTGTTCTCTGGGAGCTCAGAGGAGGGACCCCTAACCCAGACCAGAGTGGGAATATCCCGTAACCAGTGGTGCTCCTGAGAAAGATCTCCGGGCTTGATATTAAAAGATAAGCTGAATTTACCTAAATAAAGTAGGGAGAAAAGACAATCTGGGCAAAGGAAACAAGCAAGTGTAAAAATCTAGAGGAATGCAATTACGGTGCATTTGGATCATTTCAAGTGTCCTGTGGCTGGCTCACAAAGGATGAAGGGCAAAGAACAAAAGTATGAGGTATGAGAAGGCCAGAGTCATGGTGGGGTCTTAATTAACATAGAACTGGAGTTTATTGTTACTATTAGTTAGGTAAAGTTGTTCAATTTGGTTTCAAGGCTTGCTTTCAAACACAACAATTCTGCCTTATTCAATCTTAGCTCAGTCTCCATGCCATGCTTAGCACAATACTCAGTTAATGC
This sequence comes from Vespertilio murinus, assembly GCA_963924515.1. NCBI lineage: Eukaryota > Metazoa > Chordata > Mammalia > Chiroptera > Vespertilionidae > Vespertilio > Vespertilio murinus. The sequence continues at coordinate 140,500,218 of OZ004709.1, read as the reverse complement.
AAAAAATTTTCTTGTTTGTATTCATCAAAAATTGTTTAATAATTTAGGATTTTTAATTATATGCCATTTCATGTTGTCATTTAATCAAGGGATTTTAATAGAAACTCTTATTATAACTTAGTACAAAAATTTCCAGATTGTTATTGAAAAATATTTTTCTTACTATCCATTTACACAAAATCAGTAAAAGAACACTTTCTCTTAGATTGACAGAAAACATTATACATAAAATAAATGTTTAAGAGAAGCGTGAATGAACTTCTTTAAACTCAACTGATGGCACCTGGATTTCTTTTGCTATGAAAGAGTATATTCTACTACTTGAAGAATTTCCCTTTTTATATTTCTAGCTGTCAGACAACAGTTGTATCTGTACCACAAACCCTCCATATTTAAAAACAAAACAAAACACATACACACACACAGGGAAAAGTATTAAATCTTTAACTACTGATCTGAAAAATCCTGGATTTTTTCGTATTAAACCTGAACCTTGAACAATAAACAGCAATGCACACTCTTTCCAAGTTTTCCTGTTCCCTCCATAGACAAGCAGTAGTTTCTTCAGCTCTGGCTACCCGAGCAGATCTGAAGGATCACAGCCATGACGGTGGCAGCCTACCGTTGACACTGAACTTGCGGTTAATTGTGGAGTTCTGCCACAAAACCACCTCACTACCACAAGCTGGATTCTTGCCCAGGAGAACGACAAACTGCCAGGCCAACCAATATACAGAAGGCAGCAAGAGCAAACTGCCTTTTACCCCAGACAGCAAGTCATTTCTGGATTCCAAATAGAGCCAGAAGCAGAGAACACCAAAGAAAAATTTAGAAGTATGCTTTTCTCCACTAAACCTAGCTCAAATGTATTCACGTTGTGTTACAAGCTCAAAAAATATTCACCCCTGATCTGACGTCATCAATGAAGTGTGAGAGTATTCATTAGGAAAATTTCAAAATAAGCATTTGAGATTGGACATAAAATTATAGTTATCCTAGAGGCCTGGTGTGTACGGTTGGGATCCAGCTGCCCTGCCACAATGTGTGTGTGTGTGTGGGGGGGGGGGATCCCATCACTTCTGAGTTTTGCCCAGAAGATTCCCCAGGTTACATCATTTGTTCAATTTGGTTTCAAGGCTTGCTTTCAATGACATTTTGTTCAACTAAGCTTTTGTCTTCTTATCTATGCAATCAAATAAAACAGGTAAAATAGCAGCTCTCATCACAAGGCAAGTGCTACAAAGATCTTAATGCATACTGTAAATGCAAAAAAAATTAATACATTGATTTTTACAGTAATGCCTGCATGTTAGTATCATAATTTTGTGGGCCTACGTATCTTATGTCTCATTTTGCTGAAAAGATGTTGATTTAGGGCCTAAATGTGGTCACTTGGAGTAACAGGGGAAAAAAATCAAACCTTGACAACCAGTTCTGTCCATAATGGCATTAAACATAGTGAAGACAAGAAAGCATCTATGCTCAAAAAATTTATTCATTCATTCAGCATGTGCCAACCATTGCCCTAGACACTAAAAGTACAACTATGAATAAGATATAGTTCCTGCCCTCAGTTTGGTGGGGGAAAATATGTAAACAAGTGTAGCACAGTATGAAATGCTCAAATATAGCTCTGACCAAGTACACTGGTGAGACAAAGAGAAGTTCACAGATGAGGGATGCTAGCCTGAGTGTTAAAAAAAAATAAATAGGGGCTTCCAAGTAGACAAGAAGGCAGAGCATTCCAGACAGGAGAGAGTATTTGCAAAGACACAGGGACATACAATAGCGTGGACATTTTAGGAACTGACTTGGGATGGAGGGAAAAAGGGAATAGAGAAATGAGGCTGAATGCATGGGTGGATATCAAATCATGGGGACCCTGTAAGCCGTCCTGGAGAGCCTGGAATTTATCCTGTAAGTGATAAGAGACTGTTAAAGATTTTTTAAAAATATATTTTATTGATTTTCCACAGAGAGGAAGAGAGAGGGGTAGAGAGTTAGAAACACCAATGAGAGAGAATCATCCATCAGCTGCCTCCTCCACACACCTCCAGTGGGGATGTGTCCGCAACCAAGGTTCATGCCCTTGACCGGAATCAAACCTGGGACCCTTCACTCTGCAGGCCGACACTCTAGCCAATGAGCCACACCGGTTTTGGCAGGGACTGTTAAAGATTTTTAATCAGGGAGCAAGTATAGTCAATTTTTTCTGGCATGCTTAATTTTAATATGCATTTTAAATCTCAGTGCTGATGCTGCATGAAAAATGGTTTGGAAGAATGTGAAACCAAAGCCAGGAAAACCATTTAAGAAATCTTTTTTAAAACAAATATATTTTATTGATTTTTTTACAGAGAGGAAGGGAGAGGGATAGAGAATTAGAAACATCGATGAGAGAGAATCATCGATCAGCTGCCTCCTGCACAAGCCCCACTGGGGATGTGCCCGCAACCAAGGCACATGCCCTTGACCGGAATCGAACCCGGGACCTTTCAGTCCGCAGGCCGACGCTCTATCCACTGAGCCAAACTGGTTTCGGCCATTTAAGAAATCTTAATTACAGGCCAGATGAAGCTAAACTTCTGTAAGACAAGGGCAGTAAGTCTGGAAAGGAAGAATTTAATTACTAGATAGCAACTATAGAACTTTCTGATCAATTCCTCAGGGGGAAAATGGGGGTGCAAAGAGAGTTCCCTACGTCTAGCTTAGGGACTAGAATATCTTATAGTTATTAACCAGGATAAGAAGTACTAGAGAAGTCACAAGAGTAAAGACCATGGGTTTCATTATGAACAGGTTGAGTCCAAGTTGAGATGTTTCTGGCTAGTTGGATATACAAGTGTGCAGTTCAAGAGAGCAGTCTGGGCTGCAGACATAGTTTGGAGGCCTGGGGTGGAACCCTGGGAAGATAATGAGACATTCTCCAGGAGAGTACATAGTGTGAAAAGAAAGGTAGATCAATGTCTGTACTTTGAGGAATACTAACAATATAAGGGACAAGGAACAAAGAATTGCTCAAAAGGATGACTGTAAAGGAAGTGGCAACATTAGAAAGAGAATCAGGCAAGAATGGTGTTATGTACCAAAGTAAGGAAGTTTCAAGAAGGGGGACAAAAAAGCACAATGCAACATCCTAAAAAGAGAAGAACAGGAAAGTGTCCACGTCATTGACAACCTCATGTGGAACAGTGGCTATGGTGGAAGCAGAAGCCAGATTGCAGTGGATTGAGGAATGAGTTAATGTTTATGTTGACATTAAGAAAGGTTTCATTCTAGAAAACCTAGTCAGGAAAAAGCTGTACCTTTAGTCAGATCATTTTCTTTGTTCATTTTAGCTAAAGAACATGAATGGCTTACTGATACAATATAAAGATCACACACACACACACACACATTTTCTCCTGTATAAAGAAATAAAACTGACTCCCATTAACAGAAGACCTATTTATATTTTTGTAAATAGAAGTTATAAACTAGCACTTATTTTGTATTCATAGTAGTGTCCAATAAATAAAGGGATAAGAAGGCAGTGTGGTTATTTAGAAAAAAAATGCTATTACTATATTTTGTATAATAAACAAATATCTGACATAGCTCTGGGAGATTTTTTTTTAACTAAGCACCAGCTTCATTAAAGAGTGCAATCAAAAATAAAAAGGTAGTGCAATCTTACTCTGGTTCTTTCCCCCCCCCTTTGTATCTCCTTTGAAGTCAGTGAGAAATCATTATGAAAAAAACTTGGATGATAAGATCTTTTAAATGGTCTTGTTTAACATTTTTTAAATTTAATATCATATTTTTATCAGCCCTGGAACTAGTAAACGGCCCAGTAGCTCTAATGAAAAAGCAAGGTGTAGATTTGTATATTTAGAGAAATTTTTTTTTTAACTATCTGGTCAGCTTTCAGACAAAAGCAAGTGTCTTTAATGCCCCTTTTCCTGCTAAATAACTAGGATTCATGCAGTGCAGCAGTTAGCCTAGCATCAGTCTTCACTAGAATTATGCTTGGACGGTTCCCAGTGACAACTCTCTAGCCTGGTTTGGTGCTTTGGTAACTATATTAAAGGTAAGTGCAAACTGTGAAAAATAACAAGAACCCTTATATAAATTCAAGGTTTTAATACTGTCTTTTTGGGGCTGTGTAATCATGCTTAAAAGGATGACTAACATCCACTCTAAAATGGACAAGACTTTAAACCAATGAAAACTGTGTTGTTGTTGTTTTCTAAACAGTAAACCTGGCGGTATGGCTGATTTTCTTCCTTCCTTTGCGATTCCTCCTTTTTACAGGTGAAAAGGTTTATATTAGATTTCCTCTCATTATAACCTCTCAAATGTTGTCTGGACCAGCAACCCACTCTCTCTAAACAAATACCAGCCAACCAGGAAACCATGAAGTTTTATTGTGCTATAAAATAGACCAGACATTTCCAAACCTTCATAGGAATGAACCTGACTAAATCTTTACTAAAAATAATTTCAAAATAAACTGTAGGCTCCAAGTTTCTCCAACAATCAAAATTCCTCCTCCTTCATCAACTTCATTTTCAAGCTCTTGACTTTTTCAGAACTATATCACAAGCAGTTTCTCTGGCCAAAATTCATAGTAAGAATTAAAGAATCCACTTAATTTGATTACTGGCATATAAGACTCAATAAAAATGCAAGCTTCATTCTTTGCAGACATTTACATTTATCAAAATTCTATTTCTAATTTACCAGTCCCTAAATCATGAGCTACTTTTTGCAGTATATCAGGAGTATAGAATGAATTTGTCAAAGCATTAAGTCAGAACTTCAGCTTGAGAAAATAGATTTCCTTTGATTCAATCTGGCAAATATTTGTTTAAGCTCTGTTCTAGGTACCCTTAAGGAATGCATGTTGAATGCATGGGTAAGAGTTGCACATGTGTTTGTAGCATATGTGTATGTGCTTGGGGATGGATCACTTGTCAAGGGCCAGCAGGGAAAAAGACACACACAAATAACTACTATGCAAAATGGAATATAACAAGAGATAGCTAGACTGCAATGGGGATCTGGAAAGATGACATGAAGTAGGTAGGACTTAGAGTCCATCTTAACCCTGGCCCATGTGACTTAGTTTGTCATCCCATGCACCAAAAGGCCACTGTTTCGATTCCTGATCAGGGCTCATGCCCAGGTTATGGGTTTGGTCACCCATTTGGGGTATGTATGGGAGGCATTGATATTTATCTCGCTCTCCCTTCTTCTCTCTCTAAAAAGACAATAACATATATTTTTAAAAGTCCATCTTAAAGGATGAGTAGAATTTAAAGATGATAAAGGAGGGCATTGCAAGGAAGAAAATAAAAGAACATAAAAGTGAAGAAAGTGTTCATGGAACTACTCTTTTATTAGAACATGAAGAATGATTTAAAAAAATGTTACATTATGATCGTATAAGATCCTCTAATCCTCTATGTTTAATCCTCACAAAAATATGAAAGTAGAAATTGGGGCATGAAGAGATTACATAATTTGGCAAAGATTACACATCCAGTAATTGGTGGAGCCAGGATTTACCCAGGTAGTGTGACTCCAAATCTTCTATGTGCTCTCCATTGTATCAGCCATTATTAAACTTCAGTTCACAAAAATCAGCCAGATAACTTTTACCCACTGGTAAAAATGCAGACTGCTGAAACCCAATCCCAAACATTCTGATTTAGTTCACCCCAGATGGGACTGAGGAATCTGCATTTTTACCAAGCGATCCTGATTGCAGGAGGTCTGGGAACCACGTTATCTATAGGGCAGTATTTAGTAGGACCTAGAATGACCTTGAATATACTTACTGATTAATGTTATAAACTGGATTTTGTCCCCCCAAAATTCATGTAACAAAATCCTGTCTCCCAATGTGACTGTATTTGCAGACAGGCCCCTCAGAGAGGCCATTAAGGTTAAATGAGGTCAAAAGGGCAGGCCCTGATCTGAAATGACTGGTGTTTTTATAAGAAGAGGAGGATTCACCTGGAATGTGCCTGCACAGAAAACAAGTCATGACAGAATATGGCAAGAAGATGGCCACCTGCAAGCCAAGGATGGAGGCCTCAGGAGAAACCAACCCTGCCAGCACCTTGATCTTGGACTTACAACTCCCAGCTCTGTGTTGTTTAAGTCACCCGGTCTGTGGTATTTTCTGATGGTAGCCCTAGGAGACTAGTACAATGAGTTAAACTATCTTCCTGATTCTCTCGAATCACATACATCTATCATATATCCGAATCTGTGCCAAAGAAGTTCCCTAATTATTATCACTATCATGAAAGCTCACATCTTATAATTTACAAAGTCTTTCTACATGCTCTCTTGCACATGGACTTTGCAACAACCTCTGAGGTGAGCAAGACTCACTAAGGCAATAGAACTTGTCCAGGTTTCTGACAAGTTGGAGGGTTGAATTCAGCTTTTCTGGTCCCAAATCTTAAGCGTACTTTTCCTACAGCACACATACCATAAAGTATAGTTATTATATAAAACACACATCTGGGCAAATGTGTGTTTGTTTAGCTCTAGAGAGTAAACACCTCTACCCCTATTTTCTAATTAATATCTGGCCCAGGGATTCAAAAGCTGTACCCAAACGTTAATAGCAAAGATAAGATCAGAATACTATACAAGATTCCTAATGTCCAGTTCTCATATCAAACAATTGACTGGACAATAATAAAATTCTCCCATTTATATAGATTGAGATTATGCTTTGGGTTAGGGCACACATAAAAAATAAATAAATATTTTTATTGATTTCAGAGAGGAAGGGAAAGGGAGACAGAAATAGAAACAGCAATGATGAGAGAGAATCATTGGTTGGCTGCCTCCTGCATGCTCTGAATGAAGGGTCCAGCCCACAACCCAGGCACATGCCCTGACTGGGAATCAAACCATGACCTCCTGGTTCATAGATCGATGCTCAACCATGCCAGCCAGGCTAAGGCACACACTTTTTTTGTGTGTGCAGTATTATATATTTTTTTTATTAAGGTATTATATGTGTCCTCATCCCCACTTTATCCCCCCACCCTCCTGCTCATGCCCTCAACTCCCTGGTTTCTGTGTCCATTGGTTATACTTATATGCATGCATACGAGTCCTTTGGTTGATCTTTCCCTCTTACCCCCACCCTCCCTTACCTTCCCACTGAGGTTTGACGGTCTGATCAAAACCTCTCTGTCTGTGGATCTGATTTTGTTCATCAGTTTATGTTGTTCATTATATTCCACAAATGAGTGAGATTATGTGATATTTATCTTTCTTCAACTGACTTTTTTCACTTAGCACAATGCTCCAGGTCCATCCATGCTTTTGCAAATGGTAGGACTTTCTTACTTTTTACAGCAGCGTGGTATTCTATTGTGTAGATGTACCATAATTTTTTTTAATATAGTTTATTGATTTTTACAGAGAGGAAGGAAGAGGGATAGAGAGCTAGAAACATCAATGAGAGAGAAACATTGACCAGCTGCCTCCTGCACACCCCCTACTGAGGATGTGCCCACAATCAATGTACATGCCCTTGACTGGAATCGAACCTGGGACCTTTCAGTCCACAGACCGACGCTCTATCCACTGAGCCAAACCGGTTTTGGCTGTACCATAGTTTTAAAAACTATTCATCTGCTGATGGGCACTTTAGCTATTTCCAAATCTTAGCTATTGTAAATTGTGCTATGAACATAGAGGTGTATATATCCTTTCTGATTGGTATTTCTAGTTTCTTGGGATATATTCCTAAAAGTGGGATCACTGGGTCAAATGGGAGTTCCATTTTTAGTTTTTTGAGGAAACTCCATACTGTTCTCCACAGTGGTTGCACCATTCTGCATTCCCACCAGCAGTGCACGAGGGTTTCTTTTTCTCAGCAACCTCTCCAGCACTTGTCTTTAAAAAAAACAAAAAAACAAAACAAAACAAAAAACTTGGGGTGGCTTTATTAATATCAAACTTAGTATATCTTCCTGCTTTTTAGAGCACCTATTATTAGTGATAAGAGGGTCATTTCATTCTGATAAAGGGATCAATTCATTAAGAAGATATAGCAAGACTAAAAGCTTACTTGTCATTTATTGATTTGTTGATGATAGCCATTCTGACAAGTGTGAGATAGTACCTCATTGTCATTTTCATTTGCATCTCTCAGATGATTAGGGACTTTGAGCATGTTGTCATATGTCTTTTGGCCTTCTGTATGTCCTCTTTTGAAAAGTATCTATTTAGGTCTGTTGCCCCCCCCCTTTTATTATTGCATTGTTTATCTTTCTTTTTTAAAGTTGTATGAGTTCCCTGTAAATGTTGAAGATTAAACTATTATCAGAAATAACATTGGCAAATATGTTCTCCAATGCAGTGGGCATTCTTGTTGTTTTGTTGATGGTTTATTTTGCTTGGCAGAAGCTTTTAATTTTGATGTAGTCCCATTTGTTCGTTTTCTCTTTAGTTTCCATTTCCCTAGGAGCTGTTTCAGTAAAGATATTGCTATGACATATATCTGAGATTTTGTTGCCTGAGGATTCCTCTAAGATTTTTATGGTTTCCCATCTTATGTTTAAGTTCTTTATCCATTTTGAGTTTATTTTTGTGTATGGTATAAGTTGGTAGTCTAGTTTCATTTTTTTGCATATATCTGTCCAATTTTCCCAACACCATTTATTAAAGAGACTGTCTTGACCCCATTGTATACTCTTGCCTCCTTTGTCAAATACTGAGCATAGTGGTTTGGGTTGATTTCTGGGTTATCTATCCTATTCTATTGATCTATATGTCTGTTCTTGTGTCAGTACCAGCAGTTTTGAGAACAGTGGCTTTGTAATATAGTTTGATATCTGGTATTTAGGTCCCTCTTACTTTGTTCTTCTTTCTCAGAATTGTTGCACCTATTTGGGGTCTTTTTTTTTATTCCAGATGAATTTTTGGAGAGTTCATTCTCGGTCTATGAAATATGCCACTGGTATTTTAATGGGGAGTACACTGAACCTAAAGATTTCTTTGGGTAGTATGGACATTTTAATGATATTGATTCTATTAATCCATGAACATGGTAGTTCTTCTATCTGTTTATGTCCTCTGCTATCGATTTTTTCAGTGTCCTGTAGTTTTCTGAGTACAGGTCTTTTACCCCCTTATTCCTAGGTATCTTAATTTTTGGGGGTGCAATGGTAAATGAGATTGTTTTTTAAAATCTCTCTTTCTATAATTTCACTATTGGTGTATAAAAATGTATGGAACACACTTTTGAGAGTATTATTATTTTCTTGTAATAGTTATAGGTTTGCTACATATATATAATATATATATAAAATATAGAAAATATTATTATTTTCTTGTAATAGTTATAGGTTTGCTCAGATGCCAAGTGATACAAATTTGCAGAATACCAGACTGTACAACAGACTACATCTTAAGTAATAGTAAGCACTGTAGATAGAGGGGGGAAAAAGTGAAAGAGCAGTTAAAGATGGAGGAAGTGATTCCTTTACTTTCATTTCCTTTTGCTAGCACTTCTCCTTTTTGGGGTAGCAAACACAATAAAGTAAATGTGAATTGGTATTTGCATACAACAATGAAAATATTGCCTGAACACTTGCTAGAGATCCAGAATAGGAAGGTAAATGCTAAACTAAGGCTGTCTGGTTCATACTATTTTCCTGCTATTTAAGATCTCATTTCCCCTGTGGCATTATGTTAGTTTTGTGTCCTCTGAGAAGCATATGCCAACATGGAATTAGACATGCATTAGATTTTTCTGGGAAATGTCTGCAAAGGATAAAGAAATGAAAGACAGAGAAAGCAGGGAGAGCCTTCAAACTGTAACGCAAGTCTGGCATCAACGAAAGGGGGCGGGGGAGAAGAGAGTATTAGGCAGAAAGTGCTTTATACCACAGCACAGCTCTAAGGAAGTTTCCAGCCACGCCAATGGGGAGTCCTTGAGACAAAGTCACATTTTGAAGAAATCTCGGTCTCATAGGAATGGGCTGGCATTAGTACCACTGCAGTGCTCTCATTTGGCAAGGAAAAGCCCACGGGAAGTGTTGGCTCAGTGTAAAAAATTGGTGGATCCAGAAGTCAATTATGCTCCTCTCAACAAAATTTGAGTGGCACATTTTCATGGTTGCCGCAGTCCACCTCATGCTGTAGAAAAACCTGCTTCCCTGTGCAGATTTAGGGAACACATCTTCCATGGTTCCGATGGGCCTTTCCTCCTGAAAGAAAACTTAGAAGGAGGTTAGTGAGATGAACCAGAGCCTCCATTGCTGTGGTTGGTCTTGGGGCTGTACCAGGGACTTATCCTCTCCTTCCTCTATTGTTCATTCTAAATCCCATCATCCCCAGCTGTCATCTTGACAAGTCTTGGTTGCTTCCCTCATGGTGTGACCCAAACAGACCTCCATTCCTGATGGATCTTAATCCTTGGCAATCAGACCCTTTTCAAGTCAGGGTTGCTTTGGGTAGTATGGACATTTGTCCATTCATAGTACACATGGCCAAAGGAGAACCAGAGGCTTCCAAGCAAATCACTTGAGTTCCATACATATTTCTATCCCTGTAGGTAAAAGTAATACTACCTCTTCCTAATGATTGGGCTTGATTACTTGTCAAGATGGTGACTCGTCTTCTTAGCTGCTGGTCTCAACACAAGGAGCCTGAAATTCCCTGGCAGTATTCACAGCTTATAGTTCAATGAGGCACTTGTCCCCTGACAAGAGTACACTGTTCCCTGACAAGAGTGCACTCCTTCTGAGACCAGAACCACCAGCCCTACAGAGCCCAGAGTTGCAGGTACAGGAAATACAGAAATCCACCAGCGGGTTATGGGAAGTGATGGGAAGTGGGGCCATTTCTGATTCTACCTCTTGGTGTCCATCCTCCCGAAGACATGGCACCATATAGAAGAAGTCTCTGAGTTAGCCTGGATCCCCATGTCATCCACCACAATTACAATAGCTCCCATCCCCTAGCTCATACCTATGGCTAAAGGGGATTGGGAGAATTCCCATATGCCCAGCTGAAGGAGGAGGAAAAAGCCTGAGCTTTGCTCTGAAAAGGATAGCACTGTATCCTTTCAATATGTTGCTTCTGAGCTGTGCGTTTAGAAGGCTAGTCCAGTTGGATGTTTCTAAATAGTGTAGCATATGATATGGTTATGCATCTCCATAGCTATGAGTCCAATCCTGCGCCTCCTCCACAGTGAAGCAGGTCCCCTGTTCAGATGTTTTTTGTGTGGGATTCCAGACCTGTGAATCAGGCATACTTTAAGGTGCCATATTGTGGTGTTGGCTGTGGCATTGCAATTATGAAAGACAAGACGGCACTCAGAATAGGTATCTATCCCTGTGAGGACAAACCACTTGCTCTGTAGTTGACTTACTACCAAGTGGCCAGTTGGTCCCATCAAGAAATAATGATAGTCCAATTGGCATGGCTCAGTGGTTGAATCGACTTATGAATCAGAAGGTCACGGTTCAATTCCCTGCCAGGACACGTGCCTGGAAGGCAGGCTCAATCCCCAGTAAGGGGCATGTAGGAGGCAGAGAATCAATGTTTCTCTGTCATCATTGGTGTTTCTCTCCCTTCCTCTCTGAAATCAATAAAAATACATCTAAAAAAATAATGATATATCAGTATTGGTCTCTGTTGCTGATAGGTAGAATATTCAGAAGCAGCAGAAGCTAGCTCAGTTTTGGTAAAGTTCATGCTATTGGACCCATGCCGTAGCCTGTCCCTGCTACCATGGCAACTTTGTCCATATTCCCATATTGGCAGTTCCAGGGTGGCCAATGCTTGTGCCCACTGATTCAGTTATTATATCTACTTAGTCATTCAGTACCTCTTCCATTGTAGATGCTTTCTGTTGGGTTGTAATATAGGATACAAACCTCTTCATGCTCATCTATGTGCCTCTACCTTCTTGTCTCCAATTCTTTTCTTTCCAGGCTGCTTCCCATATCTGTATGTACTGGGCCAATTCTCATTCCACACAGAGTAAGTGATGAGGGCTCCGTTCACAGCTCCACCCATTGGGAAGTTTGTGTCCTCTGAAAAGCATATGCCAACATGGAATTAGACATGCATTAGATTTTTCTGGGAAATCTCTGCAAAGGATAAAGAAATGAAAGACAGAGAAAGCAGGAAGAGCCTCCAAACTGTGATGCAAGGCTGTCCTTGAATGTGGCTATAATGCAGGCGTGGTCCATTTCTATCTTGTAGCTGCAGAACAGACCCATCCATCAATTAAGCTTAGGCTCTTATTTCTCCTCCAGTTGGTCATATAGGACTCCCCATATGGCCATAGGAGCAAGCTGAGGACCAGTATATTGTGAGTGACATGCAGCTCAAAGCTATCTGCTCATGTAGTTTATTATGTTCTCTCTAATGCCTCGGCTCAATCTCAGATGTATCATTTCCATATTATCATGAAATAGTGCTGGGTCTATCCAATTTATGATTTGACACATCTGACAGAACTCTTAGTGCTCCATGAAGCGTTTTGCTCCTGCCAGGTCCAATAACTCACAAAGAGGTATTTCTCCAAAGGAATATATTTCTGTGCTGTAAATGGCATAGTCTTGCTCCAGAATCCCAGAGGCCTGCATCATCATTCTCCCAATGGGTTTGCCATAAGATACTGAATCTTTCCCCACCACTAATGCCTCCAACGCTGTAAGATTCTCTGGATTGTATTGCCCAAGTAGTGAGGCTATTTGCACTGTAGTGTGGACCTCACCACTCAAAGCTGGCAGCTTTCTGTGTCAGTATGTGGATTAGTATTTGTTGCATCCAGAACCCAAAGAAGCTTACTGGGCACTGTGTTTCCTCTTTTGTGGTAGCAAATGCAAGATGCAGTATTTTTTTTTTACTTTGAAGGAGATATTTGTCATGTTTATGACCACTGGACCCCTAAAATTTTCACTGAAGTATCAGATACCTGAATCATTTTTAATTGATTTTTTTTAAAGAGAGAGGAAGGGAAAGAGAAAGAGAGAGAGAAAAATTTGTTGTCCCACTTATGTACGGATTCATTGATTGATTCGTGTATTCACCTTGACTGGGGATCAAACCCTGAACCTTGGCATATCAGGACAATACCCTAATCAACTGAGCTACCAGGCCAGGGCCAGATACCTGAATCTTTATAGGATTTATCTTCAGCGCTCTAGAACACCGTGTCCTCTCACCGTCTTCAGCACACCAGCCACTTCTTGCTTATCCTCAGTGATCAGCATGATTGCCACCATTACCCAGGCCGTCCAGATCCATCAATGCCCAGATGCCACTCAATGGGATGTCCAGGCAGTCCAGATCCCTTCAGCGTATGTTATAATAGAGAGCAGGAGAGTAAATATAGCCCAGAGGCAAAAGCTCAAGTGAATATTGTCTGCCCCACAGGAGTCTAAACTATTTGTGACTCTCCCTTCTAATTGGAATAAAAAGGAATGCATTTGCCATACAGATTGCCACATACTATGTGCCTGAAGCCTTATTAGTATGCTCTAGCAACTATACGATGTCCAGCAAATCAGCTGCAATTGGAGCTAATTGCTTGATGCTGAACTCCTAAAAGTTGGGTACCAAGCCTTATGTATTTTCTTATCAAGAGCTCTTAGGACAGAACTGAGCACTCAGCAGGCATTCTATATATAGGGTTATTGTGAGGACTAAATGAGTTACTAAATATAAAGTGCCTACAACAGTCCCTGGGTCCTAAACACACTCATTATCTCCTATTAATTTTATTTTTCCAGGTCATAGAGAGCCATCAGAGATGATAGAGACGGGACATCAGGCTAACCCCTTGACTGGAGTTTTAAATGAAGTTTGAGAGATGGGAGTTTCCCTTTAAAATGAAAGTTCCCAGAATACTTTTCCTTAGGGACTGAGGTTTCCAAGAAAAACACAAAAGAAAAATTATTGTAAAGCTGGGAAGAAATAATTGCTTATAGAAACAGACATTTAACCTAATAGGAGAAAATGGTGGTTACTATATACCAATTCTTTACCAATGTTGCTATATTTGAAGAAATCCTAAAGTTGAAATCTTGACAAATGCTTCTCACTAATAAAAAGAAACATGATCTTGAAATAAAAATGAGTAAATGCACTTGTACTCAGGAGACATCTGACAAAAACGATCTTTTCCATTACCTAAATGTCTGTGTCTATATATATATATATATATATATATATATATATATATATATAATATAATATAACACACCATTCACATTTTTCATCTATGTCTGAAATAGGTCAGGGTAAAATCCAGTACAAGAAATTGAAAAAACATACAGCGCACATGCGCGCGCACACACACACACACACACACACACACACACACACACTTCCAGTCTTTCTTAAGACAAATATGCTCTTGCATAATACTGTCTGTGATTGAGAGGACTCAAAGCCTTTATCATTTGCATTAGCTTTTAATGATCTTGATGATTCTCAGGGAACTCAAGTCTCATTTAACTTCCCCAACAATTGTCTCGTAAGAGCTGTGAAGTAATTGCAGGGTCTCTAAGAAAGGATCCACCCTTGCTACTTGAAAGAGAGCTAGGAAAAGGGTGTTGGATGAGGTTTAGACAGAGCTTCTTTCATCTGCAAAACAACAATAATAAAAACTGAGCCTCAACGACAGTACTCACTCTTAGATATCAATATGCTATCTCAAAACTAGGTTTAGATGACCTCAAAACTTAAGAAACTGCCTTGTCTTATTGTCAGTGTCTCTATCGTAACAGAGCCTTCCTGCACACAACCACCAGACTGAATTTATTCCACCAGTGAGTCAGTTGCTTATTAGTGCTTTTGACATCCAGATGGTTTGAGACAAAGGCTAAACCAGGGGTAACTCCCAAGTGTAACCAGTGGAAACTCTCTTTTGCTGAGGGACTCTCGTCTACTGGGCTCTGGGCCAGCTCATGGGCTTCTTTCGCAACCGCCCAACACTGCTGTGGCCATTTCTATAACCCTCGTAAGTTGTGTCACCTGAGAGGCCAAGAGTTAAACTGGCTGTACAGTCTGAACTGTGAAGGTTGGAAGTAAATCCAAGTGGACCAATAGCCTGGATCTGTTTCATGAATAAACAGAGGAGTTCAGGCCTGGGACCCTATAAAGTTAAGTCAATATTAGTTAGAGAGGAAATCCTGTTTGTTCTTTCTTTTGCTATAGTTGCTTTAAAAAAAAAAACCCAAAAACACAAGTAGAGCTTTCTGGTATTTTATGATGCTACAAACACCATTTAAAACATACACATACCCGTATACACAGGCATGTTTATAACCAAATAGAAATAAAACCATGATGCCTTTACTATTATGCATATGAGAGTTAAAGATATTTTCTCGAAATTTGTCAAAAAAAAAGAACTTAGAATGTTTTTATTTATAGGAAACACTCATCTGGGTTCTGATACCATCTAGTTACCTTCTCCAAAAATGATAGAGAAGTAAGTGATTGCTATTAAAACCCTTTAGTTCTGCTTATATGACACATATTCCTCCCACTACTCTTTGCCTAGAAATTATATGTAACAATGTCTGAATAATCCAGTGTTCAAACTTTTCAACTAGTAGCATTCTATCTTGTGTTTCTTAGATGTCAAACTGTTCCTCCTGTGATGCCATCCTCCATAGCCCAATCAAAAAGTATTATATGAAAATTTTTAAGAAACCACTTAAATAAATTTTAATCTTGTAGAGTTTTGTTTTGATGTTGGCTTTAAAAAATTCCTCTTGTCTGAAGCCTGAGCCACCTTAAAGCTTGGGCTAGGAATTAACCCCTCCTGCTGCTATATTCTTTTAATTCTTTATATAAAACTATAGAACAGTATTTAACATTGTATTTTTGCTGGTTAACTCTCAATCTTTCTCCCTTGCTTAAATGCGAGGACTGAGTTATATTCAACATCTTTCCAGAATTTTGAGCACAGTGTCTAATACAGAGGAAGATTCAATAAATGTTAGTTGAATGAATGAGCGAATGAATAAACAGTGCCCTTTGGAGGAAGAAACACACCGAGGATGTAAAAATACAAAACAGGGAATAATTATTCTAGTAGTTTAAAGATGGACCATACAAGATCCTCTGTTCTAGAACCGGATACAGAACACTTTATAAACTGTGAAATTATACATAATGTCACTGTTACTTATTATTTAGCATCCCTCAGGCAATGGTTTCTGAATTTGTGAATCAACAATCTATGAAAACAAGAATGAAACTGACTTACTGGAATAGGAGGATCATGGAAGGATGAGTAAAAGGAAGCAAATTGACACAGAGTTGTAACACAGTGAGAACCCAGTTTTGGAAAACTGGGTCTTGCTTAATTATTCATTTCCGTGTCTTGGTTTATAAATGAACATTTCTCTATGTGTTTAGGATTTGGACAATTCCTTATAGCATTCCCAAAAACATGTGTTAACAGGTACAAAATGCACAGGCTTGACTGGTCAAGGAAACGTGTGTTACATTTGGATAACTCTATTGAGAGGCTAAAATAACTGACGTATTTTGAAGTGACCATTGGTAGTAAGCTCCAGCGGTTCTGGAAGAAGCAATAAAAATAGCAGGGCAATTTGACAAGCTACTGTAGTTCAAATAGATGTTAGTCTAGCCAAAGTTCACAATTATGTCAATGAAGCTGGATTCCATCAAGTTAATAAGTAACTAAGGAAATAGTTAATTGAGATACAATCACAAGCCAGAAAAACAGGATAAATTAAAGAAGAGGAATAATTACATTTCTCGATAGTCACATGCTATCAGACAGCAGAATCTGATGTCTAGAAGATAAAGCAGTCAGTATTTCAAAATGGAAAAAAAAAAGGCCATAGGCTATGGCATGAGTAATTCCATAAAGTCAGTCAAATGAGAATCTTTCTAAAAAGCAGATGATATCCGCCCCAAAGCAAATTGCCTAAAACTACTGGAATATAGCTACTATGTTACAAGCATCATCTGTGCAAGGTCACACTGCTAGTAAGTTGCAAAGTAGGTTTTCAAAATCAGGTTGAATTACACCAAAATCAGGTTGAATGCCCTCTTTCTGCTGGAGGAGGCAATACCAAGGTACCTGCTGAGCTTCCAGGCTGTGTTCCTCACTGCATTTTCCGATTCCAGTTTCAGAAAAGCCAGGACTAGAGCAGCAGCAGCAGTAAGTAGGAAGCTGTCAACTTGTTCAGCTCACCTGCTAAGCCCTTACATCCTATATAATAAAGCGGTAATATGCATATTGACCATCACGCCCTTGCACAAGATAGCTGTTCCATGTGGTCACAAGATGGCCGCCACAAGATGGCCGGCAGGGGAAGGCAGTTATGGGTGATCAGGCCAGCAGGGAGGGCAATTAGGGGTGACCATGCCTGCAGGGTAAGGTTGTTGAGGGTGACCAGGCCAGCCAGGGAGGGCAGTTGGGGGCAATCAGACTTGCAGGGGAGGGAGGGCAATTGGGGGGAACCATACCTTCAGGGGAGGGCAGTTAGGGGTGATTGGGCCAGCAGGGAAGCAGTTAGGCATTGATCAGGCTGGCAGGGGAGTGGTTAGGAGGTGATCAGGCTGCAGGTAGGCAAGTCCTTGGGAGCCAGCAGTCCCAGATTGTGAGAAGGATTTCTCATGTTGAAGAGGGTGAAGTCTGGGCTGAGAGACACCCCTCCCTCAGTGCATGAATTTCATGCACCAGGCCTCTAGTTAAAAATAAAAGCCAGGAATTAAGGAGGTTGAGAATGAACTCAAACCAAGAAGCTAAAGTTCTAAAGCAGCTAAACTCTATCTGAGTTAACAATGAATCCTTCTGTGTATTAATTTCTTCCGTATTTTCTGGAAATTAGAGAAAAATATCTATGGGTTCATTCTCTCACTTAACAAGCAATTATTCAGTGTGTACCATCTGGCAGTTGCTGCAGATCCAGAGATTAACAGAAAAAAAGATTTCTGTGGTTAAGAAGTGCATAGGCAAGGAAGGAAGAGGAAGATGGAACAGACAAGCAAATTGTTATGGTGCAATGTGGCATTGATATTTAGAACTAGAAATAATAATAAGTAGTAATAAATACAGGGACATGAAATTAGTGGTGGGCGGGGGGAGAATTTCTCATCCCAATTTCTTATGTTTCCTTCCAAGGAGTAAGGGCCTCCATTAATGTAATACCTCTAAACTTCCTCCAGCCCTCAACTCTTTTCCTCCCAGGAGAGGAGACTTTACTTAATCTGATTGTTGAGTATGAAAAAAGAAAGTGGGCATGCACAGGCAAGCCACTGCTTATCCTCTCTGCTCTTCCTTGTCCCAAGTTTTCCAGAGACAGGTCACGTAAGGAAGCCTGCATAAGCTCAGCACTGTCTGTGTCTAGGGGTTCACTCTTAGGAACCCTTCTTGTTCATAGATACAAGACATGTTCTCCAACATCAGTTTCATCTATAACAAAAGTGTTATATCTCAAGAGGTAATGTAATGTAGGGGTTGGGTGCATAGATTCTGAAGCCAAACTGGCTAATTCTCCAGATTTATCATTTAATAATGGCCACGTGGCTTTGGGCAAATTACTTAACCTTCCTATGCTTCAATTTCTCCACCTACAAAATGGGGCTAAGCCTCAGAAGTTGTTGTAAAGTTTGAGTTACCATGTATAAAGCACTTGGTGTTCACACTTCCAGTTACAAAGTAAGTGCTCTAGAGGTTTGGGCTATCATTTCTATTGTCATTATTATTTTTTTTTACTCCCTCTGTATTCATCTTTTATTTCTCAGTTTGTTAGAAAACTTGGATAGGAATGAGAAGTGCTATTTATTGGGATCTTCCAACTCTCACCTCCAACAGTTATAGAAGTTTAAGAAATCTTACACAGATCTTAGTCATTGCCCCTTAACTCATAGTTCTTGGTCCCCTTACTAGATGAAATTTGGATATCAGTGGATATAAAATGCCAGGCCAAGCATCGCAGACTTTAGTTCTAGTTGGACTGAGATTGATAAAGCTAATTAGTTAGTTGGGCCAGATTTCTCAGTCCTGCTTTCTGGTTTTTCCTTTCAAGTGTAGACTCCCTTTTTAATCAGATTGACTCCACTGATCAAGGCAGGCAGGCAGTTCTAAAATTACTCCCATGTTCCTCAGGTGTTCTGCACATTCCAGACATCCCTCCTTGGTCTGACGCCTGCATGTCCCACCCTGGCCTTTGCAAAGCCTAGATTAGACAAGTGCTTTTCTGCCTAGTCACAAGGATTCTTTCCCTGGATTCAGACCTACTGTAAGGAGTTTAATAGAAGAAATAGGCATGGAGGCAAAAATAATTGGAATACAACGTGTTAAGTACTGTTGAGGAGATATCTAAACAGTACCATAGGAGTGAACCAGTCGGGACAGGAAATAGATGGCATACTCAAAAGGAGTGATTAAAGAGAGTTTAATGAAGAATTTATTCACAAAGATGGAGGCAGAATTAGAAATAATTAGGCCTCCATCTTTGTGAATAAATGAGAAATCACTCCCTGAACAGGCAAAGGAAAGGAGCTATTACCAAAATGCAGAAAGCTCTAGCTATAAGGGAGGTCTACCCAACAGGAACTCTTTCAATAGATGCAGCCTCTGCCAATCCAAGACGTAGGAGGAAGGGAGTTGGGGAAATATTACCACAATCTTACTCTCTTCTCCCCTCCGAACTTCTTTCAGGGCCTCCCATTGTTCAAATCCATCAGAAAATCAAGAGGGTAGGAAAACCTGGTTAATGTTGTCCAAAGAGGTCAGTCCCCAAGGTCCTACGTAGGGCAGGTGAAAATGGTAGTGATGGGATCTAGAGGACAAAAAGAACAGCCTAGTACAGTGTGGAGGTACAAGTTCTTCCAAAAGCCTTCAAAGATGACCTTTAAAGAAGGTGGTATTTGAGCTAAGTCCTAAAGATAAGTAGGTTTTTACCAAGTAGAGAAGTGAATTCTAGACAAAGAGATAGCATATCCATTCGTCATAGATATAAAAAGAACATGCATGGGATAGTTAGAAGAGCAATTCCATTAGGTAGAAGCATGTGATACTTTGGGGAAGATGGATCTAAAAAAAAAAAAAAAAACACCTTTAGAGCCAGATTATAAAGATTCTTATGCCATGCTAAGGCGATGGGTCTCAATCCAGTGGTTCATGAGGGGATCCATTCAAAGAATTTCAGAGTGCGAGTGACATAAACATATTTACATTAGAAAAATGTCATTTTAATGGCAGTCCAGAGAAGGGAGTAGTGTGTTGACAGACCAGAAGCAGGAAGGTCATTCTGGAGGTCTTTGCAAGAGTCCAGGAAAGATAAAGGTGAGTGGCTCCATAGCAGTGACATTTGTAATGCAGCAAAGATTCTGAAGATAAAGTTAACAGTACTTGATGACCTAATAACTATTAGTGCCAGCAAAGACAGGCTCTAGATGAGTATCCAATTTCTAGATTGAGAAACTAGGTCAATGGTGGTACTATTAATTACAAGAAGGATTTCAAGAAGACTGGGTTTATGGAATATAACAGAGTTCAGCTTTCTACGTACTGAGTGTGTTGTGCCTGTAGAGCAGTATGGGGAGAATGTCTAGTTGGCAATGGATAACAGATGACCAGGACTCTGAAGAGTAGTGACTAAGGAGCCAGGTATACAGTTTGGGGTACAACTATTTTCTATAGACTATGTAAAATATAGCCACTAGATTTTTTTTTCTCACCCTCTGTAACCAACAAAGGAAAAAATATGACTCCGCATATAATGAAATACATGATTTAAATAATCCTTGCTGATGCTCCTTGTCTTTGGGGAGAATTTTCCATTTGTTTGTTGGTAACAGAGACTCACCACTCAGAATTGCATGGTGGTTTAGGAGTGTTCTTTAATTAACAAAGAAACAAGCAACCTTCAGTTTTGAAAATGGAGTGCTACTTGTTCCTTATAGTTAAGCTCATTTGTTTTATAAATAAACTCTTAAGTTTCCCATAGCAGCTTTATTTTAGTAGAGAAACCCGTATCTCAGTGGCATGTAATCGTCCTTCCACTGAGGCATTTGGTAATACATACTGTGTCCATCCAGCAAAGTAGTTTCCCTCATAGTAGGTACAGAATAAATGTTTACTGGATGAATGGGTGGTAGACAGGTGGATAAGTGAAAGCAATAGATTATATAATGTTAATGTTGTGAGGAGTTTGATATATATATATCCATATAAGTTTGTAGAAAACATCATCGAGGGAGAATTAGAAGCTGTCTAGTTTTGCTTCATCAGTGGAAGAGGGCCATCATTAGGCAATGGAATTTTCTCCTTTGCATCCAACTGCCTTAACCATCTTACTTAAGAACTAAAATACTTTCCTTCCAGTTCCTTGCTATAGTAAATGATTATAGGATCATCTGAACAGGGTCTCACAACTCCACTTCTTTTGAATAGTTCCAGCATAATTATTTTGCAATTTTAGAAATTTAGTTATGTGAAGCCAATAGGACACAATGAAGCACAAGTAAAATCAGTTTATTTTTTACTCCTGACTATATATACGGTCAATATATGATTTAATATACCTATTAAAATTTGTAAAAATGATTGGCTAAACTCTCTTTTATTAAAATCCTCTTTTCAAAATTTTATCCAAAATAACTTCAGGGAAAAAAATGTTCTGCTCTGGTGGGCTGTCCTTCTAGGGAAATTTGGTATGAGCCATTAATACACTACATACATACCATGCCCTGGATTTTAATGTCCTTTCTTTATCTTCAGTGGGCACTATCAACACTGCACCTTTCATCACTCATCCACCCAGTCCTTCTAACCCATGTGACAAGTGGAAAGATTTATTTCCAACTGCTGCCTCGCTAAAGAATGAAGTGCAGATACATGTGGTCTAAAGAGAACTGGACCTCAAGTTAAATCATAACACTGCCCAGGCACCCACAGATCATACGATCTCTGGGTAAACAAGGCCGACCTCTAAATGCCTGAGTCAAAGGTAACAGGAAGATCCAGGCGTACCACAGATGCTTGGACAAACATAACCTTTCATCGAATATTTAAAATACCTGTATTTTATCTCTAATCTGTCTCCTAACAGACCCAGTCCATGTCCTAGTCACCTCTGTATTTTTCTCAGCACCTAGCACAATGTCTGTTGTTAGAATGAAATGAGAAATTGCCCCATACGTAATTTTTCCTTTCTAATTTTTTATATTATCCAATTTTATTTTAATGACTATAAACTGCTTATATAATAAAAATAACAGGCTCAATATCTGTTTGTGTTTTAAGATGTATATGCTATATAGATCTATGATACTGTGTATATATATGTTATACATATATACAATCATATTTATAATTAAAGGAAAGTAAGGAAATAGTTTAAAACTGACTTGTGAATCAGCACATAATACATTTTCAACATCTTAAGGTAATTTTTTGGTTACAGAATATTTAAATGCTAAATATGTATTTGTGTTATTCTAAAAATTGGTTAGCAAAAACTGAAATGAATGTTTTGATTGTTTTCTTATGACACAACTGGGTGAAAAGCAGAACTACACAGAAGTTTCATAATAAAACTCCAAACCACATTAGACTTGTCTATTGTCAGGTTCTGTTACATTCCCCCTAACTCAACCCAGACTCCCTGAGGTTGGCAAACAGGGCAAAGTTTGAGTCAAAACCACGCCCTTCCTTTGAGCTTTTGGGATACACTTGGAATTCTGGGAGAAACCAAAAGAAACAGCAGTTTTTTTATCCTCCAGATGTGGCAAGTCTGTCACTTTCAGTGGTTATTCAAATTTCAAACTCAGCCCAACAAGTACGAGCAGTTGCCAGGGAGAAGACGGAGGGAACGGGCAGGAGAATCCCAAGGTTCTTTTCCACTCAGAACAAAATGTTGATATTGTAAGATTTCCTAGAAGAAGGAGCAAGTTAGGAAGAAGGCAGGGCAAGGAGGGAGGAAGGAATCAATGAGAAGAGTGTGTCCTAAACAAAGACCAGGATTAATCCAATTCTGTTGTCCTGAGATCCAAGAAAAAAAAGTTTGCATTTGATGAAATAGTGTTCATTTGCCTAAAGGCTGGTTCCAAGGCTGTATTCATAGATGATTATTAAAAGGATAATTTAATACTCAGAGTTTTATTCTTTCTTTCTTTCTTGGGTTTTTTTTTTTTTTTGAGTTGCTTTTTATTGACGTGGTGGTGGGCTCTGCAGAGCAGCCCCGTTACGTTTGAGAGCATTTTCCTTCTTCTGTTCTTCCTCCTGCAACTTCTGCTGCTGCTTAAGCTGCCATGCCTCTAATCCAGCATCCATTTCCTGTGACAGCAGTACAACTCGTCTTGTGAATTTTTCTCTGTGGGCTAGTCTTCGAAGCTGGCCTTTCTTTGGAGGAGCAGGGCGGCCATCCGTGTAAGACCAGTCTGGAAGCTCCGTCAGGGGCCCGTAGCCTGAGGGGTTGGCGGCCAAGCCCTGCTGGAGTCTCCACTCACTACCCACAGCGCTGCCGTGCAGCCTCCGGGCACTGTGCGGAGCAGAATACCTAAAATAGCCATGCTGCGGGAGAGGGACCGGAAGTCCAGAGTTTTATTCTTAAGAAAAAAACTGCCGCGGAAACCGGTTTGGCTCAGTGGTAGAGCACGGTCTGCGGACTGAAAGGTCCCGGGTTCGATTCCGGTCAAGGGCATGTACCTTGGTTGCGGGCACATCCCCGTTAGGGGGTGTGCAAGAGGCAGCTGATCGATGTTTCTCTCTCATTGACGTTTCTAGCTCTCTTTCTCTCTCTCTCTCTCTCTCTCTCTCTCTCTCTCTCTCTCTCTTCCTCTCTGTAAAAAAATCAATAAAATATATATTTTTAATAAAATAAAAGAAAAAAACTCCTGAAAAAAATCCAATATTGTAGATTTTGCTTGGTTGTCCTTCTTCCTTCATATATACTTTTTCTTTAGTTCTGTAAATAATTTTTATCTTAATTTTTCAATTCTTTTTCTGTTTATAATAGTCAACATTTGTTGAGTACTGACCTCTGTTCAGGCACTGTGTTAAGTATGTTACATACTTTTTTTCTTTTAATCATCATCTGAGGTTATTTTTTTCCCCACTGATTTTTAGAGGGAGTAGAAGGGAGGGGGGAGTGAGAGAATGGGGGAGAGAGAGAGAGAGAGAGAGAGAGAGAGAGAGAGAGAGAGAGAGAGAGATTGGTTGCCTCCCACACATGTCCTGACTGGGGCCAGAGATAGAATCTGCAACTGAGGTATGTGTCCTTGACCAGGAATTGAATCCATGACCCTTTAATCCACAGGCCAGCACTGTAACCACTAAGAAAAACTGGCCAAGCTATATACTTTTACAGGGAAGCACTCCCCACTCCAGTAATTCCTTTCATATAGGAGAACATCCATTATAGTAACCTTTCTGGCCTGTATACACTTACTCCTTCCAAGGACAGAGAGAAGAAACTTTGATGAGTCTGGGATGTGGATCAGGGCTCCTATAAAGGTCAAGTATAACTGATGTTCCTTTCCCCTTCTCCATTTTCTTTCAGATATTCCAAAACCAATGTGTGCTAATCTGCTCTCAGGAGACCAGCAGCAGAGTGATAAAGATCCTGGCCCTGCAAGGCAGTAAGTCAAGTCCAGGACTGGGATGCATACTGATCCACTATGAGACTCTCTCCTGGGAATATTATGCAGCTGTGAGAGTTTCTTTGCTTTTGGCAAAGATAGAATGCATAGATTTCGTGTGTCTCACTATGGGAGACCCCCACTAAGCAAAACTTAGAGGAGTGTGTAAGAAAAATGCATGCCTGGGCCGGGAAACAAAAGGAGCGACAGAGAAAAAGTGTGTGAAGGAAGCAAAGGAAAGCTGATACTTGAATCCAGCAAACAGTAGTAGCCTTACCATAGGTAGAGAAAGAAAGGGAACAATCTAAAAAAAACAGGTTGAGCCGAAACCGGTTTGGCTCAGTGGATAGAGCGTTGGCCTGCGGACTGAAGGGTCCCGGGTTCGATTCCTGTCAAGGGCATGTACATTGGTTGCGGGCACATCTCCGGTGGGGGGTGTGCAGGAGGCAGCTGGTCGATGTTTCTCTCTCATTGATGTTTCTAGTTCTCTATCCCTCTTAATTCTGCTCTGTGTAAAATCAATAAAATATTTAAAAAATAAAATAAATAAAAATAAAAATAAAAAAACAGGTTGAACTGTTCTATAGTGAGATGAGTCTTTCTGAAAAATAGCAGTGGAACACAGGTAACAGAAACTCACCAGGCCCAGAGAGGTGCAGGTTCAAAAGCAGCTTTAATTCAGGTCTTTGCTGAGGGTGATATGTCCTATTGAAGCATATATCCTATGGAGAAGCCATCCATGGGAGACAGGTGTCTTAGCCATGGCAAGGGTAAAGGGGACAAACCCCTGTGGCTCAGAACTGACGAACTGTTCGTAAGATATCTTGAAGGTTAATTAACTAGACAGAACCCCACTCATTTCAGCAAGGGGTGCTTGAAACATGGGACTCAGTGGGAAAGGGAAACTGAGACATTTTGAATATGTTAGACAGGAAGGAATGGTCCTTCACGTAAAGCCTATTGACCAGGGCTGCCATCATGTGAAGATTTTTAAACATTTTTAGAAGCCAGGAGTGTCACAGCTGCCACTCCCTCAGAAGGTGGCTCTTCCTCTCAGGTTGGAAGTGAAAGATTAACTTTTTGATGGATGATTTCTCCCAATTGAGTTTAAAGCTCACAGCTTCTCAACTCCAAACATTGGAAGTGACTACCATTAAACTATATACAGAAATACCACCTCTCACTGCTGTTGCCTTGGTCCAAGCCACAATCATTTATTCCCTAGGTCATTGCAGTAGCTTTCTAAAAGACCTTCCTGCTTCTGTATTTGACCCCTTTCAGTCTCTTCTCAACACAGCTTCCAAGGTGATCTTAGTTCCAGTTGATAATCTGCTCTGAACCCTCCACTGGCTTCCCAGCTCATCAGAGCAAATGCTAACAAGGCTCCACATGGCATGCCCCTCTGATCTCATCCCTTATCATTTCTCACCTTGCTCGCTCTACAGCAGCCACACGGCCTCCTTTGCTGTTTGTTAAAACTCTAGGAACACTCCTGCCTTTAGCCTTTGCATTTGTCATTTCCTCTACCCTAAATGATCGTTCCCTTCCTAAATATCTTCCTACCTTAATTCTTTTTTTTTTTTTTTTTTAAATAAATCTTTATTGTTCATATTATTACAAATGTTCCTCATTCCCCCCCCCCCATTGCTCCCCTACACCAAGTTCCCATTCAATTCTCTGCCCTTTCCCCATCCCCCATTGTCCTCATTCATAGGTGCAGTTTATGTTCAGTCTCTTCCCGCCCCGCTCCACTCCCCATTTCCCCAAGAATCATCAGTCCACTCCCCTCCCATACCTCTGATTCTATTATATTCACCAGTTAATATTGTTCATCATTTTTACTTCCCTTGGTTTTTAGACTCACTTGTTGATAGTTACGTGTTTGTTCATAATTTTTATCTTTATTTTCTTCCTCTTCCTAAAGAACCCCTTTTAACAATTCATATAATTCTGGCTTGGCAGTGATGAATTCCTTTAGCTTAAATTTATTTGTGAAGCTCTTTATCTGGCCTTCGATTCTGAGTGATAGCTTTGCTGGGTAGAGTATTTTTGGCTGTAGGTTGTTGTTATTCATCACCTTGAATATTTCTTGCCATTCCCGTCTGGCCTGCATGGTTTCTGTTGAGAAATCAGCTGACAGTCGTATGGGTGCCCCTTTATAGGTAACTACCTGCTTTTGTCTTGCTGCTTTTAATATTCTCTCTTTGTCTTTAGCTCTTGGAATTTTAATTATGATGTGTCTTGGTGTGGTTCTTTTTGGATTCCTTTTGTTTGGGGTTCTGTGTGCTTCCTGGACATGTAAATCTATTTCTTTCACCAGGTGGGGGAAGTTTTCTGTCACTATTTCTTTCAATATGTTTTCGGTATTTTGCTCTCTGTCATCTTCTGGGATGCCCATAATTCTGATGTTGGTTCGCTTGAAGTTGTCCCAGAGGTTTCTTACATTATCTTCAACTTTCTGGATTCTCTTGTCTTCTTGCTTCTGTGGAGGAGTGTCCTCTGGCTCTTTGTGTTGCAAATCTTGGACTTGATTCTTACAATCTTCCATTCTGTTTTTAGGACTTTGTATAATATTATTTATTTCAGAGATTGTATTCTTTATTTCTAGTTGACCTTTTATTATTTCTTGTTGACCCTTTATTATTTCTTGTTGATCTTTTTTCATATCCTCATAGGTCTCATTTATTTTATCGGCCTTTTCTAGGAGATTGTTGAACAACCTTATAAGCGTGGTTTTGAACTCTATATCCCGTCGCTTTTTGTCCTCCATTTCTTTCGTTTGTGATCTGTTTCCTCGTTTCGACATTTTCGCTGCTTCCCTGAGTTGGTAGGTTGGGAGGATCAGCTGTGTCTATGCCAGGAGATAACCTTATTCCACTAGACTTGGAAACCTGCAAAAGCCTCTCTGAGTTCAGCTTGGATGGGGCAGAGTTTCAGGGCGGAACCTACAGCCTTGGCTTCCGGTTAGCCCCGCCCTCTGAGGTTCCTGAGTCTCAGTGTACCTCAGTGTCCTTTGGTACTCGCTGCAAGCACCTCTGAGAGAAAGGCGCCCTGGAGCTTCGCCCGCTTCCAGACAGTGTAGTCTCTCCCCCAACAAGCCCACAACTGGGGTTCAGAGCAGTTGGAAGTGGGGTTAAGAGCAGTCCGGAGCTTAAGTCTCCTTCCCGCTAGGGCGATCTCGCGGCCCAAACAACAGTCTGTCCTCTGTGCGCGTAAAGTGCGCGACTCAGGGGATCTGCTTTTCGCTCCCCTGAGCTTCTGCCTTACAGCCCAGATTCCCTCTGTATGAGGCTGGGGCCCGAGGGTCTTGCCCAGGACTGGGGTTCAGTGCAGTCAGAGCTGGGGCTCAGCACAGTCCTGAGCTTTTGTCTTCTTCCCGCTGGGGCAATTCAGCAGCTCAGCGAACAGTCCCTCCTCTGCGCGCAATGTGCGCGACTCCGGGGCTCGGCCTTTCTCGCCGCTCAGCTGAGCTTCCGCCTTACAGCCCAGATTCCCTCTGTATGAGCCTGGGACCCCCGGGGTCTCGCCCAGAACTGGGGTTCAGTGCAGTCGGAGTTGGGGTTCAGCAAGGTCCGGAGCTTTTATCTCCTTCCCGCTGGGGAACGCCAGCCAGGCACTCCGCCGCCCCTCCTCTCCAGCTCCGTCCTCTCCCCACGCGCACCGAGCCTCCGTACCTCAGGCTTTTACAGCTCCTCTGGTTTTCCTTCTGGTTTTCTCTTTCCTTCTAGTTGTAGAATTCCCAGTCAGTCAACTTTCCTGTAGTTCTGGATAGTGTCCACTCTATATTTTAGTTGTATTTTTTAAATTGTTGAGGGCGGCTGCAGTTAGGCTTTTACCTCTGCCGCCATCTTGTTGTCGCCTCCTCCCTACCTTAATTCTTTAACATCCTTTAGGTTTTGATTCAAAATTGCCTTCCCTGATTTTCCTAGCTAAAATTCGAATCCACTCACTGTGTCAGAACTTCTTTTTACTCCTTATCATGCCACTAACATCTTACATATTTTATTATTTATCCCATTTAAAGAAAATCTTCCCTGTTAATGTGCAGTTTTGCTCCATGAAGGTAAGGACTACTTTTGTTTACTTAATTCATGGCTAGAATACCTACTGGAACATAGTAGGTGTTAAAAATTATTTGAGATATGAACTAATGAATCTTGGTGAGATTAAAAACTCAGATTATCTCCACCTTAATTCTGATATATTTGATATAGTCTTTGGTGTTACCAAATGGTATGATCTGGAAGCATAGTTTTCCTGTGGTAACTGTATTATGATCTAGGGATTAGCTTTCTCTTCTTTTATTTATTTATTCATTTTTATTTATTTTTTAGAGAGAGAGAGAAACATCAATTTGTTTTTCTATTTATTTATGCATTCATTGGTTGCTTCTTGTATGTGCTCTGACCAGGAATTGAACCTGAAATCTGGGATCTAATTTTTAATCATGACATGTGAAGTATCTTTGTTTTTTGTTTGTTTGGGGTTTTTTTTTTTCTTTTGTTTTGTTTTTTTGTTAGTCCTCACTCTAGGACATTTTATCATTAATTTTTTTTTTTAAGGGAGAGGGAAAGACAGAGAAAAACATGGATGCTAGAGAAACACATCGATTGGTTGCCTACTGAACAAGCCCTGACCAGGGCCTGGGCCAGGGAGAAGCCTAAAACTGAGATATGTGACCTTGACCAGAATCGAACCTGGGACCCTTTGGTCCGAAGACTGATGCCCTGTCCACTGAGCCAAACAGGCTAGGGCTTAAGTATCTTATTGTTAGTATATTTTTATTTTTGTTGAAGTACCTTCGCACATTGATAACATTGTGGGACCTTTGATGAACTCTATACATGTTGTAACCATAAAATGCACGGCTCAGACACTTGTCTTTGGGATCATAATTGACAGACAACATCTGGATCTAGTACCATGTTCACACTGAGGCCACCTTCCCCGTCAGCTGTTCCTAGCTATTGACTGAGGGTGGCTAGTTACTAGAGCAGGCCCAATCCAAAAAACTTCTTCAACAAGTAACTCTGACTCAAGGACTTCCCGTCAGCCATGTTTAACCTTTCTAGGAACTGCATTACAGTCTAAGATTCTTCCTATCCAGTCTTAACCCCTTCTTCCTCTTTTTGCACAGATATCAGACCATGGTTTGAAGGTTCTCCTTGACTTATATGTATCCCTCTCCCAATAAACTTCGTACGTGTCTGGTTCCTCTTTGGTACCTGCTTCTCAGCAGGTAATTCATATGTAATTAGACAAATTGGCTATACATAATTTGGGTTGGAAAATAAAATAAGAAATAGATTTTCAGCCTAGGATACAATGTTGTCTCCAAGTTAACTTACTAAATATACTCATCTGGCCTATTTCAGAGCATTCTGAGGATAAGAGTAACACTACTGACCTAGAGTACACTAGGAGGACCCACAGAGGAGCATGAATAGCATTGGAGGAATATCCTCATGAAATGAAAATAGGACTATCCTGAGAGTCTGCTGATCTCTTCCCTACAAAAGAACAGTCATACCTGGTTGAGTATAGGCTAAATGGTCAGGGCCAATAGATTAAGAAAGCAGAAGTCTAGGAAATGTTAAGGGGTAAACCTTTCCCCTGACTCCAATGTTTTCCTTGTAGAAGCTTCACTATGTAATACTCTTGTACACTTTCTGTCAATCCTCCCCGGAGAAAGAGGAATGACTTTTCTTCTTGATATACTAGGGAGAGAAAAATATAAATGCCTTCCTAAGCTCTTTTGACTTGGGATCGACAGAGAGCATGCATTGTATCCTGCTTCCCACAGCATACGATTCATAGGGGCAGGCTCTGCACAGGGAAACCAGCAGGTTCAATACTACCTGTGTCTCATTAGTGTTCCGTAGTAGGAAACCTATTGTTGCCATACAACTAATCACACCTTCAGTCCTAGCTTTTAGAAGTCTAGCAGGTGATATTTTGACCACCAGGTATCTCCTCCTTTAAAAAAATAATCTCAAAACTAATTCTGAAAGCCAGTGGAGGAAACTGAGATATATTGAGTGAAGTAACTTTCCCAAGATCACCCAGTAACAAATGGCAGAGTTAGAATTCAAGTAGAAGTTGAGTTTTTAGCTTCTATGCTTTTTAATTTTGTCATTTCTTATGATAGCTCTATTTTAATGATGAAAGCTTTTGATGCAAATTAAAAACATACCACTAGTGGATACATGTGGAGTGTTGATAAGGCTATGTCATGTAGTCTCCAATTTATTTTTCTTAGATTGTTTTTTAAACTTTTAAGTTGTCACATTTGAAATCTCATTGAATGTCTTAACAAATACTTCAAAAAAAAAGGTAGTTTGAAGGAAAACATAACCTCCAATTATCTTATTCTCTCATCTGACCTCTAGCACATGACAAAGAGTGGATCAAAACTGTGTTTGCCCCAAATATTTTCATCTGTGTGTTGGGGACCTGAAAGGCTTGAATCTAGATATTTCAGATAGTTTGAACATAATAGAAGTAGAATTAAAATGAGAAAGCACTCATTGTAAACATTAAGTTGAATATATCAAACTTACAAATCTACTCCACACACCCAAAAGAAAAATCTACTCCACACTTTCCAGGAAGTCATTGTCAATCATTGTTTCTGTTGTGTCTGGTTTGTCTTATTATCTGAAAAAACAAAACAAAAACAAAACTGCTGGTTTAAGGAATTATGTGAATATTTTGTTTGAGCCTACTTTATAAAAATGAGTGGAAAACAGAAAAAGAAAATGCTAATACTTATGATTATTCAAGTGAGACAAAGATGGAAATCATTAGCTATGCTAAAAGCAGCAAATATTTGGCCTCAGTTAAATTCTCACTGGACTTAAGCTAGTCAACTGTTTAATTATAAATGCAAAAAACAAATTTTATGATTTGTTCAAAATGCAGAGAAAATAGATGTATGAAATTGTGAAATGGAAATTAGCACCAAGAAGTATCCCAGGAATCCAAATGCATAGGGAAGCATTAGTTCCCTGGCACAGTGAACAGGGATACAGCTTGTGGCTGGATTCCTATGTAAGGAGAGGAAGAAGACCAATGTTTAACTTTTTCTTCAGAACATCAGCATACAATTTCATGTGTGGTTCCCTACAAAACCCCCTGACAAATTTCCTTTAGCAAGCCCTTCCCAACATTTAGGTACATTTCTTCTATTTTTTAAAATGAAAGTTCTCTTTTTTTCTTTTTACATCAGAGAAAAAGGGAGAAGAAGAGAGAGATAGAATCATCAATGATGAGAGAGAATCATTGATCGGCTTCCCCCTGCATGCCCCACACTGGAGACCGAGCCCACAACCCAGGCATGTGCCCTTGACCGGAATCGAACACGGGATTCCTCAGTCCACAGGCCAACGCTCTGTCCACTGAGCCAATAAGCTAGGGCTCTTCTGACTTTTAAATATCCTTTCCAGTAAGCTGAGAGAGCTAGAATTTGAAGTAAGAATTATTAAAAATTCATTTTTGTATAAATTGCTGTTTAACCCATCCATGGATTATTTGAAGTGGTATTAGAACCCTTTCAGTTGCAAATAACAGAAAAGTACAATTCAAAACACTATGGCAGGCACTTTGAGTCAGTGAACTCACAGAGTGCACTCAAAAACAATTTTTCCTTTCATCCTTATTGCTCATACTGAGAAACTGGTCCTTCCCTCCGAGACACTCCTAAATAATAAAAGTCATCTGATGACATCTAGTTGTATGAATCAGCTTATTTCATTAATCAAAATGTCCAGTAATTTAAATGTAAAAGTCAAAATTTCAAATTTCATTTAAAGTTAAAGCTTCTCGCCCAGCCAGCATGGGTCAATGGTTGAGCATCAACCTATGAATCATGAGGTCACGGTTCGATTGGGGTCAGGGCACATGCCCGGGTTGCCAGCTTGACCTCAAGTGTGGGGCATGCAGGAGGCAGCTGATCAACGTTTCTCTCTCATCTTGATGTTTCTATCTCTTACTCCCTCTCCCTTCCTCTCTTAAATCAATAAAAGTATATTTAATAAAACAAAGTTAAAGTTTCTCCCCTTGAAGAAGTGCATTGACTGGGAGACTTAGTTAGCTTTATCTCTATTTTTCGACTTGATATTTCTACTCCTCCTTTCTCAATCAACAAGAGGCTGCCTCTCGATCCTGCAGGGTTAAAATAGAGAGATGAATAAAAAGTCAGGGGTAGGAAATGCCAAATGGCATTGAGGTACCTTGTCCTGAATCTCCTCCCTCTGTGGAAAATGTTTAAAGCTATCTCTTTCCGACAGATGTTCAAAGCTGACTATTCTCCTGCGTGGTGTCCTGGGTAATTTGGAGGTGTCCTCATTGAACTGCCTGTCTTATGAGTAAAACATTTACCTCTAGCTTGTTGCTCATGTTTTCTCCCACAGCAGTGGGAATCTGATAAGCCAACACTCTGTTAGGGTCACGTCGTTAGCTTACTGAGCATGACTTTTGAAAATGGCTCCAGGTTAACTCTCTTCTGTTCAGCCCACAAGTAATTGATGAGAAACGCTGACAGTCTTGATCCGTGCTTTCAGTGGAAATGCAATTAGCACTCAATGCAGGCTGTCTTCTTTTGCTCTCTTCACTTTAGACCATTAGCTACAGCTTCTTGTCTTGCATCTCCAAGTTTATTTATTTAAACATATAATATCCATATAATATCATCACCATCTCATCTGTTGCATCACCAACAGGCATTTTTAAGAACCTGTCCAAATATGGTCACTACAAGATTTTCAGCATGGTTTCCCCTTCCTCCCTGCAAAAAAAAAGGGTCATATTGTAAGCATTTTGTAAATTATAAATGTATAAGATGATAATAATTGTGTACAAAACAACAAACTATAAAATGACTATGCTATATAAATATAATTATGCTATATAAATATAACTATATAAATATAGTTATAATGTATAAAGCTATAATAATAAAGGCATACTATGTAATTAGATCTTATTTCTTGGATGTAGCTGGGCATCCAAGAAATAAGGACCTAATTTAGAAATGAAAAGAATCTTTAAAATCCTCAACTACAGTAGTTTGGGGATCTTTACTCGAGTATCACCTCATTGATCTGACAGTTACACCCCTCATGTCGCCCCTCAGTACAAGCTCCAAGCATAGGAGTGCTCACGTCTGCTCTTTCATATGACCTTCTGGACGAAGCCAGGACTACACCGGAAGCCCAGGCCCCAGGTGCCAGCAGCAAGGGGAAAGAAGGCTTATTCTTGCATGAATTTCATGCACTGGGCCTCTAGTATAATTATAAAATAAAATTATATTATAAAATGAACAATAATTTTACATATAACAAATATAATATATGTAAAATATAAAATTATATATAATGTAATAAGATTTTAAATACACATAGTATCATTATGGATTTTATATATATATATATAATATACAAACGAGTTTCTATAACTATAATTTTTTCATGCCTTTGAAGGTACAAAGGGAGCTAGAAAGCCTGGCACAGAGATCCTTGTCTAATGAATATACAAAGTCAAGGAAGAGAATATGAAACAATTTCTACTCTCTTATCTCAAACAAATGCCTCAGCGATGATAAATTGCCCAGCCTGTTCATTGCCCAAGGCAGCTTTGCCTAAGTGTCCAGTTCTAGGAAACCATCTCCATCACAGTAACTGAGATTACCTCTCGAGTCAAAGTTTAGGAGTTCATGGGTTCTCCATCCTACCGATTCCTCTTCAGTATGAGGGATATAAATGATAAATGTGCCCACAGTTTGGGGTGAAGATTAGCCTCACTACCTTTTCCTGACTTCACAAGATTTTCTCATGCATAAAGTTACTTGGCACAAACTTTTAAAAAATATATGTTTTTATTTATTTCAGAGAGGAAGGGAGAGGGAGAGGGAAATGGAGATGGAGACATCAATGATGAGAATCATTGACTGCCTCCTGCACACCATACACCGAGGATCGAGCCACAATCCTGGCATGTGCCGTGACTGAGAATTGAACTGCAGATCTAAAGGCTCTAAGTCAAGAATGTAGGCACCTAGCCTCATGTGGAGAGATGGCAAACATGGAAGGTTTCAAGTGGGAATTCAACCTGGTTCATAGGTCGATGTTCAATGGCTGAGCCACATCAGCCTGGCACTTGGCACAAATTTTGACAGGTCTCATATAGCATAATGATTATATGCAAAATTTTGGCAGTTAGACAACTTGGGTTTTAATTCTTATTCTTCCACTTCTAACTGTGTGGCCTTGGACAAGTTCATGGAGTGAAGCATAGGAGTCCTCACGTCTGCTCTTTAAAGCATCTAAAAATCTGTTGAAATCAGACTCTGAAGCCAATGGCAGTCTGATTGCCGTAAAGGGAACATATAGACAGGATTATCTAGCCAAAGAAAACATCCTGTTCTATTTTTATTGAATCTCCATTCTCCCAGAGAAACCAACAATTCAAGAGGCAATTCTGACAAAGTCTGCCTCTTCTCTAGGGCAGATCTAAAGGCTCTAAGTCAAGAATGTAGGCACCTAGCCTCATGTGGAGAGATGGCAAACATGGAAGGTTTCAAGTGGGAATTTTACAGGATTCCCACTTGGATGTAGCTGGGCATCCAAGAAATAAGAACCTAATTTAGAAATGAAAAGAATCTTTAAAATCCTCAGCTGCTGCCGAAACCGGTTTGGCTCAGTGGATAGAGCATCAGCCTGCGGACTCAGGGGTCCCGGGTTCAATTCCGGTCAAGGGCATGTACATTGGTTGCGGGCACATCCCCGGTGGGGGGTGTGCAGGAGGCAGCTGATCGATGTTTCTCTCTCATCGATGTTTCTGACTTTCTGTCCCTTTCCCTTCCTCTCTGTAAAAAATCAATAAAATATTTTTAAAAAGTAAAAATAAATTTTAAAAAAATCCTCAGCTGCTGTAGTTTGGGGGTCTTTACTCGAGTATCACCTCATTGATCTGACAGTTACGGCCCTCATGTCGCCCCTCAGTACAAGCCCCACTTATGCCAATCGAGGCAGCACCCTTGTGCTGACACTGACTCATCTCTTTTGCAATATTTTGTGCAAGCTACCTGCGTAACGGAGACTCAGTCCTTCATTCCTGGAACAGTCAACTGACAGTCACCTGAGATAGGGACTGATAGCTGAAATTCTGAGACAGAAAAATGCTATTTCCTGGAAAGGAGTGACTTTTTTCCTTATCTAAAGTTTAATCGCTTTAATATGCCTCCCAAGATATCTTTTATTTTTTTAAGCACAAAAGAAAACTAAAGAGAGAATATTCAATTTTTTCTGCTCCGCCATTCTCATTATTAATGTTAGCTTTGTCCAGTCCCTGACATCACATATAGACAACACTTCTTCTCATGAGTCTCTTTATCACGAAGAGGCAAACCTTTTCCAGAAGTCTCCAAGCAGACTTGACTTTATGTCTCACTAACCAGAATTGCATAAGGTGACCTAATTCATTTCTACGACATTCACTGGCAAGGACCGTGGACTGGCTTAAGGAAGCACAGGACTGAGTGAAAGAGGTAAATTACAAGGGAAAATGTGGGATTCTGTTTGAAAGAGGAAGAAAGAGAACAGATGTTGAGTAAACAATACCAAGGTCCACTCATCCATTGAGATTCTGTGTGCTCCTCTGTGTCACAGACCAAACTTAATTTTCTGCTCCTTTACTTACTCAGGCCCACATCCTGAGCAGTTGCAGATTGCACCTTCCTCTTTCTGTGGCTACCTTTTTTTTTTTTTTTAAATTTGTCTCTCATCTACTTTTCCTCCTCTACTGCTTTTGCTGCATTTGCTTTCCCATTGAGACAACATCTATTCCTTCATGGGATTACAATGAAATTATGTTATTGACTTGTTAATGAAGCTCTACCAACTTTGCAGTCAAATGAGCTAGGAAGTATATGGCAGATGTCTAAAATTTTTCTAAACAATTCTAGGAATATTACACACACACACACACACACACACACACACACACACACACACCACAAAGAGAATTCTGTGGTCAAGTAAGTTTGGGTAATGTTTTAATTTTTATTATTTTTTAATATATTTTTATTGATTTCAGTTAGGAAGGTAGAGGGAAGAGAGGTAGAAACATCAATGATGAGAGAGAATCATTGATTGGCTGCCTCCTGCACGCCCCACACTGGGGATTGAGCCCACAACCTGGGCATATGCCCTGACGTGGAGTCAAACCATGGCATCCTGTTTCATAGGTTGACGCTCAACCACTAAGCCACGCTGGCCAGGCAAATTTGGGTAATGTTGTATATGCTTTCCTACTCTTACAGGAAATGTTGTATATGCAGGTTCCAAGGCTGTGAGAAGTCCTACAGTTGAATAAGCTAACTCAAAATTAATTCTGGAATCAAACTGCTTGTGTTCAAATCTGGGTTCTGCCTCTGTCTACCTGTGTAAGCTCTTTAAACCTTTGTTTTGTCACCTGAGAAGAGTCTGATAATGCTACTTAATGGGGGTTGCTGTGAATAGTAGGTGAATCAATCATGTGAAGCCTTTAGCACAGCTTTTACATTTATTGGACAAATATTTATTGAATGCCTGCCATGTGTCAAGATCTCAGGTCTTAATGAAGCCTATATTCTAATGGAGAAGGGAGGGGACAAACAACAAACAAGGAAATAACTAGAATAACTTTAGATAATGAATAGTATGGATAAAATAAAACACAGTGATATTATAAGGCATAACTAGGATCAGAATAGCTGTTTTAGGTTGGGAGTGTGAGATAAGGCATTTCTGGAAAAGGCATTTTATTTGATACCTGAGATGTGACGAGATGTTCCAATGTTTTAATGTTTCAACAGGGTTTCAGGGATCCCTCACTGAAAAGGTGACACATAAACAAATAAATATTTGAAAGAGGTGATAAAGTGAGCCATACAAAAATCTGGGTGAAGATAATTGTAGGCAGAAAGAACTAGAAAGTGCAAAGAGCATGCCATTCCCTACGCCTGAACTCTCCTTCCCTGCATCCTTTGCTTGTGGGAAGTCTTCTCTTCCTTCAGAGCCAGCAGAGTTCCGACTCTTCAGAAGCTGTGCCTGCTGTTCCTAGACTAGAAAGAATGTGCCTCCTCATTCCTTCAGCCACGTACCCATCGGTGTCACGTGTGTATGTTTGGTGTGTTTGTCAGAATGCCATTCTGCAGACTTGTGTCACGTCTCTCACTCCTGTTAAACTCTAAGTACATTGAAAGCAAGGGCTTTATTTGTGTTGTGTTTCCTGGAATTAATGCCCAGCACAATAGCAAGTACATAGCAGGTGCTCAAGAAGTTGCTGATGAAGTAAAACTTAAGAGGCAGGAATATGACCTCTATAAAAAGCACTAGGACTGTGTGCTAAATGGTTAGAGCATCCACCCCGAGCAGCTAGCAGTGAAAGGTTGCAGGTTCAATTCCTGGTCAAGGGCACATACCTAGATCAAAGGTTCGATCCCTGCCCCAGTGGGGGCCCTTGCAGAAGTAAATCAATTGATGGATCTTTCTAACACCAGTGTTTCTCTCTCCCCCTCCGACCATCCACTCTAAAAATCAACCAGGGAAAAAATACACCAATGTTTCTCTCTCACCCTCCGACCATCCACTCTAAAAATCAACCAGGGGGAAAAAATATCTGGTGAGTATTAAAACAAACAAAGCATGAGGACACAAAGAGAATAATAATATGGTCATGCTGTCAAGGGGTTTATAAGGAAAAATAGTAGCTACCACTGATTGAGTCCTACTTATAGTATAGGAGCTATCCATCGAGTTTGCCATTTAACATTCATAGTAATCCAATGATGTAGGTGGTACAACCCCTAGTTTATAGAATGGGGTTTAGTCGCTTGCCCAAATTCGTAGAGTAACAAGACTCAAACTGAGGCCCCTCCAGCTTCCAGGCTTGTGCTCTTTCCACTATACATTATATCAGTTGGGCTGTAGCCAGGAAAATAAATGGGTCTTTCAGAGAACAGGACATTTTATTTTTTACAGAGGATTAGTCACATCGATGAATGGAAGAGTGAAGAAGCCAAATAAAGAATGATGAAGCAACCCAGGGATTTAACAAAATCAGGAGGTCACTCCCCTTGTTCCATGGTGACACTGGGAGAAGAGAGTGCTACCCGAGCCCAGAAGCCTGAACTGACAGGCAGGGGAAGCTAGGACCACGACGGGGGGAATTGCCCAGGGGAGACCTGGGGCCAGGAAGGGAGAGGCTGTCCCGTGGGCCCCTGCCAGATTCCACAGGAAGCAGGGAAAGAAAGAGTGAGAAATACCCTGGCTTCTCCCTCCCTCTGGGTCCGGTCTTTGATGGTGCTTCCCGTTGCTTTAATGTACCAAGAGCCTAAGAACAAGAGAGCCTGTGAGAACGAAGCCCGGGAAGGCTGGGGATGCGTCTGAGAGAGTGCACGCAGGCTGTCTCTCTGTCTGCAATGAAAAGGGCTATGAAATAAGACAGTATTTAATTTGGTCTACGAAGAATGGCCAAGATAATTAGCAAATTCAAAAGAAGGGGAGGTTTGCCAAAACCGGCTTGGCTCAGTGGATGAAGCGTTGGCCGGCGGACTGAAAGGTCCCAGGTTCGATTCTGGTCAAGGGCATGTACCTTGGTTGCGGGCACATCCCCAGTAGGGGGTGTGCAGGAGGCAGCTGATCGATGATTCTCTCTCATCGATGTTTCTAACTCTCTCTTCCTTTCTCTGTAAAAAAAAATCAATTATATATATATATATATATATATATATATATATATATATATATATAAAAGGGGAGGTTAATGGTGGTTGCAGTAAACAGAGAGAGATTCCTTAGAAGAGGGGAAGTTATGTTGGTTCCTTAAGAAAGGTAAAATTTCTGAGGGTGAAGGAGAAAGCATGGGTGGTCCTGATAGAAATAGAATAAAAATGTCCTGCAAGTAAAAAGTACTACTCATTCTTTTAATGCCCTACCCAGTTTGGCTCGGTGGATAGAGCATTGCGGACTGAAGGATCCCAGGTTCGATTGTGGTCAAGGGCATGTACCTTGGTTGTAGGCTTAATCCAAAGTAGGGGCCATGGGCTGTGGAGGAGGCAGCTAATCAATGATGTTCTCATCTCTCATCGAGATTTCTATCTCTCTATTCCTCTCCCTTCCTCTTTCTTTAAAAATAAATAGAAGCATATTTAAAAAGTCTTTCTATTTTGCAATATCTATAATATATGTGTACAGTATGAAGAATAATGATCCTGGCTGGTGTGGTTGAGGTCACCAGTTCCATTCTTGGTCCGGGCACATGCTCAGTTTGCGGCTCCATCCCCAGTAGCGGGCTCATAGATATTTCTATCACTCTATCCTTCTCCCATCCTCTAGTTCTAAAAAAAAAAAAAAATCAATAAAAGCATATCTTTAAAAAGAAATAATAATGAAACATGCACACTAAGTTCAGGAAATAATATATCATTATTTGCAATTTACTGTTTTTAAAAAATTATGATTAAAAATACACATATGTACTATATGCACATATAATAATGTCTGTATGATAGCCAATTTAAGTGTACAAGTTAGTGGAATTAATTGCATTCACAATACTGTGCAACCATCACCACTATCTATTTCTGAACCCTTTTCATCACCCCAAACAGAAACTGTGGCCATTCAGCACTAACTCTCCATTCTCCCCTCTCCATAAGCCCTAATGATTAATTTACTTTAAAATGTATTTAAAAATTGAATTGATTAGTGGATGTTTAGAGGCATGTTAATAAAATGCTAGAAAATGGCTAGACGTGTAGAATAAAAGCTAAAAAGATGACCTTGGTGATGGATATATATGTGTGTGTCTTGCAAATTGCATGTATGCAGTTTTTCTCAATAAAATGTGAAGGGGAAATTTCATGCTTGGGCCCCACCCATAATTCTGATTTAATCGGTTGTGTTGGGCCT
Organism: Vespertilio murinus; assembly: GCA_963924515.1. Lineage (NCBI taxonomy): Eukaryota > Metazoa > Chordata > Mammalia > Chiroptera > Vespertilionidae > Vespertilio > Vespertilio murinus. The sequence continues at coordinate 140,459,647 of OZ004709.1, read as the reverse complement.
GGACATCAGGAAATTTAAACTGCTCTCCGGATGATTCTGACAGGGGGCCTGGTTTGAGGATCACTGCATTCAAGTGTGCATGGGATTGCAAAGCAAGGGGAGCAGAATTGGAAAGAAAGGAGGAAGCTTCTGCATGCATATGGAAGGCGGGCCTCCGCGCTGGGCTCCCCTGTGCTTTGTGGCTCGACAGGCAGATGGACCAGCTCCATGAGAAGCAGACAAGAAGCAGCTTCTCAGAGAGCTGTTGAGAGCATGGTATTGGTCAGGATCCTCTGAAGCTCTTCAAGTGGAACTGAGACGTTTGTACATTAAATTTGGCATGCCTTGTCTTTTGCGATGTTTTCTATAGCTTACCCAAGAGCATCCATTCCTTCAGGGTATTTTTAGCATGTCAGCTGCCCTTAACCCTTACAAATGGTAAGATCCATTCCCACATGTACATAAATACATTTTCATGTTTTACTAACTCCTCTGTGTGTCTTTTTTTTTTTATGGAGATGGAGAGCTGTGTCTCTAGAAGCAGAAAGAGGATGTTACTAGTCTAAGCGAGGTGGGCTTGTGCTCGTGAGTCAGCAGAGAGAGAAAAAGAGGAAGCTGGGCCTGGGCAATACGGGGGATCGGCAATTGAACCTCGCTGTCAGGTCTGGAAATGTATCCATTCCGACAAAGCATCTATAACCCAGATAACCATGGCAACTGTCACTCCCCAGAGAGCTGATATCTGAACTGCCCAATTACAATGTGCCCCCTGCGGCAGTATGAATATCTGCTGTAACCCTTCTTCCACACCCACACGTTTAGTCTTCCTCTAAGGGCTACGGCGGCGGTGTGGAAGGTTGTTTGTCCCTGAAGTAAATGATCTCGGGCCATTTAACCATGTGAAAGGCAACAGGAACACTAGCGTCTGAGCCCCCGTCATGGGACCCTAGCCCGGCTCAGTACACGTGCCAGCTGGAGGCAGAACAGGGCCCAAGGGCAAAGGCAGAATGGCATATGAGGAAGAGGACCAAAGGTCAGTTACAGAGCAGCTGGATCACAGGTGAGGTCCAAGGGGGGGAAAACACTGCTGGACTCAAAGCAGGAAGCACACAGAAGTTCAAGAGCCAGAGGAATGCAAGAACACATCAGGCAGGGAGACGTAAGACAGGAAGAGAACCAGAGCTTCGGCTATGAAAGAAGCTCATTCTTGCGGGGAGCTCGCCCTGTGGTGCTTGGGTGAGCGGGAAGGAGCTAGGAAGTGCAGAGTGGGACAAACTTAAAAAAAAAAAAATCCCCAAACTAGGTTATCACACAGAACGAACTATTCATTCTGATGACTCCTTGCCATCCAGAAGAGGTTAAATGTGGCGTCTTTCATAAAGTAAGGGAAGTGTGTTAAACATTTCAGAAAAGTCTGTGAGTAACATGTTTAAACAGGGGGAGAAAAAAAGGTCCTTTAATCCTTGAAAGAACAATCTGCCAGGAAAATTCACATATGTGTAATCCCACATTGCCTCCATAAATCTGGGTAGCTGTGGCACTGGTTCAGGGAAGTGGGGGCAAACCGTTTAACGTTAGATGTCTCCATTTCTCCTAGCTCGAGTGATGGCTGTTTTCCCTCCTCCCTCATTTTGGAGTTGTAAGGTATATTAACATTCACAGAGACACTGGGGCACTGTCATTGGCCCCGCTGAGGGATAGGAGAGGGGAGGGGCTGGGGTTAGGAGGGCAGAGCTCTGAGCCTCATGGAGCAGGAAACTAGTGCCCCAAAGGAAAGTAGCTGCTGTTTCCAGAAGCAGCACCGTGGGAAAGAACACTTGACGGATATCCACCACAACCTTTCAAGTTCCCACAGGTAACGAGTGACATAGCAGGCCCCTGAACCCGGGTTTTGTGTATCTCAAAATGTTTTGTTTCTCCCACCGATCTGTCTCCTTTGCTGGGGAAAGAAAGCATTTACAGTTGCTGCCAAACTCCTGGTGTTCCACTGTGTCTGCCCTCTCTCCCACCCTCCTTTCACCCTCAGCCTGGAGTCCGTTTGGATGGAAACGCAGCATATAATGGGCTCAGAGTTAATCATCTGCAGGTTTCCCCTGATAAGTCACAGTATGTTTGCCGCGCTGCTTCCAAGAGTCAACAGCAGCTATGGGGATGTGCTGAGAGTGGCCTGTGGCATTCAGCGTGCTGGCCCAGATGGGAGGCAGTGTGCTAGGGAGCCTATCTGAACACCGCCATCTGGAATGCCTCTGTTGCCCTGAAGGCACTTGTCTGCGTCTCCAATGGACACAGCTCAAATGCCAAAAACGCAGCCAAGTTCACTGGATGTACAAATGGCCTGACGTCAGTGGAATTTGCTCATAATTTAGGCCTCATGTGTGATGTACTGTCTGAACTGAAAGATCTGTCAAAACAATCAGGGGGGAAGAGGAAAGAGGAGAAGGAAAAGCGGAGGAAGAGAAGGAGGAAGGAGAGAAGTAAGGGGTGGGCGAAAAAGTAGACTAGAAGAAGAAGGAAGAAATGAGGACAGGACCAGGAGCTGAGGCAGAACAGGTTCAGCTTTTGACTCCTCAGGCCAACGGTCCCTGTAAATTTGTTGAAAGCATCAGTGCCAAATAAAACATGGCCTTTTAAAGCACTGAATTACGTGAGTGCAGAGCTGTTAAAATCAGTGTAGCAAAAATCCAGCTGGGTTTGGCCAGTGCCACAAAGTACAAAATGATGATCAGTTGTTCTGCCAAGACTCAAGGTTCCCCAGACGCGGTGGCCTGAGCAGAGTTATTTGGATATATGTCCAGATCACCATTCTTTAAAACAAAACAAAAAATTGCTCTTAAGAAATAGACATCTGTTGTTTTTGCTTGCCCTATGTCCAGAGGTGAATTTATTGCGAAGCTAACCAAGTTTTAAGCTCCAGAGCCCTTCACTTGCATGAGTCCCTGTAAATTCTGGGAGGGTCTACAAATGATAGAACTTTCTAGATGGGGAGAGGAAGCCACATTACAATCAATAAGTGATTTATTTATTTATCCTCCCCAAGTATATTTTTTCCATTGATTTTTTTTTGGGGGGGAGAGTGAAAAAGAGAGGGAAAGAGAGAGAGAAACATTGATTTGAGAGAAACACATCTATCGGTTGCCTCCTTTCACAAGCCCTGACCAGGGCCCGGGCTGGGGAGGAGCCTGCAACCAAGGTACCTGCCCTTGACCAGATTTGAACTTGGGACCCTTTGGTCTGCAGGCCAACACTCTATCCACTGAGCCAAACCAGCGAGGGCAATCAAGAAGCATTTAAATATAAGCATTTCTAGTAAATTGCTTAACCAGACTTAAAGAACCAAATCACCAACATTCCTCTTATCATTTTTTTTTTTGAGAGAGAGTATGAAATACAGGGTTTATTTGGAGGTGAAATGGGGGAGGGACAGCCAAGGTCTAAAGACGCTTGGGAATTTGAGCTCACCAAGTGCAGGCCGACCGTGGGCAGGGGCTGGGTTTGTAGGCGACCTGAATGAGACTTCAAACACTCAATCCTAACAGCAGAAACCTAAGGTACAACTGTGAAAATGCTAACTTTTACACAGAAAGTAAGTCAAGAGCTGAAATAACCAAAAAGGAGAGTCTAGCTCAGTGGTTTTCAACAGGGAAGCAGTATGACCTCTACAAGCAGACCAGTGGGGAAGGGAGGTCCAGGTTCTGGGGAGACCTGGCCATTAGCAGGCTAGGGATTCTGCATGCACAGTGAAGGACTGTCCTGCCTCAAATACCAGGGGCACCCCTCGTAATCTACCTGGGACCAGGTAACACTGGGAGGGGCACCTTTCCCCTCTGCTACCTCTCTAGCTAGTGCTGAAGGCTTGCCAAGAAGTTTAATGATAGCTGTCGGGACTTCAGGAACTAAGAAGGTCTCAGGAGACCCTCACACAGCTGCTACTCGGGTCCTTTTCCGCTCCGGCGAATGAGCTTGAATTAATTTATGGTGAGGACATCACTCAGGATCTCATGGCTCAGCTGGGTCTGCAAATCACTCAGCTTCTTCTTCAACCCAGAGAGGGCTGAGAGGACGATGGTTTCAGGGCACAGAGAGCTACAGGACTCCACGTTGTAATAAAACCTTTAGGGTTTGCCATTGGGGTCGTTTGGACCCTGGGACTAGTCTTCATCCAGCTCTGAGGATTCGCTCTTTGGCCACTCGTCTGCTTGGTACACCATGTGCCTCAGGGCATTGTCAGGATCACATTCAAAAGCCACCCCTGCAGGCGGGTTCCACTTAGCATGTTCCTTGCCAAAGCCCTTCTCGGCATAGGCGTGGAGTCTCAGCTTCTGGCTCTTTCTCAGCATGATGATGAAGAAGATGTCGTCCTGGTCCACGTAGTCACTGGGATCCTTATCTCTATTCCGGGATGTCACTGGAATGTCCCGGGGCTGCTGGAGATGAGGTCTCAAGATGTGATGCACAGAGTCTGGTCTTCGTTGCACCGCACGTCAGCATAAACTCCAAGGAGCTCTCGGGGCAGAACTCCTCACACATGCATTCCCAGGAGTACTGCAACTTCTCCACAATGTCATCACTAGTGAGGGGGATTAGTCCAAGCCTGTGAGTGATGAACTGGTCGTGAAGGACTGAGGGATTGGCGTCAATCTGAACCCAGTCAATGGCTATTATGGGCATCTCAGGGATGAAGACCCTCTGAATAGAATTGGCCATCCTTAGAACTTGACATTCTCCTTGATGAGCTCCCTAAGCCTTAGGGCATCAAACTCCACCTCCACGAGGGCCACTGGCCTCAACCCTGCAGCGCGCCCCCGCCCCCAAGTCCCTCTTATCTTGTTCAGTAGGCTCTTAATGGGTCTCATAAATGTTTCCTTTAATCTCCTGTTCCCCAGTTCATCCCACAACTACATACGTCCCTGCTATCAGAATCGACACTTCTTAGTTGTAGAAGTGTCATCTGTACCCCTTCTGATGTGTTATCACTGGTGTTGATGGGAAACCACAACATAGTTCCACGTCAGTAGTAGTCTTCATGCTGAAGGTAGGGAAATGGACTGAGGGCTCCCAATCTGCCTTAAATCCCATTAGTTCCCAAACTGAATAACTCAGTGTCCTACAAATCCTTCTTCTTGTGCTTCCTCTAGACTTACAGCTAGGACTGCCTCTGTGTCCTTCTCTGCCTGTCGCTCTAGCCTGACAGGTTTATAAAGATGGAAAGCGTGGGTGGATCCCACTGTCAACAAACCAAGTATTTCAAATTTGAAGCCATCATGACTCAGTCCCTTCACTTTTCAGCAAAAGTTTATTGAGCACCTGCTATACCGGGGACTCAGGGATGAAGATGGCAGTTCTTTCTAAAAGCTCTAAGGATCTGAGAAAGGTTGGGCATAACAAAAGTCAACAGTTCCCGTGAACAAAGTGACTTGAAATAACAGCAGAAGAAGGTGCCGATTAACGGAAAGGAGTAGGGAGGCTTCTTAAAGAAAAATTGCAGATGAAGCAGCAGGGAAACTGCTCTTGAAGTGCCAGTAGGAATTACCAGGCAGAGAAGAGAGAAGAGCATTCCAAGCAGATGTAACAGAATGTTCAAGGCTAGAAAAGCAATAAAGCACATGACTTGTTTGGGAAATAGCAAGAATTTTGGTGTGGCAGGAGGACACAGTCTTTGAGAGAGAGAGCGTGGTGAAAGATGAGTCTAACGAGCCGTAGAGGCCAGTTTACGGAGTCCTTATGTGCTGTGATAAGGAATCTGAAATTCATCTAGTATTCATCGGGAGCCAATGAAGATCTTAAGCAGAGGGTGACATGACTACATTTGTATTTCATACATGTCACATGGACAACAGTGTCTCTCCTGGGTAGGAATCATGCCCTTCCTTCCAACCCTAGCCTTTTAGATTTTGAGGTTCTTTAGGTCGATTCAACTTTGAACCTCCATGGTTGTTAGGTTTTTCTCTTTCTTTTTTCAACATACAATCACCATACCTTGAGGCTCTCCCTTTATACCATTATACCAATGTGTTATACCATTCCCTCAAAGAAGTAATTCTCAACTATGGGTGGTCATGTGCTTTGTGAGAAGGGTATGTCATCTTCGCTTACTCTGCATTATCAAAATACACTTTGTGATACATTTTGCTTGCCCTGAAATTCTGATAGACCTAAGGTTTGAGGGGAATGGGCAGGAGTAGTTGGGGAGAGCAGCATTTTGGCAAAGTTTATTCTTCTAAAGAATGAAGATCTGGCCATGGGAACATTAATTAAGATAATGTTCCTTACCAAAACCGGTTTGGCTCAGTGGTAGAGTGTCGGTCTGCGGACACTCTAAAAAGCAATGGAAAAATATCCTTAGGTAAGGATTATAAGAAAGAAAAAGAAAAATATATCGTCCCTTTCAAACTTGTGATTGTTAAAGTACTAAAAAATCTGCATTTATATTTTAATAATGATATCCCCTCATGTTGGTTGAATGGTGGCTCCCAAAAAGATATGTCCAGGTCCTCATATTTTGCCCCTGTGAATGTTAACTTATTTGGAAAAAGGGGGTCTTTGAAGCAATAATTAAAGATCTTGAGATGAGATCATCTTGGATTATCCAGGTGGGCTGTAAATCCAATGATGAGTGTCCTTATAAAAGACAGAAAAGAAGCCGAAACCAGTTTGGCTCAGTGGATAGAGCGTCGGTTGGTAGACTGAAGGGTCCCAGGTTCGATTCCAGTCAAGGGCATGTACTTTGGTTGCGGGCACATCCCCAGTGAGGGATGTGCAGGAGGCGGCTGGTCAATGTTTCTCTCTCATTGATGTTTCTAGCTTTCTATCCCTCTCCCTTCCTCTCTGTAAAAAAATCAATAAAATATTAAAAAAAAAAAAAAAAAAGACAGAAGAGAAGATAGGAACAAAAAAGAAAGACCGTGTGAATACAGAGGAGGAAAATGGAGTCATGCAGCCACAAGGCAAGAATGTCTGGAATGACCAGAAACTAAGAGGAAGCAAGGAAGCATTCTCCCCCTGGAACCTTCAGAAGGAGTGTGCCCTGCCAACACCTTGATTTCAGACTTGTGGCCTCCAGAATGATGACAAAATGGATTTGCTGTTTTACGCCAGCAGGTTTGTGGTCATGTGTTATGGTACCCTTAGAAAGCACATACACCCCCTTTAAAATTGGTTATGCTTAACCGTCACTTTTACAGAGAGGGGACAGTTTTCAAAAGTGCTGTATACCGGTATAATGTAAATGAATTTGGGCAAAGTAACAATCTCTCTGAGCTAGTTTCCTTGCCTAAAAACGTGGAAATAGTAAATCCATTCTCACAAAATGTTTAGACTGTTAAAGGAGATAAAGTAAAACTACCCTAAGCAGACAACTGATTAAAAAAAGTCAGGTGCTCCAAGATTTATCCATGTAAGAACAGGACCCGGCACATACCACACGGAGAAACGCTGATGAAAGAAGGCCTCCCGAGAGAGCGGGGATGGTTAACATGCAAAGGCTGGGCCTGTATCAGAATCTCTTTTGCATGTAACCGCTTACGCGGATCTGGCGTCAGCTCTTGTTCTCACCAACTAACCACTGCCCTCTCCCCCAACCTTCTCAACTTCCTGTTTACGTAGATTGCTGCTTCCTGGCCAAGGGAACTGAAAGGTTTCAGCCAGACTGCTTTTCCCTTGGATCTAGGCCAAGATTACCTTCTTTGCTCTCCTTCTCTCTTCTTGTTTTAGAAGCTTTCAAATTAATGAGGAGCAAACTGCTGCCCAGTGCAATTCCAGGTAAGCAGTTGGTCCTTATCCTGGCTATGAGATCAAATCAGGTGGACACGAGAGGAAAAAAAACACCTCAAGTTTTATGAAGGCATTAAGAAATCTCTCTGACCCTGCTTGCTGCAGCCCCTCCAAACCATTGAGACTGATGCCTTTTTTTTTTCATTCAATTGTGCTGGTCATGATGCCTCCACTCTCCGGCCAAGCGCTGACCTGTTCCTATGCAGTGGGCCTAACCGAGGCTGGCAGGACAACAGTAGGTTGAACTCAACCAGAATGCCAAGTTGGGAGGTTGTTGAAATGATCTAATTCGTGGTTCTCAATATGCGGCCAATGTCCAACACATCTGAGAAGCTCTTTCAAAATAAACAAATAAGCAAACATTTGGAACTGGAGAATAGGCATGGGTAGTTTAAGAAAAGAAAAGAAAAAAAAATCCCCAGATGGTAATGATTTCCCCCACAACTCCAGGTTTATCATCCTTAGCACAGTAGATAAGAATGTGACCTCTGGGGCCTGACTGAATTCAAATTCTGACTCAATCATCTATGAGCTGTGTGGCATTGCATTTGTGACTTAACCTCTCTGTGCCTTGATTTCAATCTCTCGTCTGTAGAACAGTGATAATGCTACTGACCTTTATCATTAGATTATTGTGAGGGATAAATAACAACGTGAAAAACATGTAGACCATATATGTGTTTTATTATTATCATTACTGTTGCTTTTATATGACCTGCTGGAGGAAAAGGAAGTTGGTCAGAGGGGGAGATGGCTGAATTAGTGATATGAAGACAATGCAGGTAGAGGAGATGGCAGAGTTCATGGTAAAGCAGTGGAAGTGGGTAGCGGAGACTGAATGGAAGAAAGACCAACACTGGAAGGAGAAAATATGTAGTAGTATTGAACGAAGCATATGCTCTCGGGCACTAGTGTGCCTGAGTTTAGATCCTGCTTTCACTACTTAATGGTGACAATACCATGAGCAGATTACTTAACTGTTTGCTCATCCGTAAAATGGAGATGATAATAGCAGTGACCTATTTTACAGAGCTGTCATGAAATCAAATGAGTTAATACGTAACATGCTGATTTCTTGGATTAATGATTGGCATATAGCAAGTGTTAGCTCTTATTTTTATTGGAGATGAGAAGGTCAAGGAACTGAGGGACCAATTGTTAGCAGGACATTGACATTATCCAAGATGACGGCAAGGTTTGAGATAAACAGGAAGACTGTGAGCCAGGCGTAAAAGTCTTCAATGAATTAGATGATCGGGAGGCTAGAAGTAAAGCAGTAGGAAGGAGGAGAGAGATAATACCCAAATGACACCAGCCTCCAAGTGGTTGAGTCTTTCACAAGAGCATGACAGCAGTAAAGAGGACCCTGCCCATATAGCTGGCCCTTAACTGAGGAAATAAAGGCCCAGAGGCAGAGGGAACCATAGGAAATGGTGCTGAGCCGTTTGAGGGTTTTCTGTTTAGGGAGTGACAGTTTAGAGGGCATGGGAGGAGTCTGGGAGGTTCAGGAAGGATAAAGATAAGGCTACATTAGCTAAGCATCACGGTAAGTGCTGTGGAGAATAAAGAGTCCAGTGCTATCCACTAGAACTTCAGGCAGTGATGGAAATGTTCCATGTCTGCACTGTCCAATAGGGTGGGCACTAGCCACATGTGGTCCATGAGCCCCTGAAATGAGGTCAGTGCCATGAGTGCTCCTAACTAACCACTGAGGAATTTTGTCACTATGCAGAACTCCCTCCCCCCCCCTTTGTTTACTGAATTAGAATCTCTGCAGTTTGGTCCAGGACTGTTTTTCCAGAGATCCCAATATAGCTAGATTTAGGAATTGCTGCATAATGCAAGGAAGCTGAAAAGAGAGGGTATCCAGGTGGATTAAATATAGGAAGGGCTATCACATAAGGTCTAATTTGGGAAGTTTAAACCTACTCTTTTATTCTGGGTGATAGGGATAGTTTTTATTTTGAAAATGGCTTGGTTGGCATAAAAACTTAAAACCAAAGGAACGTAACAGTAGAGAAAATTGTATTACATTAAACATGAGTATTAGTGTTCCTACTAGGGGAGAATTCACTGCTTGGGAAAAAAAATTTTTTTTTGACAATTGCTAAAATCCAAAAATGTGAGAGTGGAAATCCTTTCTGCCTAAAAAGGAAGATGGATCTGTGGCGGGCCCTCTGGGATGGAGAAAGTTAGGGTGGAGAAAGGAGAGGGGAGAGGAATTATGCAAGATGCTAATGGACTGAGTGCCATAGAGTGAAATAGCCACCCCTCCCCCCAAACGAAGTCAAATACAGTCCACCAAATCACAAATGTTTATTGAACCTCTTATTTAACTCCTCTGTTCCTCAATTTTCTCATCCCTAAAACAGTGGTGGTATTACCTACCACTTTGTAGTACTTACAGATTTATTTTTTATTTATTTGTGTGTTTTTTTTGTTTTGTTTTTTTGTGGGAATAACTTGTGAAAGAGCTGCATTTTCTAGCTCGTGGGGAAACTTAGGTTGGTCAGGGGCAAACTAGAGCAGAAACCTCTGAAAATTCCCTAAAAGCCAGAGAAAGCTTTGTGTAACCTGACACTGTGGAATCAGGTAGTTGAGGCAAGCTCTCACTGGGAATGGTGACCTCAGCTTCCATCTGGGTTACAGTAGGAAAGGAAACAAAACATAAAATGGCCTCTGGATCCCGTTGCCAGGATACCCTGCCCCGTAGGCTGGCTGCATAGCTTCTGCTCACTCCTGGGCCTCTCTGCTGTGATCTAGCTGGTCTTTGGGGCTGGTCTGCCTGATGTCCTTGTCCTCTCATCCCCAGAGCAGCCCGGTTAGATCTTGCCTCAGCTCTTATCACTCCCCAAGGGGTGTCACAAGGAAGTTCATATATAATAAGTGCTCTGCTAGTAGTCCTAGAGTCTAGGGGGTTAGGGAAGAGCAACATCAGTGTGCCCCTGAGTGATTCAGTATCTGATACGCCAGGCAGGAGCCCAGGCAAAAGTGGGGCCCAGGAAGAACAACTTTTGGAAGCAGGGGGACAGAGCTCCCCAGAACAGTAGGGATATAACTGAGACAGGGGGAAAGAACAAATGTATTCCCGGAATACATGTCAGCAATGGAGCCTTGGAAGCCAAACCTGGTTTAAGTCCAAGGAATTAGGTAATGGTCAAAAATGAAAGAAGAATCACAGTGTCAGAGCAGGTAAATGAAGGAGCAGAGCAGAAGACAAGGTCAATGCAGGATTTCTAGTTGCACTGCTAGGTCAGCTGGGGTTCTCTCTCTTCAGTGAGAGGTAGAGGTGGGGGAAAATAATGTATGCTCTGCACACTGAAACGTTATCTTTTTTTGTGAATGATAAAATACTCATAACATAAAATTTACTGTTTTTAATTGCAAAGTTCAGTGGCATTAAGTGCATTCACCCTGTAGTGCAACATCCACCATTATCCATCTCCAGAACTTTTAAAAATATATATTTTATTGATTTGTTTTTTACAGAGAGGAAGGGAGAGGGATAGAGCGCTAGAAACAACGATGAGAGAGAAACATCGACCAGCTGCCTCCTGCACACCCTGTACCAAGGATGCACCTGCAACCAATGTATATGCCCTTGACCAGAATTGAACCTGGGACCTTTCAGTCCGCAGACCATGCTCTATCCACTAAGCCAAACTGGTTTCGGCTAAAAATTTTTTTTTATTATACCATTAAACAACTCCCTATTTCCCCCTCCCACCAGCCTCTAGTAGCCACTGTTCTGCTTTCTGTTTCTATGAATTTGACTATTCCTGATATGGATGGAATCATACCACATTAATCCTTTTATGTCTGGTTTAAGAACTGCACATTTTTACTAAGTTTCCTAAGGAATATGTTGTCAGATTTGCCTCACCTTGTGCCTCTACTAGGTCTTCAAATAAACCAGCCACCTTCCCTCTATCCACCACTGGTTCTGATTCTCCCCTGGAGGGAGATGTGCACTTTCTCCCATCCCATTATTTCTGCAGCTGCTGCCAATTTGCCTCCTTTGTTCCGCAACCTTGATCCCTACTACCGATGTAGCTCTATTTAATCACACCACAGCCTCCTCTACCACAATATGGAATGAAATTACCCTGCTATAGACTTGAAAGCTTTTTCAAAAGCCTTGCATAATCTGGCATCTAAACAAGTACATTTGGATTCAAACAGACAGCCATTATTTTAATTAATAGGATTCAGCTGGACACACTCTCTGACACTGCCTCCCTCAGCATCCCTCGGCCTCCCTCACCTATCTGATTTGTGCATACAGTAAGGTGGATATGCCTTTCCACTGCCCACTACCACCCCAATTCTCACCTCAAGCAAGTTCTCTGCTTTTCCAGCCTCTGCCCTCCTAGGATTAGGGCCTTCTTCCTCATCCCCTCTCTGTTCAATGGTATCAATCATTTTTCTAGAGCCCCAATAATTAGTTCCCATGTTCTTTTTTAAAAAAATATATTTTATTGATATTTTATAGAGAGGAAGGGAGAGGAGATAGAGAGCTAGAAATGTCGATGAGAGAGTAACATCAACCAGCTGCCTCTTGCACACCCACTACCGGGGATGTGCCCGCTACCAAGGTACATGCCCTTGACCGGAATTGAACCCGGGACCTTTCAGTCTGCAGACCGACGCTCTACCACTGAGCCAAACCGGTTTCAGCAGTTCCCATGTTCTTTTCACCATTTCTCCAAGAAGGTCTAAGACCTCTGGTGGCTGCTGTGACATGTCAGAACTCTCAAGGTCACCATGACTCTTGTGGCTCATGAATTTTGTTTTTTAAAGAGATGATGGAGGGGCCAGTGGAAGACTGTACTTACATGACCAGACATTACCAGAGGGCATTGATGAAAGGCTGTTATCAGCCACAGAAGGTCAAAAACTGTCACCTTCATGGTCTGGAAGTAAACACTGAGAAGGAAGAAAGCACATGGGATTTGGCAAAAATCAAAGTTCAGATCCTGACTCCATCATCTACTAGGTAGGTAACCTTGGCAAATTATTTACTCTGGCTATGCCAGTTCTCTCATTTGCAAAATTGGAATAATATAATAATATATAGGGTATATTAATTTGCATTAGTATTGGCTCTGAGAAACAGAAACAAATGTAAGTGGTTTAAACAATGTATTTATTTTTCTCTCACATCAAAGTCCTAAGGTAGAAAATCCAGAGCTGCTCCATAATGCTCTCAGGGATACAGTCTCATCTCACTGCTCTTCTTCTTTTTAAAAAATAAATCTTTATTGTTCAGATTTATTACAATTGTTCCTCTTTTTTCCCCCCCATTGTTCCCCTCCACCCAGTTTTTACCCCCCCCTCTATCTTCCCTCCCCCCCCCCCCCGCCTGCACTGTCCTCATCCATAGGTATATAATTTTTATCCAGTTTCTTCCCACACCCCACACATCCTTTCCCCCTGAGAATTGTCAGTCCACTCCCTTTCTATGCCCCTGATTCTATTATATTCACCAGTTTATTCTGTTCATCAGATTTTTTATTCACTTGATTTTTAGATTCACTTGTTGATAGATGTGTATTTGTTGCTCATAATTTTTTATCTTTACCTTTTTATTCTTCTTCCTCTTCTTAAAGAATACCTTTCAGCATTTCATATAATACTGTTTGGCAATGATGAACTCCTTTAGCTTTTTCTTATCTATGAAGATCTTTATCTGACCTTCAATTCTAAATAATAGCTTTGCTGGGTAGAGTAATCTTGGTTGTAGGTTCTTGCTATTCATCACTTTGAATATTTCTTGCTGGACTGCATAGTTTTTGTTGAGAAATCAGCTGACAATCATATGGGTGCTCCCTTATAGGTAACTAACTGTTTTTCTCTTGCTGCTTTTAATATTCTCTCTTTGTCTTTTGCTTTTGGCATTTTAATTATTTTGTGTCTTGGTGTGCTCCTCTTTGGATTCCTTTTTTTGTGTGTGTGTGTGTGTACTCAGTTGCCAGCCCTCTCTGTGCACGAGTGCCTCTGTATTTCTGCCTTTACTTCCGTACCTCCTCTGAGTCTCAGTGTGCTTTTCTCTTCCCTTCTAGTTGTAGAATTTCCATTTAGCCAGCCTTCCTGTGGTTCTGGATGATGTTCATTTTGTCTTTTAGTTGTAGTTTTGAAGTTGTTGTGCGAGGCAGCAAGTTCAGGTGTTTATCTATGCTGCCATCTTGGTTTCTCCTCACTGCTCTTTTTTCCTCCAGTGTGGCCTTCACCCTCATGGTCCAAGAATGTGACTAGTGTGGTAAACATCACATCTGCGTTCCAGGAAGAAGGATGGCGGAAGAAATTAAGGAGAAGAGGCAAAGGGCATGTACCACCTGTCTTTTGAGGAAGATTGCCAGAAGGTGCCATACAATGCTTCTGCTTGTATCACATTATCAAGAACTTAGTCATATGGTCACATCTAGCTGCAAGAGAGGCTGGGAAATTCCAGGAAGCCTTGTGCACAGCTAAAAATTGGGAAGCTTGTTACCATGGAAGAAGAGTACAGTGAATTTGGGGGGACATTTTGAAACTCAGCTTCATAAATTACCTAATATAGAAATTAAAGTTGTCCATCAATAAATGTTAGCTATTTTTAATATTCTTCCTTGAGGGTTTACTAAGGAGTAACTCAGGGAAGCAAGGATAAGAGAAGATGTGGCTTTCATTTTATCCTTTTTTATTGCTAAGATAGGATATAAAATTTTCAAAGTTTTTACCTCCTTTACAAACTTAAATAAATAATACTTCAGTGGAACTCCACTTGCTCTGTATTATATTAACTCACTATAAGCAAGCAGAGTCTCATTAAAACATCACTTGCTTTTATTGTCGTTCCCCCTGCTGAAAGCAATTGATGCATAACTATCTCTATCTAGCAAATTTCATAGCTAGACAGAGACACTTGGCCTCAGACATAGGTAAAAAAATAATAATAATTAAAAAAAACAAAAAAAATCACTTGCTTCTTCTCTATCTCAATAATTTCTGCATCATTCACTGAGATGATCTCTTTCATTCTAGAGAGCATCACTTCTCCCAAAATCTCTTATGTACATTCAGTAAGAACTAAGGCATTAGGAAAATTGATCAATTCATTGGGGACAACTAGACAGACTTCCCAGAACCACAGGGCCATGGTGGTCAAATTCTAGTCTAATGGCCTTCAAGAGACTTATTTAGCTAAACAACACTCCACCTTTTTTTTCTATTGAAATGTTACATCACAACCCAGCCAGGATGGCTCAGTGGTTGAGCATCAACCTATGAATCAGAAGGTCATGATTTGATTTCCAGTCAGTGCACATGTCCGGATTGCAGGCTCAATCCCCAGTGTAGGGCATGCAGGAGGCAGTTAATCAATGATTATCTTTCATCATTGATGTTTCTATCTCTCTCTCCCTCTCCCTTCCTCTATGAAATATATATATATATTTTTTTAAAGAAATGTTGCATTGCATCCCAATATGTAAAACTTTTATAACAGCATAGCTAATCTTACAGAAGATGGGAAGGGCCTAGGACCACTCCACTCATCTTGTCTCTTACTAATGCCTTCCTGGGTATTTCCAGGAAGCTCTAGGCTCACGCTACTAATCTTAATGTGAACATCCTTATTCTGTTCCATTTTCTTGTCTTAAGAGCTGGCCAGGTGAAAGGGAAAGCAAACATTTTTGGAATCAGACAGGCCAGATATCAAATGTTGAGCTCTTACTAGCTGTGTGACCCGTGGGCCTCAATTTCCCCATTTGTAAAAGGAAGATGGGGAAGGTGTTTTCATGCATTATCATGAGAATTAAAGTGAATTTACAAACATCAAGTTCCGGGAACAGAGCCAGCTTCTCAATAAATACTAGCTCCCTTTCTTCTTTTCCTTCCCTTTAAGGTAAAATATGACATCTAACACACCTTTAACGGATGTTTAACACCTTTTTCTCATCATACCTATCTTGTGTGCGTGTACATGTGTGTTCATGTGTGTGTGTGTGTGTGTGTGTGTGTGTGCGCGCGCAAGCATAGGTGAATGTGCCTTTATGCATGCATCCAAAAAAAGTACAGGTCACCTCTGGGTAGTTTGAGGAACTGTCAGCTAATGATTATTGTAGTTTGTGTAAACAGTCCTTAGGCATTAATCAAGTTAATGAAAGTACTATCAGATAAGGCTGTGACATAGAATGAATAGAGAGTCTTCTTATGTTTAAAAATACTAATTAAAGAAAAGCCACATCTATTAGCTGGCTATAACAATAAAAAATTCTGAATATTGTTGAAAAAATAAATAATAGTTTCTGCTACCCACCAGTTTGGGCAGAGCAGCCAGAACACCCCTCGTGCTCAGTATAAAGCACTGAGAGTCACTTTCTATAAAGGTCAAGGGAGGCGGAGGGAGGCACTCAGGCCAGACATCAGATCCTCAGGCATGGGATTCATGGACATCATCACAAAGAGGATGGCTCAGGCCCAGTAACTGAGATAATTTACTAGTCTCAGTCCTAATTCTAGAGTCAGAGAACAGGACATAATGGATAATGGCTATTGAAGGCAGAACAATGGTATCCAAAGACATCCACCTCCTAAACCCTGGTTCCTATGAATAAATTATGATATACGGTAAGGGGCAGTTATGGAATTATGGCAAGGGTTACAAATGGAAATAAAGTTGCTAATCAGCTTACCTTAAAGTAAGGAGATTATCCTGGGCTATTCAGGTGAGACCCGTGCAATCATAGGGGTCCTTAAATGTGAAAGAGGGAAGTGGAAGGACATGAAACTCAGAAACTCAGAAACTCAAAAGGACATGTCATGATGAGGCAGAGGTTGGAGAGACTCCATGTGGGGACTCAACTTGCCATTGCTGGCTTTGAAGATGGAGGGGCCATGAGCCGAGAAGTGCAGGTGGCCTCTAGAATCTGGAAAGGGGAAGGAAACAGACTGTCTGCTCTAGAGCCCCTAGAAAAGAACACACTAATTTTTGCCCAGTGAGGCCCATTTTGGTTTCCTCACCTCCAGAACTATAAGATAATGAATATATGCTGCTTAAGCCACTAAGGTTGTGGTGTGTTACAGCAGCATTAGAAAACTAATGTAAGGGGAGATGGGCAAAAACTGGGTCATCCTAGAGGACAGGGATGGTAGTCAAGAGTGTGCATCAGTAAGTCCAGCTCTAGGAAACTATCTCAGAAGATGGAGAGGTAAGGCCAAAAGTGTTAAGGCTCACAATAGCGTAAGAGCCATCTCTCTGGCTTACTGGTTCAATGCTTTGTTATGTTAGAGATGGCCACTCCTCACCCTCCACACTTGCAACACAAGAGCAGCAGGAAATGTGGGCAAATTTCCCCAAATTAAATCTTTCATGCTTTTTCTAGCCAGTCGCCCTATAACCTTGGAATCTAATGGTCTCCAGAGCCCCCACGTTAGTGTCTGCTACGAAATCCACAGGCTTCCTGACACTCATGTGATCAGGATAACTTCTCTGACGCAGACTCACATGTCCCTGCAAGCACCTGTCTTCCTCGTAGATTCTCAGAAACTCAGTCTATTTTCATCCTCAGAGCTAAAAAGAAAAGGAAATGTCTCACAGTACACAAGTAAATACCACATGATGGTCATGTTGTTTAATGATAACAACAGACATCATTTGAGTAAGCATACTTCACAAAAACTTTATAGGCCTTATTTCTTTTAACCATCATGACCTATAATGTACATTCTACTTTATCTGCATCTTACTGACAAAAACAAAACAAAACAAAACAAAACAAAAACAAACAACTAAAATCTAGCATGGTTAGGAGCCAGCCCCAAATCTTACTTCAAAGTGGTAACCTAGCTCAATCTTACTTCAAAGCCCATGGCCTTAGGCGCTTTATCACTGCTGCCCACTGTCTTAGGTACTACATCACTTCTCCAGAACTAGCTGCAGATTGGGGCACTCAGTTTCCTGTAGTTCTCCCAACACCAGAGCAGAGATTATGACTGAAAATCACTTGCAATAATAAAATAACTAACATGGTTCAACAATCTCACATTCTTTCAATCCTGACTCTCATGCTATCTTGGCCCACTAAGTGATGTTCCCTCCTTAGGCTCCACCCAAATACTGGTATAGCTATCGCTTCTGGTATAACTTCCCATCTCCTCTTCCCTATTTCCTCTCATATCCCTTTTGCTATGACTGATGGAGGGGAAAAGGAATCGAGTGGAGGAAGAGGAATGGGTTGGGCAGAAAGAGGGGTAAGAGTCCCAAGCCCTACATGAGAATGGACAGCAATAGTGCCCAGCAGGTCTAGAAGCTGAAGGCTAGGGTTCGGAGCCCAGATAACTTCCCAGCTCAAGCAGCATACCTCCTCTTCAGACCATTCACGATTGGGATTCTCAGATCCATCTAACCAGAAGTAAAGATGTAAGCCATGAAGGAGAACCAAGATGGCGGCCTATGTAAGCACCCAAGCTGTCACCTTGCACAACAATTTCAAAAACAACAACTAAGCCGAGACCGGTTTGGCTCAGTGGTAGGGCATCGGTCTGCGGACTGAAAAGTCCCAGGTTCGATTCCAGTCAAGGGCATTTACATTGGTTGCGGGCATATCCCCGGTAGGGGGTGTGCAAGAGGCAGCTGGTTGATGTTTCTCTCTCATCGACATTTCTAGCTCTCTATCTCTCTCTCTTCCTCTCTGTAAAATATCAATAAAATATATTTAAACAAAAAAAAATTAAAAAAACAACAACTAAAATCAGAACGGACTTCATCCAAAAACACAGGAAAGCTGGCAGAGTGGGAAATCTACAACTAGAAAGAAGGAGAGAGGCTCACGGATCGGATTGGGAGCCGCAAAGTGCTGAGGTAGGGAGATGCTCTTGTACAGAGAGGAAGTGCAGCCAAATGCCTGGCTCGTGGGAGGGGAAAGGAATTCCCAATTGCACTGAACCCTTTCCGACTGTACTGAACCCCAACCCCAGCTGAAACCCTGTGGACTCAGGCTCATATGGGTGGAGTCTGGACTGTAGAGAAAGGCACCCAGAGATTCAGAGACTGGGAGACCAGGGGAGCCGGGAGCCGGGAGCCGCAGCGGGCAGGGTCTACATTCGCATGTGAGTGAGTAAGCGCAAAGCGACCCTACCAACTCTGGGAAGCAGTGAAAATGCTAAGACAAGGAAATAGATCTCAAATGAAAGAGATGGGGGATATAGAGTTCAAAACCACGGTTATAAAGTTATGCCAGAAACTATGCAGGCCAGAAGGAGGTGGCAAGAACCTACAACCAAGATTACTCTACCCAGCAAAGCTATCATTCAGAATTGAAGGGCAGATAAAGAGCTTCACAGATAAGAAAAAGTTAAAGGAGCTCATCACCACCAAACCAGTATTATATGAAATGCTGAAAGTTATTATTTAAGAAGAGGAAGAAGATCAAGTGAATTAAAAATCTGAGGAACAGAATAAACTGGTGAATATAATAGAATCAGGGGCAAAGAAAGGGAGTGGATTGATAATTTTCAGAGGGAAAGGGGTGTGGGGGGTGCAGAAAGAGACTGGATTAAAATCGTACACCTATGGATGAGGACAATGGCGGGGGGGGGGAGGTAAGGGCAGAAGGTGGGACGGGAACAGGGTGGAAGGGAGATCTGGGGCGGGGGATGAAAAACAATTGTAATAATCTGAGCAATAAAGATTTTTTTTTAAAAAAGATGTAAGCCATGGGAGGAGAAAACATCAAGAGAAACTAAGAAAAGAGACAGAAAGAGTCAATAGAATGCTGCTCCAGTTCAGTTCCATTTTCTCCCTAGGAAAGGTAGTTGGAAATCTAGGTGACCAGGCATTCATTCAACCAATATCACTGAGCACTAAGTCTATGCCAAAGGATGTTCTAGGCACAGGCAATTCAGAGGTAAACAAGAAAGATGCTCCCATCAAAATGAACCTTTCAGCAGCAAGAATCTTATTTAAAGGAATCCAGGAAAACTCTCCAAAATAGAGACAGCCACACATAATAACTACCCTACGGGCCAAAGCGTTGAAACAGACTGATACATTTGCTTAAATGCTAAAGTTCCCTAAGCCTGGGAACTCAGATCCTCCAAGCTTATGCTTAATCTTATAAGGACACAGGTCATCGTGCAAGGAAGATAAAGGTTTCGTCTTAGATGCCAATTCTGATTGACTGATAGTGATCACCTGGAGCCCTTTGTTGAGAAGGATTGTGAAACCCCATCTACTCTCAAGCAGGAAAATGGGCTGTGATAGACTAGGAATATCTGCCACAAATATTTACTACATCACTATCCCAGCCCTAATGTAGATTACCTTACAGCTTTCACAGTTGTTTCTTACCTGTTCATTTCCACCAAGATGACAAGTTTCAGGGAAGGCAACACCATTCAGTGGAAGGGGTACTGGAATCTGAACAGAGGAACTTTTCTTCCTCTTCTGGAACGGGGCATGGTGGGATGGAATGAGCACAATATGTCCAAAATCAGAGGAATGGCTTTGGAGCTGGGCTCTACTCTACTCTCTCACAGGTTGTCTGATCTTCTGCGTGTTACAGTTGATTCTTGCGTCTCTTGGTAGTTACGTTTGATAAAGTTTCTGCAAATTAGCAAAAAACTGAGCTATTGCTTCTAGGGGAGTTACAGGGTTAGGTTCCTGCAAACCTCTGGTCAGAACATTTTCATCAACCTATCAAAACAACTTCATTTTATGTGTCGATTCAGTAACATTGACCTTACAGCCAACAGCGCTAAACTCAGGCCTGAAGGTTGCTCATCTAACACATAGTTTCTCTATAAGACATATTAGCCTTCATGCGCAAAGGAATAGTAGACAACACTTCAACATTATTTGGGGGGAGGGGGGACTTACACAGTGAAATCACCCACAAAATGCACACACAAAAAAATGTAGCACCAAATAGACTTCAAAAGGAAAATGTGTTTATAGGAAAAGAGCTGAAGGAAGAAGGCAGAGGGTGCCTTGTTTATCTCAGCTGGGAACATGCATGTTGGACAACTGAGTTTTTCCACTGCTCCGCATGGGTCTGTGAATGACCAGGAAAGTGTCGTGAGTATGATTAGGGGTAACCAATTTTAGTGAGCAGGCAACTTTATAAATACAGAATTCATGAATAATGAAGATAAATTACACTTATCCTCTGTGAGCCTCGATTATGGAAACTCCCAGACCCCACAGATTAAATGAGAGAAGGTATGTAAAATGCTTCCCGTGATTCTAGTTACTTCTTTATACCAAATATTTGCATTGTCGCCTTTGCTACTTTATCTGCCATGATCAGTCTTGAG
Source organism: Vespertilio murinus (assembly GCA_963924515.1). Lineage (NCBI taxonomy): Eukaryota > Metazoa > Chordata > Mammalia > Chiroptera > Vespertilionidae > Vespertilio > Vespertilio murinus. Next base: position 140,438,602 of record OZ004709.1, on the reverse strand, counting down.
AGATAAGAAAATACCAAGAAAATTTCCAAGTTTCCAGTCAAAATGTACCATCTTTTTCCTCTACGCAAGCATGTCAAACTTGCGGCTGGCGGTCATGTGGCCTGCCGGCTGCGAGTTTGACATGCTTGCAAATACTCAAAATAACTGAAGGAGGAAAGAAGGTATTTTGAGCAAATGCAAAAGGCTATCTCCTGAGGCACTAAAGTGCAGGAATCAGCACAGCTTGACCCCTCCTGGGATGGGACTGAAACAGGAAGATTAGAAACAATTCCCTCTCTTATGTGGCTGGTCATCTGCCATGCCCACTTCTCTAGGAGCATCTGCTACACTTTTCTGCTTCTCTCAGCAGACAGGTTTGTCTGCTTTCTCTGGCCTCCTTGTGCCCTCATAATTTTGACCCCTGCCTGATTCTGGCTTCCCTGGTGCTGACCGCACCCTGACTCTGCGTGGCTGGGGCACACCTGTGGTCTGTGTCGGGCTAGCACCATTCTCCCACTTCTGGTAACAGAGGAGCTTGACTACACGCCTGGCTCAGGGTTGGCCTGAGAATGTGATGCTTTCTTGCTCATCTTACATCACTTCTGTCATTACTCTGTCTATCTTTTTGCTGCCTGTGGCTTCTGTTTGCTCAGAGCTCTTGTTTATCCATCGTCTGTGCTAACTCATGAATTATGAATATCGCCTTCGCTCCATGTCTCGCAGCTTCTTGCTCTCGCTGATCATTCTTTTCCTTGTCTCTTCAGCTCTGATTCTCGAAAGAAGAAAATCATTGGCACAGTTAATTGCCATTTATTTGAGCAAAACTTTCGTGCCAGGGTAGCCTTTAGGCTAATGTCTAGCCTGTGGATCAGCTGCTCTTAGGTCAGCGCCTGCCATTGTCCAACAAGCTGCGGGCAGGGCTGTAGGGAACAGAAGGTGTGCATGTGATTTTACAAGGTGGTCACCTATGTTTAATGACTTGGATCAAGCTGCTTATCTAGATGCCTGTCTTTTTCTAATATCCCGAGTCCAATCTATGAAGAGGTCCTATTAGTTCTCCTCTCAAAATACTTCAGAATGTAATCACTATTCCCACTCCTACCACTCTGCTCCAAGCCACATTACCTCTGACTTGCATTACCGCAAGAGCCTGCTAAGAAGTCACCTGCCTCTAGGCACAGACTATTCCCAGCATAGCAACCAGAGTGATTCTTTGAACATCTGAACTATGTCACATCATTCCTTTGCTTCACCTACTGCAAAAGCTCCCATTACACCCAGAGCAAGAGCCAGTGACCTAACCCCCATTATGCTCTGACCTCATCTTTACCATTTTCCTCCTTGTTTACTCAGCTCCTTGCTTTTCCTTAGGTATTCCAGGCATGTGCCCACCACAGAACCCTTGCTCTAGCTGCCCCATCTCACGGATAGATAATGGCTTCACTAACCCCTTTAGATTTTATTCTCATCTCATCTTCTCCACAAAGGCTGTCTAACTATCAATATTCCACAAAGGCTGCCTGACTATCGACACTAAAACTGTAGTCTTAAATGCAGTGCAGCCAATATTGTAGTTTTCAATACTATAGTTCCATGTATATTCATTCCTTCTTACCCTATACTACTTTTTGTTCCTCCCCTGACCACTTTCTACATATAAATTATGCTTGTTATTTATTGCCTGTCTCCCCCTGCTAGAATGTTGAGTTCCACAAAAATAGAGATCTTTGTCTATTTTGTTGCTTGTTGTATGCTGAAGATTGAGAACAGTGTCTGCTAAACTGAATTGAATTCCTCAGTAGGGAGCTATAAACATGGCAGCTACACTAATCCCACATAGAAAAAAGAAGAAAAATCTCAAATTAATCATCTACGCTCCCATTCAAGAAACTAGAAAAAAAAAAAAAAAGCAAAATCAACCCAAAGCAAAAGGAAGGAAATACACTTAGAAGCAGAAATCAATGAATTTGCAAAGAATACTATGAACAGTACTATACATATAAATTTGACAACTTAAATGAAATGAGTCTATTCCTTGAAAAACACGAACCCAATTTTCCCAATATGAAACAAGTCATTTGAATAGCACTATAACTATTAAGGAAATTCACTACATATTTATCAGAATGTTTAAAATAAAAACTAACACCAAACGCTGGTGAGGATGAAGAGAAACCAGATCACTCATGCGTTGTGGGTGGGACTGTAAAACGGTGCAGCCAAGCTGTAGAACATTCCTGGGCAGTTATCCCAGAGAAATGACGACCTCTGTTCACACAAAAATCTATAGACGAATGCTTATAACAGCTTTATTTGTAAAAGCTAAAAGCTGGAAACAACCCAGATATACTTCAATGGGTGAATGATTAAACAAATTGGATATATCCATTTAAGAGAATACTTAATAAAAGTTTTAAAAATAATGACATTATTGGTACATGCACAATCTGGACCAATCTCCAGAGAATTATATGTGAAAGAAGCCCAAAAAGTACATAGCCAATGGTTAATTTATAGAATATTCATGAGATGACAAATTACAGAAATGGAGAACAAATTGATGGCTGCCAGAGGTAAAAGACTGGGTGGGAGGTGAGGAGAAATGGGGGGGAGACGGTGTGGTTATAAAAGGGCAACATGGGATCCTTGTGGTGATGAGATGTTCTGCAACAATATTGACATCCTGGTTGTGATACTGTATTATAGTTTTGCAAGATGTTCCAAGTGGGGAAAATTAGGTGTCTTAGGCTTCTCCAAAGAAACAGAACCAATAGTATATATAGATAGGTACAAATATAGATATAGATATTTATATAGACATATAAGAAGCAACTTATTATAGGAACTAGAGGCCCGCTGCACAAAATTTGTGTACATGGTCGGGGGTGGGAGGTCCCTCAGCCCAGCTTGTGCCCCCTCACAGTCCAGGAGCTTTCAGGGGATATCAGACTGACGGCTTAGGCCCGCTCCCTTAAGCCATCAGACGGACATCCTTAGTGCTGGTACGGAGGCAGGGGAGGCTCCTGCCACTGCCACTGCATTCGCCAGCCCTGCAAGCCCAGCTTCTGGCTGAGTGGCGCTCCCCCTATAGGGGGCGCACTGACCTCCAGGAGGCAGCTCCTGAGTTGAGCATGATCAGGTCAAAACAGGCTCTCTGACATTCTCTGAGAGGTCCCAAATTGAGAGAGGGCACAGGGCAGGCCCAGGGCCCCCACCAGTGCACGATTGCTGGGCCAGAGAGAGACACGGGAGGTTGGCCAGCCAGGGAGGGACTGCAGGAGGGCTCCAGGGCGTGTCTGCCCCATCTGGTTCAGTCCCTATCAGCTGGACCCCAGCAGCAAGCTAACCCACGGATCGGAGTGTCTGCCCCCTGCTGGTCAGTGCATGTCATAGCGGCCTTAGCATATCATTAGCATATTATGCTTTGATTGGTTGAACCTACGACCAGAACACTTAGCATATTAGGATTTTTATTATATAGGATTGGTTCAACCAGTTATGAAGTCCAAAAGTCCTCTAATCTGCCGTCTGCAAGCCAGAGAACCATGAAACCATCCAGTGGTGTAATTCCATCCAAGCCCTACCGCCTGAGAATCAGGGAGGTCAACAGTGTTAAGTCCAACTTCAAAAGCCTAAGAATCAGGGGTCAGTGGTACAAGTCTCAGTCTGAGTCCAAAGGCCTAAGAAGGAGGAGCACTGATGGCCAAGGGCAGGAGAAGATGGATGTCCCAGCTCAAGCACAGGGAACAAATTCACCCTTCCTCCACCTTTTTGTTCTATATTTAGACCCTCCAAGGATTGGATGATGCTCACCTCACTCTCATTGATGAGGATGATCTTATTTACCAGCCACTTATTCAAATGCTGCTCTCTTCCAGAAACCCCTTTAGAGGCACACTCAGAAACAATGTTTTACTAGATACTGGGCATCCCTTAGCCAGTCAAATTGACACATAAAATAAACCATCACATTGCCTAAGGGCTGAAAGGTATTTTCTGCATTATTTTTTACAGCTACATACAAATTTACAATTATGTGAAAATACAAGGTTTGAAAAATCTCTCACAATTTTAAGATACCCTGGAATATATTCAGTTACAGCTATTTGGGGGGAAGAAGAGAGAAGTACTATATTAAATATAATTACTCATTATAGAACTGCATCTCGACTTCAAATCATAGAAATCAGTATCTCGCAAAGCAGCCCAGGCAACTCTAATTATTAGAAATGAGAGCTATTGAAAGCAAAGGTCTGTACTGCCTGTGCCTTCGGCGGGTTTAAGGACATGGATTTGGTCCCAGCACAGGTCAATTAACTTGGCTTATTCATAGAGGAAAATAGTAAAGGTACACCACCCGCATGGCTCACACGGATTAGGCATTACTCAAACACTATCCACAAGAGACACAAATATGTGAAAGCAAACAGGGAACACAAATACACCTCTGCTAAGCACCTCTTCTCACCCTGGACAATTCCTCATTTCCTCAAATGGATGGCAGGAAACATAAACCAATTTTAAAAGTTGTTAAAAATCAGTAGCCAGAAAAAAAAAAAGTGTAAAAAGCAATTTGTTCAAAGCCAAGACCCCTAACCCTTATTAAATGTTTTAATGTCAACCTAACAAGAACTGGAAAGAAAAATCTGAAGCCTTAATGGTACAGTAATAGGAAGTCATGCTACGAAGAGTCATTCCTGCTCACAAGTAGAAAGGCTAAACAAATGATACAGTAACCCTTCCCATTCAGAGATTCGATGCTATGCTAATCAACAGGGCATTAAGAGTTTTATAAATACAAAATGCAAAATAATTGTGCAATGCGCTGGACAGAAGTATACAAATGACACTGTTCTGGGAGGAGAAAAGACAATGTTTCAGGAGAACCAAGATGGCAGCCTAGGAAACCGCCTATGCATGCTGCCTCCCACAACCACATCAAAATTACAACTAAAATATACAACAACCATCACCCAGAACAGCCGGAAAGCTGGCTGAGCAGAAGTCCTACAACTAGAGAAGTAAAGATAAAAGCACACTGAGGCTGGTAGGAGGTGCAGAGGTGAGGACAGGCTGGTCCAGCACCCACAGGGGCTGCTTTTTTAATCAGGAGGGAGATTGTGTCGGTGGAGGCCACCTGGAGGAGCAAGGGGTCCCAGCTCCCCACCAGAAGCCCAGCCTATGGTCCCAGAGCTAGGAAAAGAAGTCCTTATGGGCAGTAAGATGTACGGGCTGTAAAAACTAATTCAGATTGGAGCTACGTGATATAGAGTCTGCTGAAGACCCAGCTGCTCCTGTTAAAAGAACAGCACACAAACTGAACTATTTTAAGCTCCTGCTTCCTCTGAGCTCCAGTGCCGGGTGAGGCTCTGGGAGATCCAAACACATAGGAGGAGAAACTAGACTGTATAGCATTAGGGCAGGAACTCCCAGGCGGCTTCTCCCAGAGGGAGGTCCTCTCAGCAGTCATTGTTCCCATGCTGAGACCTTCCCAGACACAGGGCTGACGGGCAGCCATTTCCATTTGCTCTGCTCTGGTGATTCCCTGAGACCCCACCCCATCCAATTTACAACCCCTTCCAAGCTGTGCACAGTGGCTTTTGTATTTGAATGGCCTGTCAAACAAGCTGCAGCTGCGTCAGGGAGCCCCAAACCTATCAATAAAAGGCCCAAGACCCAGCACTAGAATCAGCTTGCATTGCTTCACAACTGGACTTCGTCTGGGCACTTCCAAACCTAATACAAAGAGAAGGGATCTGCTGATCTCTCTGTAGCTCCTGTTGGATGACCCCAAGTAGAGACTGACTTTATACCTTCCTGGACACCCAAGCGCCAGTGTACCCAGTGGTCAGTGTCAGGCCATACCAGATTACAACTCTACACGTCCATTAGCGACACATTCAAGGGGCAAACTCAGTGAGCACCAAAGTCCCACTGAAGAAAGTGTTGTTCCATAAGGGTGTCTCCTGCATAGCAGCTCTTCCATTGTAGATACAGCTGGTCCCCACAGCCAACTGTCCTGTAGGTCAATTCCTCCTAGTAGCACCAACAGCAATCAAGGCTTAACTACCACAAGACTGTGCACACTGCCCATAAAGGGGTGCACCTAAAGTGTCCACTTCAGGTGACTGGGGAGGCTGAGCCACTGGGCCCTATAGGACACCTACTACACAAGACCACTCTATCAACTCAAGGTGACTTAGCAGCTACTCAAAACATAGAAACAAACACAGGAAAGCAGCCAAAATGCAGAGACAAAGAGATATGTCAGAAATGAAAGAAATGGACAAAAGCAACCTCTGGCTATAGAGATCAAAGCCATGATTATAAGGTTACTTGAGAATCTTCTAGAAACCTCCAAGGGACTTGGTGACACTTTTAACGATCTTAGTGAGAATGCCAAAAAAATGAAAAAGGACTTGTCAAAAATTAAGCATACACTGACTAAAATAAAGAATAATAGACAGGGATTCAACAGTCGATTAGAGGATCACAAGAATCAAATCAACTATCTAATATAAGGAAGCAAAAAAACACCCCAACCAAAAAAGCAAAAAGAAAAATGAATAAAAAAATATGAAGACAGTGTAAGGAGCCTCTGAGACTATTTCAACTATACCGAATTATGGGGGTACCAGAAGAAGAGAGAACAAGATATTGAAAACCTATTTGAAGAAATAATGGCAGAAAACTTCCCCTGCTTGGTAAAAAAAAATAAAAATAAAAATAAATTTTAAAAAATACATTTACAAGTCTAGGAAGCACAGACAACCCCAAACAAGGGGACTCAAAGAGGACCACACCAAGACACATCAAAATTAAAATGCCAAGGGCTAAAAACAGAGATGCTTAAAAGCAGCAAGTTAGTTACCTACAAGGGAGTGCCCATATGACAGTCAGCTGATTTCTCAACAGAAATTATGCAGGCCAGAAGGGAGTGGCAAGAAGCATTCAAAGTGATGACTAGTAAGGACCTACAAAAAGATTACCAGCAAAACTATCATTTAGAATTAAAGACCAGATAAAGAGCTTCACAGAGAAGAAAAAGCTAAGAGTTCATCACCACCAAACCAGTATTATATGTAATGCTGAAGAGTATTCTTCAAGAAGAGGTAGAAGAAAAAGAAAAAGATAAAAAATATGAACAACAGCCAGAACCGGTTTGGCTCAGTGGTAGAGTGTCGGTCTGTGGACTGAAAGGTCCAGGGTTCAATTCCGGTCAAGGGCATGTACATTGGTTGCGGACACATCCCCAGTAGGGGGTGTGCAAGAGGCAGCTGGTCGATGTTTCTCTCTCATTGACGTTTCTAGCTCTCTATCTCTCTCCCTTCCTCTCTGTAAAATATCAATAAAATATATATACTTTTAAAATATGAACAACAAAATGGCAACAAATACACATCTATGAACAATTGAATTAAATAACCAAACGAATAAGAAATTTAATGAACAGAATAAACTGGTGAATAAAATAGAATCAGGGGCATGGAACTGGAACAGACTGACAAGTCTCAGAGGGAAGTGGGGTGGGGAAGGTGGGAAGAGATTAAACAAAGATCTCATATGCATGTACATATTACCTATGAACATAGATAAGAGGATGATGAAGGCTGGGGCAGGGTGGGAACTGGGTGGAGGAAAAATATGGGGGGGGCATCTGTAATAATCTCAACAATAAAGATTTTAAAAAATATATATTTTATTGATTTTCCACAGAGAGGAAGGGAGAGGGATAGAGAGCTAGAAACATTGATGAGAGAGAAACATCGACCAGCTGCCTCCTGCACACCCTCTACTGGGGATGTGCCCGCAACAAATGTACATGCCCTTGACTGGAATCGAACCTGGGACCTTTCAGTCCCCAGGCCAACCCTCTATCCACTGAGCCAAACCGGTTTCGGCTCAACAATAAAGATTTTTTTTTTTTTAATATATATTTTATTGATTTTTCACAGAGAGGAAGGGAGAGGGACAGATAGTTAGAAACATCGATGAGAGAAGACATCGACCAGCTGCCTCCTGCACACCCCCCACCGGGGATGTGCCCGCAACCAATGTACATGCCCTTGACCGGAATCGAACCTGGGACCTTCCAGTCCGCAGACCGACGCTCTACCACTGAGCCAAACCGGTTTTGGCAAAGATTTTTTTTAAAAAGCAAAAAAACAATGTGTAGGACTTCCCTTTCCCAGATTTAAAAGCATTGTGATGTCACATATATAGCAGCAATGATTAAAACTATAGGGCAGTTCAATTCCTAATTGAAAGGGTTGTTCTGAGTCAGCCTGGTGAAGGAAAATGTGGGGGAAGAGGCCTGGGCTAAACACCACTCAGACACAATGAGTGTCTTGGGAGGGCTTTTTTGTTTGCAAAACAGAGACTTCCTTCAAGGTAGCTCAAATAAGAGAAGACTTCCCTATACAACAAGTGATTTCACCTCATCTAAGGGTGGAAACAAGGAACAGCTGGACCTCACTGCACTAAAACTATGAACCAATGCAACTCTTGCCTTATTTGAACATTTCCTAGTAGTCTGAGCACTAGTGGGTGACACCTCAACCACCTCCCATTCAGTAACAGAAGCAGTGGCAACTCCGGAAGATGTTCATAACTATCTCTTCACTTTTGTGCTTCCCATCTTAGAGGTAATAACTGGTTTTCCTAGCTCCCCTTTTCTCTTTTCCAGCTTTTAAACAGCAGTGTAACAAATTCCCTGAGTTAAATTCCTTCTATATAGCATGTCCACAGTGGTTTTTGTTTTTCTGATTGGACACTGATAGCTACATTGCCAGCTCCAACACTGACTTTTTTGTTTGTTTGTTTGTTTGCTTGCTTGCTTGTTTTGTTTTGTTTGAGCCTGAATGCACACATCACAAGCTGTTTCTCTTATGGGCAGGCGTCTACCTCTGGTCTGAAAAACTGTGTCCAGGGCATGGCTATTTTGAGCAGATGATCTGTCATTCCAAACTTTCTGGTGCAGCTGAGAATAGGACAGAAGTTGATAACGCTGGGGAGTGAGTGGAGGGTATGGGGGTCAGGAAGGTTGACAATTGAGGAAGGACTACAAAGAAATATGAACAGAGTTAACCAAACACACAAAGAGCAAAGTCTGATGTCAGAAATCCAGAAAGAAATCAATGTAGTCAGTGTTGTAACCAACTGGGTCAAAAATCAAAGGCAGGTACAGTTGCAGTCACAGGGAGTAGGAGATTCCAGGGCTGAGACACACTGGGACAAGAGAAGTGCACATTTCAGAAAAGTCAGGGGCGACTATGCAGACATGTGCTCACACAGAGTGCTGGGTAGTGTTTAGTCACATAAAAAAGGACTTGTGAAATAAAAGGGGATACTTGGGAGCAACTGTAGTTTATCCAGATTTGACCTTACTGTGACTTATTCCCCAACCTGCCCCTTCTTTTTCTTTTCTTAATAATTATATTTTATTACATGAATATTTTTGTTTTCTTTATTTTATTTGAATAGTTTCTCCCTTTGTAACATGTGATATGTGATAATTATAATTTAATATGTATGAGAATCTATAGATAAATGAAAAGAAAAATGTAAAGTTCATCTATAATCCAGCCATCCAACGTTAACCTTCGAGACTTTTTTTATAATCTTTATATTCATATGCATATTTCTATGGTCATATGTATATATTTTAAAACCAAAATTACTTAACTTTTTAAGGGGGAAAAGTCTAATTAAGCAAATCAGAAATAAATTCAACTCTATTCAATAAGTTAATATATAAATAATTTGGTGAAATAAGCAATGAATAAATAAGCCTCTATTAAACAATTTAGGAGAAACTGGATATCATTTAAAAGAATGTAAATATATTGCCGCACTTTATACTGTATACTAAAATAGATTCAGAGTCTCAATCATTAAACTAAAATTTATTTTAATTTGAAGATACTGTCTTCGGAAGCCTTTGTTACAACTGCATCAGTTTACTCCTCCCTCTGTCCAAGTGAGACTAACACTAAGCCCCAAATATCCCACCATTCTTCCAGGAGACCAACCAGTCATTTGATAGCACGTTACATTGGATGGATCAGTGATTAATTTTAATTGGAATAAATATGTATCTTGGATGTGAAGTTTGCCTTTCCTGCCCTCCGGGCCTCAACCGGCACCTCTATCTAAGGGCATAGAGAGCGTTTGATGCACCGATATGGAATCCTGTGTAATATTTTTATTGAACCCAGGAACCTATTTCGTAACAAGGCTGGTGTAACAGTGGCGCATGAGCATGGGATCCACTCTTTCTACTTCACACCACACTCACAGAAACTGCCAGCTTGACAGGTGATGAAGCTCAGTTGCATCTTTTGAAGGTGCAATTGAGCTTCCACTTTGGAGGTGATGATCCTGTGCAATAACATCTTCCAAGTTGCAGACTACACCGTAAGTTAACGACTATTGTATGAACCTATGTTGTTAAAGGGTACAATACATGGTTCTGGAATGCAGCGGAAGGAAGGAAGTAGGAGTCACCCTGAGCCCTGCTTACCATCACGCACACTGACCCACTTGTGGTATTTACGCTTCTTTTCCCAGCAACTTGGGACTCTGTGGGTTCAGAAGTGCAGGTAATTGGGTATTTCTTTGCCCAGTTTTGACAGTAAATGGAGCAGCCACAGCCTGAGGAGGGCCCGGTATCAGAGGCCCACCAGATAAGCCACTCAGAGACAACAGAACCATGGGTGAAGGAAACAGAAATAGGCTGAAAAAACAGTGAGACAATGAGTATCAATTGCAACCCTCAAACGAGGAGCAGAACCAGGGAGCTGTAGCTTGTCTCACTGTTTCCCTGGGGAGAGAGACCAACCAGGATCTGACAGGAACTGTTCCTAGAACTCATTATATAAAGTGACTGGATCCAGTGCAAAGGGTAGGCTGTAATAGATGCCGTGGGGTGCCGCTCAGATTCTCCAGTCTGGACTGAGGCAATCATTCCCTCCGCGGCTAGAAATGTTGGCAGCTGACAGCTCCCGGGCGAGTCTCTCCTCTGATAGTGTCCTCAGCTGACGAGAGCCGCCTTGTCAGAGCTGACAGGCAGCCTACATCTAACGGCTAGTCCTTGCCCGCGTAGAAAGGCCCAGCCCTCTTTGCTCTCGGTCCTCTTTCCTCACAGAATTGGCTGAGAGACCTTTGCTATGACGACATGACAGTTCAATTCCTCTTTCTATTTGATCCTACTTCCCTCACTCCTGTTCTGGTGTTGAATCCCTGGACACTCCCCAGTAAACTTCCTGCATGCAAATATCCATCTCAGGGTTGGTTTCTGTGGGACTAGGCAACAGTTACATTAGGTTGTTTTGTGTGTGTGTGTGTGTGTGTGTGTGTGTGTGTGTGTGTGTGTGTTTTCTTCCCCAAACAGAAAATACTGTCTAGCACAGAAGGCTTTGTGTGACTGTTATGTAGAGACTAAGAATTCCTGGGTCATCTATGTCTGGAAAACTCATTGGCCTCGCCAGTAGCATTGACACTATTTCTTTTCCTTCGTTTTAAGGGACACCACTGCCTGTGCTGATTCCAGAACAGCCAGGAGGCCCTTCAGTCCTGCTTCTGTCTGACGATCACTTCCTTTCTTCCTCGGCTCTCTGGTTGCCAGGCCCTGAGCTTTTCTTTCCCTTCCTTCCAGAAAGCCACGGGTCCCACCAGCTGTCCCTTGCCTTCCTCCACCCAGACTCAAATAAATTCCAGATGCTGAGAGAGTTGTGGGAATCTCTTCAGTGTCACCGGGGAGGAGGGGAACTTAAATTCCTCTGGCTAGCAGTCACCATCTTGTTCCTCTGTGTCTTTCCTTTCCCCCCATTGCTTTTCTTTCACCGTCAGGGAGTGAAGTCACTTCCTGACTCCACTGGGTCTTCAAGTTCCTCTGCCCGCTAGGATTTCAAGACCTTTTTATGGTAAAACTCTGTATTACACTTTAAAATTTTGTTGTTGTTGTGTTACACTAAAATTTCTGGATGACACAGCTATAAATGGGAATTAAAATCCTTTCCTTCCTCCTTTCCTGCCTGCCTGCCTGCCTGCCTTTCTTCCTTCTTTCCTTCGTTCCTTCTTTTCTTCAGCAAATTTCTTATGTACCAACTCTGAGTCATCTCTTAAATGAAGCTAAGCTATACCTACCGTTATTTAAGGTTATTAAATGTGATATTAGGGACACAACCGTTCCTTTTTGAAATCTCCCTAGGGGCCAAAGTTGGCAGCAGATTGCTGGTCTGGCTGAGTCTTGCAGCACATCCCACTGGAACAACAACCCAGAGCTCATGCCCTTGCATGGAGAGCATATTCACAGCATTCTCTTTGTGTAAAGAGGCCTCCAAGTTTTGTAAAGGCCCACTATATTTAGCGTAGTAAAGTGAAATGCCCCTAACCAGTAAGATTTCTATCGACCAGCCAGTCTTCAAAAGCCAGGGCGGCTGGAAACCACAACCCATCCCCCTCCCCAGGGCCCTGTAAGACATCGGGCCCTCTTGTGCATTTCTAAAAATCAAGACCTACATAAAATTGGACCTTCTCCATCCTCACATTGTTGTTGACCTTAGTCCTGAAGCCTGGAAATACATCTCCACCTTCTATAACCTCCAGGTAGCCTCGCTGCTCCCTCAGGGCACAGCTTGGGGTCAGCAGAGGAGACTATTCCTCTTCAGGACATTTTCTCAAAGTGTAGTAATTTCACATGGAGAAATATGTACAAAGACAGAGACTTTAATATGATTACTCTTCCAGTAGTGGAAGCCTTTACTGGTTTTTGCTCATCTTTTGTATCTGACCGTAGGCCCCATTTCTCTGACTTTGACTTCAAACTCTTGTTTTGCTCCTTAATCGGGATTTAGGCTTGCTCATATTGGGACAGATCAAAGAAGAATGAAAGAAGGAAGATAAATCGTACCCCAGAACGCTGGAAAGCTCTGAAATTAGAGGTACCCAACGCCCCCCTGAAAAAGGGAGCAAGAGGTATGGATGAAAAGAAAAGACTGTTTGAAAGTTTTTTCATGACTAGGTAGATTCCAAGATCTTATTCCCAACGTAGCACAGCCATGTGGCTACCCTTCCACCACTCCAGACAAGGCCAGGAAGTTTATTCTCTGGAGAAGCTGGGTCAAAGGGTCTGGGCTTGGTGCACCAGGCAGAGCTGAAGATGGGGAGGGAGAGGGTTATATGGAAATTTCCATAAGGAATGATTAGCTACCCTCACCCCCAGCCTCTAGCCCAGGGGTGGGCAAATTTTTTGACTTGAGGGCCACAATGGGTTCTTAAACTGGACCGGAGGGCCGGAACAAAAGCAACCTGAGCCGAAACCAGTTTGGCTCAGTGGATAGAGCATCGGTCTATGGACTCAAGATTCCCGGGTTCGATTCCGGTCAAGGGCATGTATCTTGGTTGTGGGCACATCCCTGGTAGGGAGTGTGCAGGAGGTGGCTGGTCGACGTTTCTCTCTCATCGATGTTTCTGGCTTTCTATCCCTCTCCCTTCCTCTCTGTGAAAAATCAATACTAAATATATATATATATATATATATATATTTTTTTTTTTTTTTTTTACAAAAGCAACCTGACCATGCTGGCATTCTCATCTTGGGCTGCTGGTGAAGGAGCGGAGGGGAGAACAAGAGAACCCTCCGCTCTTTCAGCTCTGCAGGCCAGATAGAACAGCTGAACGGACCGGATCCAGCCCACGTGCCATAGTTTGCCCACCCCTGCTCTAGCCCCTTTCCTTTAAAAACCTCCCAGAAGGCTACAAGTCAGGTTTATAAATGCCCACACAAAAGAATTTATGTGATTGACTGACCAGCTTAAGAGAAAAGATTTTCAAATATTGACATTTGGTTGTCCCTAAGAAATATGGTATTACTGTGAAGCACAACAGTCAATAAGCTTTGCCCATTCACAGGGGATTCAAGTGCCTCACTCATTTTTTTTTTTTTTATTGATTTCAGAGGACAGGGAGAGAGAAACATAAATGATGAGAGAGAATCATTGATTGGCTGCCTTCTACACACCCCACACTGGGGATTGATCCCACAACCTGGGCATGTACCCCTGACAGGGTATTGAACCATGACTTCCTAGTTGATAGGTCGATGCTCAACCACTGAGCCACACTGGCCAATCAGGAAGGGAAAAAAATAGTAAGAAAATAATATCAGTTCGAGTGGTCCAATGACTGAATTGGGAGTACTAAAAAGAGTAAGCAGGGGGGAAAAAAATGGAGGGGAGGGAATTACTAAAATAATAATGTATATGATAATTTCTCAAAACTGAAGGAAATGTGTGTTCATATTGAAATGTTTTCAGCTGAGGTTCACTCTGCACACTGGATGAAAAAGACCCTATTCTGAGGTGTATCATCATGAAATTTCAGGACATTAGGGAGAAAAGAGAACCTCAAAACCTTCCAGGGAGGAAAAAACAAACAAACCAACCTGGAGTCCCAGAGGAGGTATTAGTGTCAAACATCTCAGTAGCAACATGGGAAGCTGGGCGAAAAGAAGCGATGCCTTTACATTTCTGAGGGGAAATTATTTCTAACCTAGAATTCTATACCCTACCATCCAATTGCTGTTAAAAAAATAAAGACATTTCACTCATGCTAGGTCCCCAAAGTTTTTACCTTTCACGAGCTTTATCTCAGGACAAACTCCATTAAACCAAATGGGTAAATAAATCAAGAGGAAAATACCAAGTTTAGGAAACAGAAGATCCAATAAAAGAGAGATGCAGAAAAAAATGCTCAAAATAATAATAAAATTAAAAAAAAGGGAAGTGTCAGGATGACAAATGGACCAGGGGCCTAGCAGGCAGTCCGTGCAGATGGGAACTGGACAATGAAAGGCTCAGGGCGGCGTCAGAAGAAAGGTCTATGAGAAAACAAACAAAGCAAACGGAGAGATTTATAATTCTGTCAGAGGCCTTGGTTGAAATTAGTGATTGCTGTATGGAAACCCAAGTTTAAAAGAGACAATCATTAACCTAGGGGAAAAAAAACAAAATGATTATATACGATGCAAAGTGAACAGGAAGCAGCTCATCTAGGAACAATATTTCCATAGGCACAACAATGCAAACACCAAACACAGGTTTAACCCAAATTGTGATATCTTTAAAATGGAAGGATGGATATAGGTGAAGGGTATGTTGCGTGTGGTATAAAAAAAAAAGAAATATTTCCCCCCATATAAGGAAATCAAGAGGTAATACCTAAACTAAAAACTAAAAACTAAAACTCAAGGGGGAAAAACAAACAAAAAGCCAGTATAAGCCCCAGAATAAACAGCTAAAATATATGAGTCTAGTTGGCTTGGTAGAGAAGAAAACAGAGGTGGGAGGAGTGGGCAAAAGGACTGCCATTTTGTTTTGTTTTTGACGTTAAAAGCTTTCTATTTGACTTTTTATACAAAGTGCTTGTGTGCTTTTTCATTTTGAAAAAAGACTAAAGTAAAAAAACAACCAGTGGGTTAGAGAGGAAATGAGGGAGAAGGGAAAATTGGGGTAGAAAAAAAATGAAGTCAGGAGTAATATTAGATGCGGTACACATCATTACTAAAGATAGGCTGACAATTTGGTTCTGAGCTTTTTAGCAGCCAGCACAGAGTGGAAAATGTAATCATTTATACAGTTCCACAATGTACAAGAGATAAAAACAAACCACTTATTCAGGAGAAATATAGCTATTCCTGGTACTGAGATCTGAGAGACATTTTTCCCATCTGTCCTCCTACAGAGGACATCATGTGACATAGTCAACCATATCCTCATCAACTTGCCTACAGTAAATGCAATAACAAATTTCATAGAGTTCTTTCTTATCACATCTCTCAGTGTAGACTGAGGGCAAAATGCCAATGTAGAGTCCAGAGAAAAAACAATTTTGTGAGGAGATAGAAATCTGTTCATTTCAGAGAGGCAATAAAGCACGGTGGCTATGGTATGGGCCAGATCTCCAAATCTGTCTCTGAAAGTTACTTAATGACTCTGTACTCAGTGTTTTCACCTATAAAATGGGCCAAATGTTATCATCTCATTGGATTTTGTAAGTATTAAATGAGTTTATTTATGTGAAGTACTTATGAGAAGGCCTGGCAAATAAATGTAAGCATTAAAAAAAAAAAAGATAGCTTGCCTGGCCAGTGTGACTCAGTAGTTGAGCATCAACCTATGAATCAGGAGGTCATGGTTCAATGCTTGTCAGGGCACATTGTGGGCTCAATTCCCAGTGTGGAATGTGCAGGAGGCAGCTGATCAATGATGCTTTCTCATCTTTGATGTTTTTATCTCTCTCCCTCTCCCTTCCTCTCTGAAATCCAATAAAAAAATATTTTTAACAAATATAGTAGAAAAAAATAATAAATAAATAAATATTGCTATTATTGCCGAAACCGGTTTGGCTCAGTGGTAGAGCGTCGGTCTGCGGACTGAAAGGTCCCAGGTTCGATTCCGGTCAAGGGCATGTACATTGGTTGTGGGCACATCCCCGGTAGGGGGTGTGCAGGAGGCAGCTGGTCGATGTTTCTCTCTCATTGACGTTTCTAGCTCTCTATCTCTCTCCCTTCCTCTCTGTAAAATATTAATAAAATATATATATTTAAAAATATTGCTATTATTCAGAGAAATGCCTTTTTAAAATGGATCTTAAATGTTAAGACTACAATAAACAAAACCGTGTGGTAAGTGGTATTAGGACAGATATATAGATCAATGGAATAGTAGATCTACATAAGTACAGCTGATTTTTAACAAAGGTGCAAAAACAATTCAATGGAAGACAGATATTCTTTTCAACATATGGTGCCAGCCAGAGCAATTGGATGTCTATAGGCAAAGAAATGAAATTCACCCTAAACCCCACACCTTCTATTAACTTAAAATGGATCATCGATTTAAATTTAAAATATCAAAAGATAAAACTTTTAAATGAAAACAAAGGAGAAAATCTTTGGAACCTAGGGCTAGGTGAAGAGTTCATACTCAAAGCATACTCTATTCAAGAAAGACTCACAAAATGGACTTCATTAAACTTAAAAACTTTTGCTCTGCAAAAGATCCTTCAAGGGAATGAAAAGATAAAACACAGACTGGAAGAAAGTGCTAGCAAACCAAAGTGTACTTCGGGAAGTATTGCAAATCAAACATCTGCAGAGGACTAGTAAGAAAAAATAAAATCGGCCAAAACCGGTTTGGCTCAGTGGATAGAGCGTTGGCCTATGGACTGAAAGGTCCCAGGTTCGATTCCAGTCTAGGGCATGTACCTTGGTTGCGGGCACATCCCCAGTGGGGGGTGTGCAAGAGGCAGCTGATTGATGATTCTCTCTCATCAATGTTTCTAACTCTCTATCCCTCTCTCTTCCTCTCTGTAAAAAATCAATAAAAAATATTTTTAAAAATCACTTAAAAATTAACAGTAAGGAAAATATAATCCAATTAGAAAATGGGCAAAAGACATTAAAATACATTTCAATAAAGATGATATACAGATGGCAAATAAAAATATATTCAACATAAGCTAAAATGAAACACAGTGACAAAGCCAAATGCTGGCAGAGGAATTGGCTCTATTATATATTGCTAATGGTAACATAAAATGGTACAGCTACTCTGCAAAATAGGCAACTTTTTAAAAAATTAAATATACACTAACCACTTGATCAGCAATCACACTCCTGGGTATTTATCCAGAGAAATAGAAATTTGGCTGAAACCGGTTTGGCTCAGTGGATAGGGCGTCGGCTGGTGGACTGAAAGGTCCCAGGTTCGATTCCGGTCAAGGGCATGTACCTTGGTTGTGGGCACATCCCCGGTAGGGGGTGTGCAGGAGGCAGCTGATCGGTGATTCTCTCTCATCGATATTTCTAGCTCTCTGTCCCTCTCTCTTCCTCTCTGTAAAAAAAAAATCAATAAAATATTTTTTAAAAGAAATTTGTGTCAACATTTATAAGAATGTTTACGGTAGCTTTATTTGTAATTGCCTAAAATTGGAAACAACCCAAATACCCTTCAATGGGTGAGTAGTTAAGCTGTAGTATGTCATCTCAGGGAATACTACTCAGCAAAAACAAACAAACAACAACAAAAAACTACTTGGATAGATCTCAAAAAGATTACATATAGTATGCTAAGTGGAAAAAAAGACAATCTCAGAAGGTTGAATACTACATAATTTCATTTATATACTATTCTCAAAATGATAAAATTATAGAGATGGAGGACAGATTAGTGGTTCTAAGGATTTGGGTTAGGGAAGAAGAGGAACATAAGTGGGCATGAGAGATTTTTGTAGAAACAAAGCACTTCAAAATCTTAATTGTGATTGTGGTTACACGAATCTCTACATGTGGTAAAATTGCATAGAATACACAAATATATACATGCACACGTGGTGAAATCTGAATCTGAATGAAGTCTGTTGATTGTATCAAGATGTTACCACTGTGGGAAACTGGGTAAAGGATACATCAGACCTCCCTTTTTACAACTTCCTGTGCATCTATAATTATTTCATAATAAAGTTTTTAAAAAAATAGATGCTATGAAATATGCTGGATAAACCCTATAGTAAAAATCTTATTAATTGGGCGATTAAAGTTACCTTTATTTAGCAAACTCAATTCTTTCTTTCTAGATTGTATAAAATGATAACTTAAAGATTTGCAAGGTTGGTAGAATTTGTAGAAATTCATCAAAATATAGCGAAGGCAAAGAGGGGTTGTGTATACAAAGAGGAGGTGTTTATGGCAAGTGTCCACTGTTTCAAGAAGGAAGTAACATATTTCCAAGAGTCCTTACAGAATGACACTTCTTGTCATGGACCAGTCTCTGGCCCTCAAATTTTCTTGCAGACTGAGCCTTGATTCCCATTAACTGAGCTCATAACCTGATAAGCTACGCACAACAATTTCAGCCACACTCAGATGTATAAGAAAAGTCATTTCTTTCTGTTAACTTACTTTGAACTCCAGACCCCCATCTTAGTAGATGGAGGAAATGTGACATAAGTAATTATTTGCAAAGGCACTGTTGGCCTGGTTACTGCCAAGACATCCGCTGTTGTAGTCCAAGTGACCACCAAGAATGGTCACTGTGGCTTTTGTGATGCACGGGACTCAAAGGTCTTCATGCTATGATCCAGCTTCCCTAAACACCCCAAGCAGTCATTTCCTTCCTAAGCCTTGCCCTTTCTCAGGCTCTGACATCTCCAGCCCCAGCCTCAGAGAAACTCCTAGAGAAGCCTCTTACTTCTCTAAGACCCTTTCTCTCCCAGCTCTCTAGGACACCCAACATCAACTTAGAATTTTCTAGAAGGTGGGAAAAACCACCAACTTGAAATCACTTTTTGTCCTTTACTTTTTTGGGCTGCCAAAATCCCTGAGATAGGGAGTTTGAGGCCTCACTACCTTTGAGAATGTAGAGAAGAGAAAAATATAGAGAGAATGAAATGAAGCCAATACTTTAACAAATCATTCTGCCAAAATGACACCAATCCAGAAAGTCGCTTTATTTAATTTGCAATAAGCAATGGCTGTCACAACAGGTCACATCCATGCGGCTAGCCCATTCTCCCCTCATGCAACGTAGATGTTCAAGATCCTAATTAGACTTTTACTTGGTGAACCTAAAGTCAGAACCAAGGACATTAGAATAATGCAACATTTAAAGATGTCAGGCTATTACAGCCTGTTTTATGAATACCACTACAGGGACAGATACTCATGTCATGCCAAAAGAGCTAGAAGCTTGGCAAGTTCATTGCCTATAACCCCCCAAATGTTCACTTTGAGAATGTCTTTGCCAATAGAGTTGCAATATTCAGAGACATTTGACTGGGATTCTCTTGCCCAGAATACTTGGAGGAGTACTACCAATGTCTGTCCTAAAGATGGTCCTTTTTCTCTGCTTCCACAACTGACCACCTCTTCCATCAAATAATAGGCCAATCCTGCTGGCCTAGGATTCATGTCCCTTCTGAATGATTCTGCATCGATATGTTCCAATCAGTTTCATAGGAACTTTAAATCTGACTTACAAAAGAGCCATACAATTTTGTTCTTGGGTTAGCCTTCCTGTATCTACCACATCCTGATAATGGTATATACTAAAACAAACTCTATTAGGAGATCTTCGATGTGGGATTCTAAACACCAGCAGCATCCTAACAAAGGAATCATCTTAAACAATTTAAACATAATTACACATTTTATCCCTGGCCCATTTTGCTCAGTGGATAGAGCGTCTGTCTACAGACTCAAGAATCCCAGATTCAATTCTGGTCAAGGGCATGTACCTTGGTTATGGGCACATCCCCAGTAGTGTGCAAGAGGCAGCTGATTGATGTTTCTCTCTCATCGATGTTTCTGGCTCTCTATCCCTCCCCCTTCCTCTCTGTAAAAAAAATCAATAAAATATATTTTTAAAAATTATTATACATTTTAGATATTACATCATTGTAACCATTGAGGAATAGTCAATTGTTAAATGCAGCATGCATGATAACGGGTAAAATCTGCTGGATGCAAATGATCCAATAATAATGTCAGTGAAATCAGATGTTTAAGTATTGAGTGCACAGTGTTAAGTATTGGGTGGTCTCACTGTAAAAGTTCTTGGGGGTTTATGTTTTTGGATTACGGTATGTGTGCTGTGTTACCTAAACTTCAGGGATGTCAATAATCTAGAATTCAGGCAAGTCCATGCCATTCCTCCCCACCGTTGGCAGAGAGAAAATGAATGTTCTCATGAAAGCATTATACTTTGAACTTGCAAAGTGCTTGAAATCAATCTCTAAGGTAATTCTCTAAGGTAATATCTATGTGTACATCAGTAATTATCCCATTTTCTATTTTATAGGAGAATAAGAAAATATAATTAATAATAATGATACTAGTAATAATAGATTTCAAGGTTCATATTTCCCATAAAAAGTTTAACAAGTTGCATGGCAACAAGAATAAAACACAGCTTGTGTCAGCTCTCTCAAACTCTGTTTAATAACTTGGTATTCTCTGATATCTTCTGCTTGTCTTTTTTTTTTCTTCTCCAGTTTTCGCACAAACAGGGTACTCATTATTACTAATGAGATCTTTCCAATCTTAATCAATTCATTATGACCAATAAAGCCAGGAAAAACACCAGCCAACTGGCCTTCAAAATGACTTTGTAATAGTGGTAGAGCATTTGACTGCAAAATGACTTTGTAATAGCTTTAACAAAATAAATGAATATGCTGTAGCATGTTAGGATTTCTGAAATAATTCCAGTATAATTTTAGGAATCCAAAGACAGAAAATGAAGGTGTGGTGTTTTGGGAGTTTTTTTTTTTTTTTTGTGTGTGTGTGTGTGTGTGTGTGTTTAAATTCACTTCAACTGGTTTGGGGTAAAATGTAACATAGTGTTTCCATCAAGTTGTGCTCTTTTATTTTGATTTGATCCCTTAACTATTTATGAAACACATGAATGTTTATGAAATGCATGAATATATTTACTTTGAGCTCTGCTTTCCTCCAACTCATGCATAACGATCCCTTTTTTATTTATGTAAACTTGAAATAATAATAATAAGCCCGTTGTGTTCAGCTCTGTCCTTTGAGCTGAAGAGATGCAGTCATAACCCCAGAGGGCGGCCGTATGGACTCCATTGCCTCTCAGCAGGATTACTGGTAATGCCTGGGCTCAGAATCCCTCCCAGTGACCTGCTCACCCAAGATACATTTCTGTTCCATACAGAACACCGGGCATTAGGAGGTGAGGCTGCGTAGAGTGAGCATGGTTTTTGTTTTGCTAAGACAGAAAAATATCAAATCCCATGTATAATTATGATCTGCTGATCCAGCCTATTATGATAAGAGCATCAGGGCAGAATCTGTTCGTGTCCTCATTGCTCCAGCCAGAGCTCCGGCCTCACGCACACTCTGCGGCACTCGTTTGGCCGGCAGGGACTCAGGGCACCGGGAGAGCTGCCTGTTTACAATGCTGTTGGAGGAGGTGGCAAGGCCATCTCTTTCGCTTTGGTTTCCACTGCAGCATGTTATAAAATCAGATTACAGCACATAATGGGGCTCACTCTGAGAGGCTACAGTGAAATGTAGAAGTCTTTCAGCCCACTTATCAAAATGCTTACACTTCCCATTTCGCTGCAGAAGAAACAATAATAAATTCTGAGCAAAGGAAGTTAATCCACATCCGGAGGATTTTTATCAAGTAAAACAATAAAATTGTGCAGCTCCAGGCAATGAGTTTTCCTATTAAAATTCATAGCAACCCATAGGCACATCTCAGCAAAGGCCTTAAATAGACATGGTAATGTATCATTCTCGCTACTAGCTCTGTCATGAGTCTAACAGAAAAAAAAAAACACAGTAATTGCATACTGCAAATATCAGAGTTCTTCTTTTAATCAGTATTTTTCTCTTAGCAACATAGCAGATCTGGCACTGATAGGGACCTATCACATAGTGTTGCCCACAGAGCAATATCAGAGCATTTTTATACTGAAATTTAATTTAACACTTTAGAAGATAGCAAGTATCTTCTAAAGAAATCTTTTAAAAATATATGTTTTGTCCTAGCCAGTTTGGCTCAGTGGATAGAGCGTCAGCCTGCAGACTGAAGGGTCCCAGGTCCGATTCCCTACCAATTGATGTGTCTCTCTCACATCAGTGTTGCTGTCTCTCTCCTTCCCTCCCACTCTCTCTAAAAATCAATGAAAAAAATATCATCAGGTGAGGATTAACCAAAATATATATGTATATGTTTTTTTACTGATTTTAGAGAGAGTGGGTGAAAGTGGAAAAGAGAGAGAGAAACATCAACCGGCTGCCACTCACTCAACTGGGCCATACCAGCCAGGGCTGAAGTAATCTTTTTATTTGACCTTTTGACCAGTATAGGCTAGGTGTGAAGGATAGTACATCAAAATGAAGTTATTACACATTCAAGGAAAGATAATATGTTTGTTTTACTTAGTTTATTTCAGAGAGAAGGGAGGGAGAGAGAGATAATCAATGATGAGAGAGAATCATTGATCGGCTGCCTCCTGCATGCCCCCTACTAGAGATTGGAGCTTGCAATTCAGGCATGTGCCCTGATGGGGAATCAAACCATGACCTCCTAGTTCACAGGTCGATGCTCAACCACTGAGCCACATTGGCCAGGCTCTTCTACTTAGTATTTTAAAATTTTGTTTCATAGTTGCAGATTTTTAATTTATTTGTAGCTTATAATGTGAATTTATTTGTCTTTGGTTATATTTATACTAGAGGCCCAGTGCACAAAATTTGTGCATTGGGGTTGGGGTTCCCTAAGCCCAGCCTGTATCCTCTCCAATCTGGGACCCCTCGGGGGATGTCTGACTGGGCTCTGAGCCATGGCAGCACAGGTGCAGTGGGGCCAAAATGAGCTGGAGCACCACAGCACCCAGCCTGGGCTTGGGCTCCTGGGGGATGTTGGACCGACTGCCAGTTTTGGCCAATCTCTGCAGGCCATGCCAAGGGATCCCACTCATGCATGAATCCATGCACTGGGCCTCTAGTATATTATATATGCCTGTCCATATGATGTGTGCATCTATGTGATATGGTATACCCAGTGGTATGCTGGTAAGCCAACCCTTCAAAAAAAAAGTTCTGATTTGCCAATTTCCATGTTGTAAATACTCCCACCACGGCCAATTTCAAGCTACCAATATGATGCCACTGAATGGGGAGTGGGGGAGAGAGGTGTACATGTGGCTCTGGCGATCTAATACAAACAAGCTCCAACGCCACTGTATATATGTGGGGGGGGGTGTGTGCATGCACATGCATTAAAAAAATGTGTATACACACACGTATCAAGAGGTCTATGGAATAGTGAGGAAGACTGAAGCCAGCACCCACCTTGAAATCCCACCTCTACCACTCACTCGTTACTTGACCTTGAGCAAATCACTTAACTTTTCTGTGCCTCAGTTTCCTCTTTTGCCTAATGAACATAATAATAGTACCAGGTATGTTGTAAAGATTAGATAAATGAACATATATAAAGGCATAATACAGTAATGCATAAGTACTATATAAGCACCAGTTATTTCAGTTGTTGCTAACAATATAGTCTATCTATTATTTTGTGTATATATAATAATCTGTCAGGATCTTGCCCATCAGAAGCACCTGATGCTCCACCTCCATCTCTTTGTCCATCCCCAACCTCTGCCCCATATTTCCTCTCCTCCTCTGTGCAGGTTCAAGTTAGCCTTGTAGGGATTAAGTTCTGTTCCGATCAGAATCAGCAAGTCTTTAGACCCGAGACTGGAGCTGTCCTGTTAACCAGCCTCCAGTCAGCTGTGTTACCTGCTTGCCCCTCTCCATCAGTGCCTAGACAGCTCCTGCTCCTGGGGAATTGCCCTGGGTGTTTGACTATCTACCTTCACCTGCCAGAGTCTTTGAGTTCATCTGATCGCCTCTCTTCTATTGGCTGTTTTCTGACTGGTGGCTTGCCCTCATCCTTGATCTGAGTTTTGTACCTAAATCTTTGTACCTTGACTACTGGGTTCTGACCTTGGTTTGGTTCGAAATCCTAGCTGATGATCTGGTTCTGGATCTTCCCCAGTTTCCATTTTTACCGCACTCCCAATTCTCTTGATCTGGGATCTATCTATCTATCTATCTACCTATCTATCTATCTTTTTAAAATTGATTCCAGAGAGGAGGGGAGAGGGAGAGAGAGAAACATCAATGATGAGAGAAACATCAATGATGGCTGTCTCCTGCACTCCCCACACTGGGGATTGAGCATGCAACCCATGCATGTGCCTTGACCTCTTGTTTCAGAGATTGACGTTCAACCACTGAGCCATGATGGTCGGGTTTAATCTGGGATATCTTTATGATAGCGATTCAACCTGGGTTTTCCAGATAGTATCAACTTTGACTCTATTGTTTCGGTATACAAAATATATTGCCTAAAGAATTTTTTGATGACAGAAAGAACTATAAAACTCAATAGTCAAAGAAAATTCTATTTTCTTTAATTCAGAAAATATGACTGTGTCTTGTCTAACCTTTTAAGCTCCAGTACCAAAGTGACCAACAGTCTTTTTTTTTTAATCCCTATCCCAGGATGTATTTATTGATTTTTGAGAGAGAGGAAGGGAGAGAGAGAAACATTAATGTGAGAGAGAAACGTCAGTTGGTTGCCTCCTATGCACACCCACCTGGAGAAGTCAAATCTGCAACCCAGTCATGTGTCCTAACCAGGAGTTAAACCCGCAGCCTTTTGGTGTACAGGATGACACTCCAACCAACTGAGCCACCCATCCATGGCACAAGTGACCACTGTTTTTTTTTAAAAAAAATATGTTTTTATTGATTTTAGAGAGAGAGGAAGGGAGAAGGAGAGAGACAGAAACATCAATGAGAGAGAAGCTGATCAACTGCCTCCTACACGTGCCCCACTGGGGATTGAACCAGCAACCCAGGCATATGCCTCAACAGGGAATGGGAATGGTGACATTTTGGTGCATGGGACAACACTCAACCCACTGAGCCACACCAACTGGACTGTGATCATCAGTCTTAATGCCCAATCCCAAACCATGGTCCAGGTTCTACTACTCTGTCAGATTGCATGGTGGAAGTGATTTAGAAAAAAGGCATACTTCAGAGTAGGACCCAAAAACCTCCTTGCCCCATTTTCAAATAATGGCAGGAATGTCATACATTCTATTCATCTTTTAAAAATTTATTTACTCTATTTGTGTGTACATATTGTAATCATCTGATATTTATTGTTATCTATATATGTAAAAGTCTAAGCAATCGTGCACCCGTTATAACCAAACAACCAGAATGACTGGTGACCAGTCACTACGATGTACACTGACCCACAGCCAACCTCCCGCAGTCCCTCCCTCTAGGCCCCGAGCAGGGGTGGGGGAATGGCAGGCCAACCTCTCTAAGTCCCTCCCCCAGGCTGGCCAGCCTCCCCACACTGGCCCAGATCAGGGGGGCTGACTGGCCAACCTCACAGGGTCACTCCTCCCAGCCGGCGGGCCCCCTGATAGGCCTTGATCGCCAGCCAGGCTGAAGGACTCCACCCATGCACGAATTCATGCACCAGGTCTAGTGTGACTATAATAGAGGCAAACAGCTTGATTGTCTCTGTTTTCCTCCTGTCTTCCTCTTAGTGACCACATGTGTATCAGCAGCTGTCTCAGAAGATGGCATGCCCTGGGAGGCTCTCCTTAATTGGAAAATGGCTAAATTTCTTCAAAACCTAAAATCAGTGGTTTGAGCCCACCCTGTTTTCAACTGATTCAATCTCCTAATCTCTTAGCAGCTTTTGTTTTGCCAGGCATTCAAAAAAAAAAAAAAACTCTTAAAAATATTCCCTCTGAGAAAAAGCCACATTTTCATTAGCGCTCTAAACAACAATTATTTCTCTAAATCAATGTCCTCTATTGAAGGGAGAAAACATCATTTGGTGGTGGTGGTTTACATGCGTGTGAGTGCTGGTGGTGGTAAGGTAGGGCAGGGATGAAGTAGAAAGGTGGGTCACAATCGAAATCTCTTTCTTTTTATTTACTTATTTATTTATTAAATATATTTTATTGATTTTTTACAGAGAGGAACAGAGAGTCAGAAACATTGATGAGAGAGAAACACCAATCAGCTGCCTCCTGCACATCCCCTACTGGGGATGTGCCCGAAACCCAAGGTACATGCCCTTGACTGGAAACGAACCTGGGACCCTTCAGTTGATAGGCCGATGCTCTATTCACTGAGCCAAACTGGTTTCGGCTCTCTCTATTTTTTTTTTTTTTTAGAGACTCCCAGACAAGCAACTTTTGGGTCCCTCTCTTTTTAGTACTGACTCAATCTAGCAGTTTACATGAAACATTTTTTTTTCTATCTAATCCCCTTTATTAAGAGAGGGGGGGGGGGGAAAAGAGTAGGATTAGAGAACTGGACTTGTGTCAGGAGGCATGGATTTTAAACCAGTTTTTTAATTAGCTCTCTTGGTGGACCTCCAGGGCTCTATAGACAGAATTCAGGGTATCCATGAGTTTGAAAGGGGAAAAAATTACATTATTTTTATTGACCTTTAGTTAAAATTTGGCAACTCCTTCAGGATTTCCCCAACATCTGCCACCTCCTCCTAGTTGTAGGCTTAAATTGGCCATGTAGTTCTTCGATTATTAAGAAACCAGAGTATTAGCAGTGCTTACGAGTTTTCATCAATAAAAATCCGACATTTCCTTATTGCTTTTACATTGTTGCTTTCTTAAAATACCGTATTTACTCATCACTACTTCGAAATTATGGTATTCAATAGACTTGCTGCTACCTCTTATAATTTGACATGTATATAAAGAAGCACATATATTACTATACTATATTTTTAAAAATATTCTGATATTAAAAGTTGATTTCCTTTGAGCTCTTAAGTATTTTGACTTTAAAATATTCATATAAACATAAAACTCACATATAAACATGAAAACATACACATTTAATGGCTTTAATATATCCACAGAATTATGCAGCCATCATTACAACCTAAATTTCGAACATTTCATCATCACAAAAAGAAACCCATACTCATTAGCAGTCACTTTTTACTCTTCTCCCCTCCACACCCAGCCCTCTAATCTACTTTTTGTCTTTTTTAAAAAATATATTTTTATTGTTTTTTCACAGAGAGGAAGGGAGAGGGATAGAGAGCTAGAAACATCGATGAGAGAGAAACATCGACCAGCTGCCTCCTGCACACCCCCCACCGGGAATGTGCTCACAACCAATGTACATGCCCTTGACTGGAATCGAACCTGGGACCCTTCAGTCTCCAGACCGATGCTCTATCCACTGAGCCAAACCAGTTTCGGCTACTTTCTGTCTTAATGATTTGCCTATTCTGGCCCTTTCATATAAATGGAATCATACAACATGTGGTCTTTTGTGATTGGCTTCTTTCACTTAGCATAAAGTTTTTGAGGTTCATCCAAGTTGTACCACGTATCAGGACTTCATTTCTTTTATTGCCAAATAATAGTATATTGTATGAATACAC
Source organism: Vespertilio murinus (assembly GCA_963924515.1). Lineage (NCBI taxonomy): Eukaryota > Metazoa > Chordata > Mammalia > Chiroptera > Vespertilionidae > Vespertilio > Vespertilio murinus. The sequence goes on along the minus strand of OZ004709.1, from coordinate 140,410,565 downwards.
CATGGTTTGTTTACTCAAGTTGATGGACATTTAAGTTGCTTCCACTTTTCAGCTATTATAAATTATGTTGCTATGAACATTCATGTATAAGTTTGTATGTGGCTATTTCATTTCTAATGGTTTTACACCTAGAAGTGGAATTCCTGGGCTATAGGGTAACTGCATGTTTAACCTCTTGAAGAAATACCAGACTGTTTCCCAAAATCGTTGCACCATTTTATATTATCACCAGAGTGTTTGAGGATTCCAATTTCTCAATATACTCTCCAACTCTTATTATTGTGTGTCTTTTGTATTATAGCCACCTATTGGGCATGAAGTGGTATCGATTTGCATTTTGATTTGTGTTTCACTACTGGCTAACGATGTTGAACATTTTTTTCATGTTGTTATGGGCTATTTGTGTACCTTCTCTGGAGAAATGTCTGTTCCATTCATTTGCCCATTCTTTGATGGAATTGTTCATCTTTTAATTATTAAGCTGTAAGAGGTTTTTTTGTATATTCTGGATACAAGTCCCTTATCAGGTCTATTTTCTCACATTTTGTGGGTTACCTTTTCACCAACTTGATGGCATTAGTTGTAGCACAGAAGACTTTATTTATTTATTTTTAAATATATATTTTTTTTATTTCAGAGAGAAAGGGAGATGGAGAGAGAGATACATCAATAATGAGAGAGAATCATTGATTAGCTGCCTTCTGCACAGCCCTTATTGAGGAGATGGAGCCTGCAACCCGAGCATGCACCCTGGACTGGAATTGAACCCGAGACTCTTCAGTCTGCAGCCTGATGCTCTATCCACTGAGCCAAACCAGCTAGGGCCAGAAGTTTTTAATTTTGATGCATTTTCCCCCCTTTTGTGGCGTATGCTTTTGATGGCATATCTAAGAAACAGCCGCCTAGGTGAAGGTTGTACAACTCTGAATATACCAAAAACTATTGAATTGTACACTCTATATGAGCAGTTTTTATGTAAATTAATCCCAATAAAGCTGTTGTTGTTGTTTTTTAAGCCAAAATGTCAGAAGAAAAGAACAGAGAAAAATTTAGACCGTGGTATCATTGTTTGATCATCTCTGTACATAAACCAATAAATCCTCCTTATTGTTTAAAAATGTTTTTAAAAGAACAAAGAAACAAAAGCAGGTTCTAAAATTACATCATGGTGATGGTTGTAAACTCCGTAAATATACCAAAAGGCACTGAATTGTATATATTTTAAATGAAAGAAGTTTATGGTATGTGAATTATAGTTTAAGAAAGCTGTTTTTAAAAAGACAAAAGAGCCGGTACCGGTTTGGCTCAGTGGATAGAGCATCGGCCTGCAGACCGAAAGGTCCCAGGTTCGATTCCAGTCAAGGGCACATCCCCAGGGGGTGTGCAAGAGGCAACTGATTGATGATTCTCTCTCATCGATGTTTCTAACTCTCTATCCCTCTCTCTTCCTCTCTGTAAAAAATCGATAAAGTATATTTTTAAAAAAATAAATAAATAAAAAGACAAAAGAAACTGTTGCCTAATCTACAGTCATAATATTCACTCTTATGTTTTCTTCTAAGGATTGTATTATTTTAGCTCTCATGTTTAGTTTTTTTATGTATTTTGAGGTCATTTCTGTATATAGCATAAGAAAGGGAGTCTAAATTCATGTAATTTGCTTTATGCTCTTCACATCCTTATTCTGAGTGGGAATGCATGGGCTTCACCAGACTGCCAAGGCGGTCCATGGCACAGAAAAGGAGAGAAATCTCTCCTGGAAAGTGGACTACATACCCTTACTTCTCTGGGCCTCAGTCTCCCCCTCTGTACAATTTGTGGGTAGGATTCAATTGGGAAGTTCCTTCCAGTTCTATGGTGCCCTTTACTGTGCAGACATTATGGGTGGAGAGCAATGACTCTTTTCTGAAGAAAATGCCTCATGTCTATGACACAAGCGGTTTCTAAGTTTTTTGTTTGTAAATTTGTTTTTTAAGGAACCCATTGTCTGGCGTAGGGAGGGCCCAGCCAGAGTTCTGTGGAGTGTTTAGTTAGGGACTAGAGGTGACACAATAGGGAAAGGAAATGTTTTCTATTGAAAAGCAGTCAATTGCCTTCATCAAGTTGCTAACAAACTGGGAAAACATTTTTTTTTTCCTGGTTTAAGCTGAATGCCAGCTTTTGGAAGGTACACAGAGTGGGCTAGAGATGAATGGGTGACAGACACCCCCAAATGAGAGCAGGGGTTGTTTATACAAAGTCAGCCGGAGAAACGATGCCACTGCATGAGACTAAACCATCAGTGAACTCATCAAAGGGGAATAAAAATCAGGAAAATGCAATCAAATCTTTACGTTTATAATTTAAAAGGTACTTTTACAATTGTTATTTTATATTTACTTTTTTCCCCCCCTTAACTTTTAAATATGGTACGACCGGTTTTAAATATATACTGGTTAGGTCTCTTTCAAAATTAAGTGAGTATGAGATAAATCAATGGCGTTTTTAAAGGCTTTAGTATCAAAATCTGTAAGTTATTTCATCATTGTATGCATTGTAATTTTTCCTGGAATCCGTTTCTGCACAGTGGAACTGACAATAATAATTATAAAAAGAAAGCTGAAACATTTGCAAAAAATTCTATTAAATGGGGAGTTTAAAAGGACTATGGGATATTCTCCTGAGGTTTGTAAGTTATCTACAATGATGCATAGGCCAAGCTAAATTCTCTATGGTTTGCAAATTTTGCAAGCCACGTGTTAAACATCCTTCTAAATTAGCAGTATCACTCCCTTATCCATGCGGGTGGGGTGGGGGAGGAGTCCTTCTGGGCTCAAAAGTCAGGCCTTCTACTTTTCTTTTCCCAGCACCTTTTCCTCAGGCTTTACCCCCTTCCAAGAAGCACCCACAATGTGTGTGTGTGTTGGGAGGGGGAGCAGGGGGCGGTGTATATAAGCAGAGAGGACGAAGACTCAGAGTTGGAGAGCCCTGCCAATTAATCAACGGTCAGCCTGGACCCTCTGTGGGGACCAGGAAGCTTAATTTCGCCTGAGCCAGCTGAGCTGGATGGCAGCCAATCTCTAGCTCCTTCCCGGGCCTGCTCCCCACAGTGCTGTGAGGCCCTGCATCGAGACAAAAATGCTCTGTAGAAACAGGGCCTAGTTTCTTTCACCTTTTCTTCCGTGAACGGGTCAAGCAGAGGGTCAAGGGACAGAGGACAGAGAGGACCAAACTGGTATTTGCTATGTCAAAACTTACAGGCTTATTTGGGAAGATTGAAAGTAAGTAAAGACTTCTTATTAACATAGGACTAGAGTTGTGAAATCTGGTCAAAGGGTTTTATGCAAAGATGCCATATATATATATATATATATATATATATATATATATACTCTCGTAGTGATAGAGAAAAGTAGAGAAACATACATTTTAGTTAGGGGAGAAAACTGTTGTTTTTCATAAATTCCTAACATTTCTCATGCCAGCAATTTTTGCAATTTTCTTTTGACTCTAAAACACGGGAATGCTACTCCCAAGTTTTTGCCCCCTCCTCAAAATGAAAGGGAAAGTAAAATTCTTTTCATAGAAATAAAAAAGGCACAAAGAAAGTACTTTAAAGTACTTTAAACTGACACTAGATGACTTACTCTAAAACAATCTTCCCCTTTAATTGAGCTTTTCTTCAGATTTCCCAAGAGGGAAAAGTTGACGTCTAGCTTCATGTGTTAGTTCCTTTTTTTGCTTTTATAAAATTTTTTTCCTCATATGTACTTTCTGGCAGAAGCATTTTATTGTTCTGTGAAAATCCGATTGCAAGCCATCAGATATCAGTTATCAGGAAGGGGCTATTAATAATAAAGTAATATTAGTTAAGGTAATAAGTTATAAGCATGGTAATGTGTAAAACTGTAAAAGAGACATTTATGTCCAGAAATGATAGACCTTTATACTCTTTCTGCATTTAGGTAATCTCAGCCTATTTTTTGGAAACGTGCATTGAGACGTGTGTTTTTCACAAGAAAAAAAAAAAGTTCCAAGGACTGGGTCCAACTGGGAGGAATGTTACCCAAGGTGGCCGGACACAGCTAGCTGAAGAGTCCCCATTTTCATCACACTAGCTGCAAGGAGAAAAGGTCATGGCACAGATGACAACCTTACATGTTAGTGGGCCAGGCAGATGCAGAGAAACAAGGGGGGGAAGCTGCAGGCAAGGGAAGGAAGATGTGAACAGAGCTGGGCAGGTGGGGAGGGTCAGGGGAAGGGTTTCAGTTCTGCAGCCACAAATGCGGCTGGCGCCAGAGGGCCCCTTTTTCCTTGGCTGCTGAGAGTTTCTGCTGCTCGGCGTTTGCTACCTGGCACTCCAGGCTAAACACTGCAAGTCAACAGATATATCGGATTTACTTTTATTCTCTCTTTTAGATGCTTCCTTTTCATCTCGGGGCTACGTGATTTTTCATGCTTTCATTCTTCCTCCCCTGGGTCCCTGTTGTTAAGCTCCATTTTCTACCGTTCGAGGCTCCTTTGCATTTTTTACTTTGTTTTCGTTAAGGGCTCTATAAAAGCTAGTGCTTTTGCTGTGTTTTTCTTTTTTTTTTTTTCTTTTCTTTTTCTTTGTTCATGTAGTCTGATCTGGAAACCAGGACTTTATGTTGGCTTGGATTTCTCAGGTCTCTAATCTACTCTGTGGAAAGTGGAATGGCTTGGCAACAGACATAATAATAATAATAATAATTAAAAATAATAGCAAGCATAAAACGAAGAAATGAGACTCAAAAATAAGAAGGAAAGTGACATAGACTTTCATCTGAAAATATCTGTTCTGGCCAACTGAGAAGCACCACTGCTAATCAGTTACTAACGTCTGTCTAGGTGCAGAAAAAAGTAAAACCATAGGAAAATGTTGCCTTTACGTGTAGAATTTGCTTTGGGTATTATCTTCTGGTGAAATTCCCACGTACAAACAAACCTTTGAAAACCCCAAGGTGAGAACAATGGCTGCCCCTAGTTACGATTTCCAACAACGGCACTTTTTAAAACACAGAGCAGATTTGTTTTTCTGCCCCAACTATTTAAAAATAAAAATAAAAATTTCATTTTTTTAAAATTATAAGACATCTTTTCATAAAGGATTCACTCTCACTTAATTTCACGCATGGTCCCCTTGTATCTCCCCTACGCATTCTCTTTTGCTGAATCAAAAATCTTGTCAATGAGTTATTTTAAAAAGATACTCTTTGAAATCACCCACACCCTAAACAGCAGCTCTGCTGTGTGTATACAAATGCCCTGGAAAGGCACAAGTCAGGTATTGGGTGTAGGCACAGGACAAACCGCATGGTCTGCCTTTGGCAGCCCTGTCCTCACCTGCAAGCTGCCCACACACACTCCCTTCCAAACGGTGCCCCTCTGCTGCCAGTTGGCTGACTGGGCTACTTTGGGGAGAAGGCCTATGGGAGGGGAGGGGAGAGGTGGGCTGAATGAAATATTTTTTATAAACGAAACTTCAAGTTTGAAACACGATTCACCCTTTCACAATAAAATTCACCCTGGGAGCCCCATCGCTCCTGGAAAACCTTGGGCGCTGAAGAGTTAAGGGGGGTATGGAAGCCGGTGTAGCCCGGGGCTGTCATCCAAGGCCAGCTCCCAGCTCGAAAGGCAGCAGGAAGGGTTTGGTTCTGGCGAGGCCTCAGACAGGCCATCTGGATGCAGGGAAGGCCTAGAATGCCAGAAACAGCTTTTCTTTTTGGTGTTGGGCTTCAGTGAGGCCAGCCCGGGGAGAGTCTTTTTGGTTTGAGACCCAGACTGAGAGTCTTCTTTGAACGGGGATTCTGATATTTTCAACTTTATATAAAACATACTTATGAAATATATTCTTTTGGTTTAAAAAAAAAAAGGTATAAAGAAAGCAATGTACACAATTCAACATATTTTGAAAGGATATAGATCAGATTCACTAGACTTATAAATATAAATAAAAAACCCTATGTGTAGTCTTTAAAGAATTTTGCTAGTAATAGATATATCTGGATATGTTGTCTGGGGGGGGGGGGGAATTGTTCTTTATCCTGTGCCACTCTGTGACTCTTGTGAAGAATTATTTTATTGTATTTCTTAGAAGTCACTTGAAAGAGCAATTTTACCACATTGACAATGCTTTTATGTCGTTAAAAGCACTCTTTTTCTTCATTTTTTATTACATTTAATTATATTACATCTGGCATAATGTTAACGTGGGCCCGTGGTAATTCCTTTCTCAGGAAATTTTTCTTAACTAGAATTGAAAAGAAGAAAAAAAAAAAAACGGCCTGCAGGGAAATTATAGCAACTTCCTACTCTATATCACTCATGAACATACAGTCTGTTTGGAAACCACCCTCTTTAAAAGATACAATCTATTCTTCTCTAGCTATAGCAGCCTGTGTTAGATTTGTATGTGTTGTTCTTAACAATTAAAGGAAAGGTGAATGTAAATTCACTGGAACAAAACAAAGCAGGAAAGAGAATATTATCCTTAAGAGAATTCGTACCTTAAGGAAGAGAAAATGCACGTATCCTTCTGGGTGGGGAAGATGGGGAGGGGCGGGGAGGCTAGTGGAGGACTTTTCTCTCTCCAGGTCATTCACTGCCATCTAGCAGCAGAGAAGGGAACTGCACTTAACTTTAGATTTCAATTCTAGAAAACATTGGTTTTAAAGGGCACTTTTATTATGACCAATATCTAAGGAATTATTAGCCTACTAGTAAACCAGGGATTTTTTTTTTTTGCTTTTGCAGTGATAAAAGAAAAAACACAACATATGAAAAATCTTGCTTATTTATAAGATACTTTCCATCATAACATGTCTGTTCTTTTGTTTCTCTATGGTTACCCTTGCCACCTCAGCAATAGGCCAAAGGAAAAGACATTCTGAAGCCATGTAGACACTAAAAAAATGCTGGCTCTGGCCAGGAAAAGAAGAAATGCCTGTTTTTAATACAGAAAGCAGTTTCCCAAAAAATCTCAGGGTGGATTTCTACAAAAATTATATCAGAATATATCTTACTTTGCTAGGACAAAAAAAAAAAAGGTTGTTTATTTTTAAAATTATAAGACATCTTTCATAAAGGATTAAATAATTTCCATACCTAAATGATTATTTAAATGTGTTTAGGAAGGGGATCCTTATTTCTAACTTCACCAATCATGCTTTTATTTTTGTAATAATCAGACATACGCTTTAACAGAAAAAAGTCCTCTATTATAGTGCTTTATAGGTCTTGGCAGCTAAATAAAAATAAAAATAAAAATTTCAAGAGATTAAAGCAAAAGTATTTAGAAGTACTTCACAAGTTAACAACTTGAAAAGATTCCAAGCTGAAAAGTATAACAACAGAAAGGCAGAGGAGGGGCCTCACTGTGTACTTCTAGTCTGCCACTTTTTATCTAGATTAAGTAATAAACATCACTACTGTATTGACTATTCGAGTATATTTTCACTAAGGCAGCCAGCAACATTTTACAAGACAAATACTGGTTTAAAAAATAATAATAACAGCCTGGCCGGTGTGGCTTAGTGGTTGAGCACCAACCTATCAACCAGGAGGTCATGGTTTGATTCCTTATCAGGGCACATGCCTCGGTTGCAGGCTTGATCCCCAGTAGGGTGCATGCAGGAGGCAACCAATCCATGATTCTCTCTCATTACTGATGTTTCTGTCTCCTCTCTTCTCTGAAATCAATAAAAATATATTAAAATAATAATTATATATATATATATATATATATATATATATATATATATATATATATAAAGACTAAGCGACCATTACGACTGGTCGAGCAAACAACCAGTCCACCGTCTCTATGATACACACTGACCACTGGGGATGGATGCTCAATGCAGGAGCTGCCCCCTGGTGGCTAAAAAGGGTGTTTAAAAAGGACAAAAAAGGTTGTTTATTTTTAAAATTATAAGACATCTTTCATAAAGGAGTAAATAATTTCCATACCTAAATGATTATTCAAATGTGTTTAGGAAGGGGATCCTTATTTCTAATTTCACCAATCATGCTTTTATTTTTGTAATAATCAGACATACGCTTTAAAAGAAAAAAGTCCTCTATTATAGTGCTTTATAGGTCTTGGCAGCTAAATAAAAATAAAAATTTCAAGAGATTAAAGCAAAGTATTTAGAAGTACTTCACAAGCTAACAACTTGAAAAGATTCCAAGCTGAAAAGTATAACTTATTTAAGACAACAGAAAGGCAGAGGAGGGGCCTCACTGTGTACTTCTAGTCTGCCACTTTTTATCTAGATTAAGTAATAGACATCACTACTGTATTGACTATTTGAGTATATTTTCACTAAGGCAGCCAGCAACATTTTACAAGACAAACACTGGTTTAAAAAATAATAATAGCAGCCTGGCCGGTGTGGTTTAGTGGTTGAGCACCAACCTATCAACCAGGAGGTCATGGTTTGATTCCTCATCAGGGCACATGCCTCGGTTGCAGGCTTGATCCCCAGGAGGGTGCATGCAGGAGGCAGCCAATCAATGATTCTCTCTCATCACTGATGTTTCTCTCTCCTCTCTTCTCTGAAATCAATAAAAATATATTAAAATAATAATCTATATATATGTAAAAGCCTAAACGATCATTACGACTGGTCTAGCAAACAACCAGTCCACCATCTCTATGGCACACACTGACCACTGGGGACAGATGCTCAATGCAGGAGCTGCCCCCTGGTGGTTAGTGAGCTCCCACAGCCAACCTCCTGCAGCCAGCTAACCTCCCTGCAGTCCCTCCTCCAGTCACCAGCAGGCCCCGGTGGGCCCCAACTGGGCCCGGGAGAGACGGCCCAGATTGGCCCTGACCTCCAGCCAGGCCAAGGGATCCCAGGCTTGCACCAATTCGTGCACTAGGCCTCTGGTAACTAACACATATTGAGTATTTACCATGTGCCAGGCAATGTGCTAAGCACTTTAAATGAAAAGTTCATTTAGTCATCACAGCAATCATAAAAGATACTAGCCAATATTATTTTTAGTTTGTAGGTTTAAGCAACAACAAAACACAGGTTCAGAAAGGTGAAATTAGTCGTTAAAGGTCTTGGAGCTCATAAGTAACTAAGGTTAAATACAAACCCGGTTCTATCTTAATATCTAAGTCCCCGGAGGTTAATTCTTAGAACTCTTTTCTATCTGTTCTTTTTAAAATATATACATTTTTATTGATTATTTAGAGAGCTAGAGAAAGGGAGATAGATAGAAACATTGATGCGAAACATCAACAGGCTACCTCCTGCACACTCTCTTCTGAGGATCGAGCCCGCAACCGGGGCATGTGCCCTGACCAGGAATCAAACCAGTCAACTCAACCACTGAGTCACATTGGCTGGGCTCTTTTCTACCTATTCTCACCCTAGTCTCAGGGCTCTAAATAATATCTCTGCAATGATGACGTCCAGTTTTGAGTCTCCAGCCTGAACCTCTCCACTGAATTCCAACACTATGCCAACTAATAATTTCATATCTCCAACAATATGCCAACTAATAGCTTCATATCTAATAGCTTCATATCTCCATTGAGATGTCTAATAGACATCCTAAACTTTTAATATACAAAACCATATTTATCTTCCCCTCTAATCTGCTCTTCTTATATCTCCTTTATCACAGTTTATTGCAACTCCATTTTCTCAGGCCAAAAACATTAGTCATTTTGACAGCTCTTTATTTTATGTGCCACATACAATCCATTAGCAAAGTACTGTTGGCTCTGCCTTCAAAATATATCCAGAATCCAACTTCTTCCTACCATTTCACCATTACAACTCTGGTCCAAGTCATTGTCATCTCTCCCTTGGATATATAATTGCCTTGATCTTATTAGCATGCCTGGCTCCAGTCTGTTCTCAACATTATCATTTTTAATCCATTTCTTTAAATTATTTTTTTATTGATTTTGAGAGGAAGGGAGAGAGAGAGAGAGAGATAGAAACATCAACGATGAGAGAGAACCATTGATTGGCTACCTCCTGCATGCCCCCGACTGGGGACTGAGCCTACAACTTGGGCATGTGCCCTTGACTAGAATCTAACCTGGGACCCTTTCAGTCCCCAGGCCGAAGCTCTATCCAGTGAGCCAAACCGGCCAGGTCTTTAATCCATTTTAAAGGATTATCTATCTGAAGATAATCTGAAGATAATCCTTTAAAAATATCAGTCAGCCGAAACCGGTTTGGCTCTGTGGTAGAGCGTCGGTCTGTGGACTGAAAGGTCCCGGGTTCGATTTCGGTCAAGGGCATGTACACTGGTTGCGGGCACATCCCCGGTAGGGGGTGTGCAAGAGGCAGCTGGTCGATGTTTCTCTCTCATCGACGTTTCTAGCTCTCTATCTCTCTCCCTTCCTCTCTGTAAAATATCAATAAAATATATTTTAAAAAATAATAAAAATATCAGTCAGTACCTTTCTCATTTAGAACCCTCTCTCAGAGTCAAAGTCAACTAAAGGCCCTATACTACCTGCACCCCCTCCCAGACCACTTCCTCTCTGATTTCATCTTATAATAATCCTCTTCGGGAATTTTTGTCTGCTTTGTTTACTGAGCTATTCTTAGCATATCTTAGTAATCACGCTTGGCATATAGGAAGGCGGTTAATAAATATTTGTTGAACGAGTGAGAATTATCTAACTCTAAAGTATATCCTTTTCATGATTTCCTTCTACGCATACATTGGTGGCTCTGTATTAAGTTTGGTTGGCTGGACGCTCTTCAAAGTGGCTCTTATATCAAAGTTTCACTTTTGGACCAACAGACGAGACATTTGGCCTCTTGGGGTTTTAGTGGCTTTCATTTCTTTAAGTATGAGTTGGCCCAGGGTACACCCTGCTTCTTATACAGTAGTTACAAAATTGACAAATAAGGGTATTTTGCAGGAAGAATAAGCCAGAAAAGCAGCACTGCTTCTACTGTTTGTGACTTCTGGATTTTTTAAAAATTAAATAAAAATGCATTCCAATAAGAGCCAAGTTAAAATTTTCACGTGGACATGTAATATTCATTATTACTCAACTATCTAGATGGCATTCTGTAACAATTGCTTAATTTCTGGAAAAAAATATTTCTAAACAACTTAAGTATGCCAATAGCTTTTGCACAGGCCTCTCTTTTGGTCACACAACACTGAGGGGATACGGTGGGAGTGGTTACAAACAAGGCTGGCTTTAGACTAGAGCGAGCTATCCAGAGGCTATCAAATGTTAGTTAAATAAATTACGATCCACTTATGTGATGGATTATCTTACTATGAGGCGGACATTTAAAAGCATGTGATTATGGCCAAAACCGGTTTGGCTCAGTGGATAGAGCGTTGGCCTGCGGACTGAAAGGTCCCAGGTTCGATTCCGGTCAAGGGCATGTACCTTGGTTGCGGGCACATCTCCAGTAGCGGGTGTGCAAGAGGCAGCTGATCGATGACTCTCTCTCATCGATGTTTCTAACTCTCTGAACCTCTCTCTTCCTCTCTGTAAAAAATCAATAAAATATGTGTTTTTTTAAATTTAAAAGCATGTGATTATGAAGAAACATCTGTGGTATAATGTTTAAGTTAAAGAGTAGATAAAAATAAGCATATATAATTTGATACAAATTTTTGTGGCAGTTTATTTTTTTTGAGATATTAATTCTACGTGCTCTCTTATTCCCCTGCCCCTCGCCCCCATCCAAGCAGGTATCTGGACTTCAGATTTTTATTTTATTTATTTTTTTTAAATAAATCTTTATTACTCAGATTATTACAATTGTTTATTGTTTCTCCTTTTTCTCCCCCAAAGCTCCCTACCACCCAGTTCCCTTCCCAGCCTCTTCCCTTACCCCCTCTCCCCCCCAATTGTCTTCATCCATTGGTTATATGATTTCAACCCAGTCTCTCACTGCTTCCCCACCCCCTTATCCTGATAATTATCAGTCCACTCCCCTTCTTTGCCCCTGATTCTACTATATTCACCACTTTATTCTGTTCCTCAGATTTTTTTCCTTCTCTTTTTCTTTTTTCCATATATGAATTTCAAGTGGGACACTCTCTCTCATTTGTTTTTGTAGGGAAATACAACAGAGTGTTCTGTAGCTAATGGCTGCAGACTGTCCAAATGTCTCAGGACCACACGAATAGAATCCACTCCTCCTCCGGTTCACACCGCCCCCTCCACCCCCCCCCCCGGGTCCCACCGCTTCCCCAGGGCACATGGCTCTCCCAGTGTACACGGCTCCCCGGGTCCCACTGCCCCCCTTGAGCACAGGGCTCTCCTGGGGCACACGGCTCTCCCAGGGCACATGGTTCCCCCAGGGCACACGACCCCCCCTGGGGCACAAGGCTCTCCCGGGGCACACAGCCCCCTGGGGTACACGGCTCACCCAGGGCACCTGGATCCCTGGGGCACACGGCTCTCCCAGAGCACACTGCCCCCTGAGGCACATGGCTCACCCGGGGTACATGACCCCCCTGGGACCTTGGATTTTTATAAGGCAAAAATCAAAAGCTGGTTGGAGACAACATAAGCTCTCCTTGTCTTTTGAAATGAGAGGAGTGCTTGAAGGGTGAGGTAGAAGAGAGGTTTAGAAGTCGGTAGCCCATTGGTTAAGGGAACAGCTAAGACTTCTGTTTAGCTCTGTGACAGAGCGGAGGACGGTGGCACAATCCCAGAGATGAAGGCTGCACCTGGGTGCAGGGGCTGCCAGATTCACTCACTTGATTCCAGACTGTTGAATTCCAACGATGGTAAAGAAATAGTGGAGTCCTCAGACCTGAAGGGAAGATGGCACACAAAAGGGAATTTCCGCAGTAAGTCAGTGTGTAAAGGTGACCAAATAATTTGAGGTAATCCCAGATACTTCCACAATAATTATGGCCCTAGTAACTCGGTACAGTCCTATATGGAGAGGAAATGCTCAGTAATAATGGATAGTTTCCACCAGCATGGCAGGATGGTAGCTCAGGGTTAGATTTAAGTTGATATAAAGAAATGCAGGCTTTCTTTCTATGAAGAGTCTCACCCACAAGGTATAAACAGACAACATATTACAAATTATAAATACTGGAAAATATGTTCTCAGGATAAGTTCCTTCCATTCTTTAAGGAGATATTGTTTTAAGGGGGAAAAATCACTAAAATTTTAACTGTGATCTCCTCTACCCATTGGATGACGGGATTATTCTTCATACGGGTACATTTGAAAAAATAAATAAAAGTGTATATTCCTTTTATAATTGAAAAAAATTATAAGATCAGCTGCAAACTGATTTTTCCTTAGATACCTGAGCAGGTACAAAACAGGGAAGGGCATATATCGTAATTTTAGGTTCTATTTTCCAGCTGATATTGTTCCAGCTGATATCCTACTGATATTGTTCCTAGAAGCATAATACATACTAAACCTCAAGAAAAGTTAACACGCTGAAACCGGTTTGGCTCAGTGGATAGAGCGTCGGCCTGCGGACTGAAGGGTCCCAGGTTCAATTCCGGTCAAGGGCATGTACTTTGGTTGTGGGCACATCCCCAGTGGGGGGTGTGCAGGAGGCAGCTGATTGATGTTTCTAACTCTCTGTCCCTCTCTCTTCCTCTCTGTAAAAAAAAAAAAAAATCAATAAAATATATTTTTAAAAAGTTAACAGGTTTTGCCGAAACCGGTTTGGCTCAGTGGATAGAGCGTCAGCCTGCAGACTGAAAGGTCCCAAGTTTGATTCCGGTCAAGGGCATGTACCTTGGTTGCGGGCACATCCCCAACAAGGGGTGTGCAGGAGGCAGCTGATCGGTGTTTCTCTCTCATTGATGTTTCTAACTCTATCCCTCTCCCTTCCTCTCTGTAAAAAGTCAATAAAATATATATATATTTTTAAAAATTAACAGGTTTTTCTCATATTAAAAAAAGTATTATAGACCACCTGCACCCTATAAAAATATAAAATATTATTGTATCCATCAGAGTATCAGCAAGAAACAGATGGCACACTCAAAAGGGGCAACTGGAGGGAGTATAATCAGAATGTGGGTAGGAAAACAGCAAGAGATGATGCCGTACCACTGCCAACCTGGTGCCAACATGGAGAGAGAAGGGCCAATAAATACTTTATCTCCTACTGCCTTTTGATCTCCTGTTGGCACCCTCCATCAGCTGAGCTTAACCAGAAGCCAGAGAGGAAGGGACATTGCTGCTGTAATCCATAAAGGGTGAAGTAGATACATAGAGGTCACAGAGAATATCTACCATGGTGGCATTAAAGTGCAAGCAATTCTACAATTTTACTGTAAATATTTCCAAATTTAAAAATTCTACTGGAAGAGTACTAAAAACACCAAGTTTTAGATATCAATCTTTGGTACTATGCAATGTATGGATAAAATATATTCATTATATAGTATTTTTATAATACTGGAGACTTGGAAATCATCTAATTGCAACCCATAATTAATTTATTAGATTTCTAAACAAGGGAATACTATGCAACTGTTGAAAACAATACAGATCATTACGTATGTATAAGAAAAGATGGCTGCACTAGCCAGTTTGGCTCAGTAGATAGAGCATCAGTCTGTGGACTGAAAGGTCCTGGATTTGATTCAGATCAAGGGTACATGCCCGGGTTATGGGCTCGATCCCCAGTAGGGGGAGTGCAGAAGGCAGCTGATGAATGATTCTCTCTCATCATTGATGTTTCTATCTCTCTCTCCCCCTCTTCCTTCCTCTCTGAAATCAATAAAAATATATTTAAAAACAAACAAAAAAAGAATGCACACTTTCCAAAAAAGAAAAGATGGCCATACTTTTTAAGTGTACTATTCATTCAGTAATATTCATTAAGCAGTTAGTATGTGCCAGGCATTGTGCTATGTGCTGGAGAAACAAAAGAGAAAAATCTATTAATTTTTTTAAAAATATATATTTTTTGATATTTTATAGAGAGGAAGAGAGAGAGATAGAGAGCCAGAAACATCGATGAGAGAGAAACATCAACCAGCTGCCTCCTGCACACCCCCTACCGGGGATGTGCCCGCAACCAATGTACATGCCCTTGGCCGGAATCGAACCTGGGACCTTTCAGTCTGCAGACCGACGCTCTACCACTGAGCCAAACCGGTTTCGGCAAAATCTGTTAATTTAAATCTGTTATTTTAATCCACTAAATTAACAGTGATTTTTTATTTTTATTTTTTAATATATTTTATTGATATTTTATAGAGAGGAAGGGAGAGAGACAGAGAGCTAGAAACGTCGATGAGAGAGAAACATCGACCAGCTGCCTCCTGCACACCCCCTACCGGGGATGTGCCGCAACCAATGTACATGCCCTTGACTGGAATCGAACCCTGGACCTTTCAGTCCGCAGACCGACGCTCTACCACTGAGCCAAACCGGCTTCGGCAACAGTGATTTTTTTTTAAATGACAACTAATATTGTTGAATTTAAGGAGGAAGACACTCATACTACTGTTTGGAGTAAATTGGTAAAACATTTCTGGAGGGCAATGAGTACTTTTTATCAAAAGCCTTAGAAATATCCATTTCAACTTAAACTGGTTTGGCTCAAGTGGATACAGTGTCGTCCTGCAGACTCAAAGGTCCCAAGTTCTATTCCTTGGTTACGGGCACATCCCCAGTAAGGGGTGTGCAAGAGGCAGTTGATTGATGATTCTCTCTCATCAATGTTTCTAACTCTCTATCCCTCTCTCTCTTCCTCTCTGTAAAAAAATCAATAAAAATATATTTTTTAAAAAAGAAAAAAGAAATATCCATTTCATTTGACTCTGCAATTCCATTTTTATGAATTTACTAGAGGCCCAATGCATGAAATTCATGCAAGAGTAGGTTTTCCTCCCCCTGGCTGCCAGCATTGGCTTCCCTCTGGCATCCAGGACCCAGGCTTCCCATAGAGGGAGGTCCTGCCCACCCACCTCAGCCCACTGGTCAGTGGCCTGGGCCTCCTTCTGCGGGTCGATCGTGGGGTGATAGCCAAGCCCCTAATCAATTGCATTGCACCCACCTTGGCTGGCCTGGTGCCAGTGGGTGTCACAGCGTGGTCCCAGATGGTCATTCAGATCGTTGTCCAGGTGGCTGGCCATTCTGCTGTTCGGCTGTTCAGTCGATTTGCATATCAAGCTTTTATTATATAGGATTCTAAAGAAGGGAACAGAGATGTACATGAAAAAATATATCAAGCAGCTCATAAATACATTGCTTGGGGAAAGGGGTACTTAAATATTAAGTAAATAAAATATATGGACATAAGGTGGAATACTGGGAAGCTGTATTTAACCTGGAAAATGTTTAACATGGGAAAATGTCCAAAATATATAAGAAAGAGTGATACTCAATTGTCCCAAACTTGAATAAGTTTGAGTGTTACTTCGTCTTCAAAGTAACATCCTAAGGATCCTTTCCTTTTTTAAAAATATATTTTTATTGATTTCAGAGAGAAAGGGAGAGAGAGGGAGAAACATCAATGATGAGAGAGAATCATTGATCAGCTGCCTCCTACTGGGGATCTACTGGGAATAGGAACCATGACCTCCTGGTTCATAGGTGGATACTCAACCACTGAGCCATACCAGCCAGACCTCCTTAAGGATCCTGTCAACTCTTACCTGAGTCCAGGTACTCATCCTTTCTTCATTATAAAGAAAAGAAGCCATCCTTGGCAGTCGGTAGATGTTAGGTTGGCAACTGCTTGCAGTGTCCTCAACTATTTAATCTTAGGTACTTATTAATGCTCTCAAAGAGAAAATACATATTTCTGAAGAAGTGTCCTTTTTTCTTTTCTTTTTCTTTTTTTGCAGTGACCTAATCAATCAGGAACCAGGCTTGGTTTGGGGGCGGGGGGAGAGAGTGGGACGCACAGAAAGACAAGTATGCCTTCAAAAAGTTCAGCCTGGTGGGAGGAAACCAATCGTAATGACGATGACCAATGACGACAAGCCTTGACGGATGAGTTCTCCCTTTGGATTCCCACGTGGAAAGAAAAGCATGTACCTCGACAACAACATGCTCCAGTCAGCGTATTACGGCGGACCCAGAGGACGGGCCATTCATTTGTGGCCTTTCTCGTGGGCAGTCTGGTTCTTCTCCCAGTCACACCGACTTTCTGTAGAGGGTGAATGAGAGGAGGAGCCGCACATTCCCATCACCCGAGTCGCAGCGGTCTTCTCTCGAGCGAGGTCAGGGGCATCCGGCCGGGCCGGTGAGACACTGGAGGGCATCTGCAGCACACGGGTAAATCGCGAGGATGGAGGAAGAGCAGGTCCGTACTGGCCGCCCAGCAGCTCTTCGGGGCCGCGGACACGCTGGCCCCGCGGTTTCCCGCCAATCTCAGTGCCACCGCCTCCTCCGAGGCCCCGCCCACCCCCGAACGTCAGCGCCCACCCCCGAGGGCGGGGAGGCGTTGGTGGGCCCATCGATGCCTCTGGGATAGATTGCTCTGCCCTGCGCCCCTGCCGTCAAAGTGACGCAGACCTCCCAGCAGACCGCCGAGCGGTAGTTTCGGCGGCGCTCCTGGATCGGCAGCTTTGCAGGAGGAGCGCACCAGCCAGGGCCGCGTCGGAACCATGGTGCGTTGGGTTCCAAGCCTCGGCAGGGTTGGGGCAGAGGTCCGCCAACTGGCCGGGTGGCGAGCCGCGTCCTCCAGTCGATCCTTAGAGGGGCCGGGGGCCGCGGGGCACGGGAATCAGAGACGACGCGAGGGTTCGGGCAGTGATTCAGCATCTCCGGCCTGGCCGGGAGAGGGGCGGCCGGGAGCCGGGGCGGCCTTTCTCCCGGGTTTGTTTCACTTTCTGCCGGGCCTCAGACGCTGCTTCCTCCGTGAACTAGCAGAGTTCGCCCTCCGAGGTCGCTCAGTGTAGTAGATACTTAGCGGTGCTGAGTGGTCCCTCGTGCTCTGCGTGGGGGGGGGGGGGGGGGGGGAAAGGGAAGAGAAAAGAGGGATTGGTGCTGGAGGCTTCCTGGTACTGCCATTGCGGGCTTGACTCCAGGGTTTGGGTTCCGGTACCGCCGCGTGCCCTTTCCTGCAGGGTCCATCTAATGGCCCTCTCCCCTAGAACTCCAGGAGAAAAGGCCATTTTTTTAGGCACATTGTCCAGTCAACCTAGTTTTCAGATGAGCAAACCAAGGCTGAGAGGCGATGTGATGTGATCAGGATTACATCATGGGTCTCGGGGGGCTTCCCGTATTCAACCTGTTCACCCCCATGGCTATTCTCTCAAGGACTGTTCTGGTAGACTTTTTTAAAAATACCGTCCTTAAAGCAGTAATGGTTCTGTCGCTTGTAGCTATTTGTGTCCACGTCTACCTTCCCGAGGACATTTTTTTGTGTGTTTATTCATTCAATGTGAATGTCTATACCTACAAGGCACTATTTTAAGTTTGGTGAGCATTCAAAGATAAAAGACATGTCCCTAATCATAATAATATAAGGCTGTGAGGTCAAGAACTGGTGGGAGTATGTGCTGGGGGAATGTTGGAAGAAAAGATGGAGACACTTCAAGAGAGAGACATTTGAGTTAAATTTTTCAAAAAAAAGGAATGCTTTTGATGACTTGTTAAAGCTGGCATAAGGGATGAACATAAGCAAAGCTATGAGGGAAAGTTGACACACATGGACTTAGGTAATTGACTGAACCCAAAAGGAGTGCTATGGTCTTTGGTAGGATTGGAAGTTGGGAAGATAGGTCCCGTCTAGATCTGCTTCCTCCCTCCCCCACTAGCTCATGGTATATGTAGAATTGGCTTGCAACTAAGTACATACAGTAGTAATCTTACAGTAAGATTGTATTAACAGCATTGTATTAATGTTGAATGGGAACAGATGGGGAAACTTTTTTTTAAATATATTTTTTATTGATTTCCGAGATTAAGGGAGAGAGAAAGAGAAACATCAGTGTTGAGAGAGAATCATTGATCAGTTGCCTCCTGCCTGCCCCACACTGGGGGTTGAGCCTGCAATCCGGGCTTGAGCTTGACTGGCAATCAAACCGTGACCTTCTGGTTCATAGGTCAATGCTCAACCACTGAGCCACACCAGCTGGACAGGAAGACATTTTTTTTTTCTTTAAGAATAGAGCTAGTTAAGAGTTGGGATTTGTAAGGTTATATTAACAGGTCTATTTTCTTTTACTTTCAGTTTCGCAACCAGTATGACAATGATGTCACTGTTTGGAGCCCTCAGGTAAATGTTTTATGCAATTTCTATGAAGTGGCTTTTGGTGGCTGCAGTATGTTTAGAAACTCATGATATTGTAGGCTGTGTGAAAATGGGATAGAATCACTTTGGACATTCCTGGGCCCTAAATTTATCATTAAAGTAAGTTTTCTGGTTTAAAAATAATCATTTGAGATTTAACTATACTCATCTGAGATATGGGAACTCTAATTTTAAATTTATAAAAGAATCTTGTAAGATGACTCTAAGATATTTTGTTTTGTTTTTTTTCTTTAGGGCAGGATTCATCAAATTGAATATGCAATGGAAGCTGTCAAACAAGGTTCAGCCACAGTTGGTCTGAAATCCAAAACCCATGCAGTATTGGTTGCATTGAAGGTAAGTAAGTAAAACAGTAAGTGTATCTTCCTCGTTTAGAAAAACAGAACTATCAAGCGTAAGTTTCACTGTACAGATAATAACATTTTAAAATTGTTTGTATGTTTTATAATGTCTGTATTTAGAGAGCACAGTCAGAGCTTGCCGCTCATCAGAAAAAAATTCTCCATGTTGACAACCATATTGGTATTTCAATTGCGGGACTTACTGCTGATGCTAGACTGCTGTGGTGAGTATGATCATGAAAAACAAGCAACATCTCTTTGATTTATCATTGATTTCATTTCTAGAGAAGAGCCAGTTAATAAGATATGTTAGAGAGTTCTCTACCAGAGTATTTCTAAGTTAAGGTTGTGAATACCTTAGTGGATTTGGGCTCTGTTACTAAGTATCCCATTTCTTGATTCCTATAATAGTAACAAATAGAATTAAGCATATTAGCACATTTGAGAAATCCCTGAATAATGTGAAACTTAGTAACTCAGTGTATATTGTTTGAGATGATGCTTTATCTAAAATGAGCTTGACAACTTTTGTCTGATTTCTGAGAAACAGCCGAACTACCCTTGCTTTCTTTAATACACCAGAATTTTATTTTTTGAAAAACTTAATTCTGGATACTGCATAGTATACACAGGTGAATCAGGTATAAATCTACTAGGAAATGTAAATCTAGTGATATATCTATAATGAAAGGTAGAAAGTGGAGAGTAATAGGTAGATGTGTGTGGGAGTCCAAAGGAAATGAAGATTATTTCTAGTTGAAAGGCATTATGTAAATGAAGAGCTAGGGCTTTGAAATCACACAGAATGAGTTATCTGAGATTGGGCTAGTGGTTTAAACTCTCAATTTTTTTAGTATTATTTTATTGAAGGTTATTATTTTTTTTAAAATATGTTTTATTGATATTTTACAGAGAGGAAGGGAGAGAGATAGAGAGCTAGAAACGTCAGTGAGAGAGAAACACCGACCAGCTGCCTCTTGCATACCCCCTACCGGGGACGTGCCCGCAACCAATGTACATGCCCTTGACCGGAATCGAACCCGGGACCTTTCAGTCCGCAGACCGACGCTCTACCACTGAGCCAAACCGGTTTCGGCTGAAGGTTATTATTAAGTATCCTAATATGTAGAGCACTTAATAGTACCTTCAGGTAACATGTGAATGTGTGTATTGATTATGGGAGGTAATAAGCCAAAACTAATATGTTTAAGTCTGTGACATAAATAGGAAAGAAAGAATATAGCCACTAAGGGGAAATAGTAATGCTAATGTTTAAGATTTGTAAGTTATCCATCAAACTCCTGCTCTTTTAAATCAGCAGTATAGTGACAACGTTATTGATTTCCGGCAGTTCTTGAAAATGTAAAATATGTTTTACTGTCAAACATTTTATTTAACCCAGTTTGTCTAAAATGTCATGTCAACATGTAATCAATATAAAAACTATTGAGATATTTTACGTTGTTTTTATACTGTGTCTTTGAAATTTCATTTATTTGGTACTTGTGAAACATTTCTATTTAGACCATCTACTTTTTAAGTGCTCAGTAGTCACATGTGATTAGTACATGCAGTGTTGGGGCAATGCAGTCTGATAAGCCTTGGGAGGTGGACTTACATAAAGTTCTGAGCAAAGAGCTTGGTTTCTACAGTTAGCATTTAACCATCAGATGTGACATGCACACAAATTGGACAAAGTAACACAGAAAGAAAGGCGGATATCTGTTGTTTATCCTCTTAGTTAGGCATGAACAAAGAAATTGTCCACAATGTCAGACTTACTTGAATCTTGTCAGGTTTAGCGATGAGATTCAAAAGTCAGGAACAAGTAACAATGTCTTAATATAGATTCTACTTTTTTGCAATTGCTCTATTGGGGAAATTTTAGTTTTCAAGAAAAAAACAGTAAACTTGTTCCTGGCTAAAGACAGAATTGGAAATCATCTTTTTGACAATGGGAAGGATAAGAGGAGAGAGAATGTTCTTCTTTCGCTCAGCCTTCTCTATTCTATAAAGTACCCTGAAACAAAGGTTCTCTAAAGGAATATTCTAGTTGTGTGAGGGCTTTTGTTGTTGTTGTTTTTAAACTTCATATAATTTATATGCAGTTTGGTATAAAAATGCATCCTTCCATGCCTTTCTGGTTCACTTATATGAATGTAATCCATGTAAGTGTTTGGGAGAAAGCAAAATGAAATCAAACTACTTAATTTAGATTTGAATAACTCTGTGATTTGAAATTACTAATTTTTCTTGTTTCTTTTTTAGTAATTTTATGCGCCAGGAGTGTTTGGATTCCAGATTTGTATTTGACAGACCTCTTCCCGTGTCTCGTCTTGTAGCTCTAATTGGAAGCAGTATCCTTTTTATGTTAGAATTTTGGACATGACTTTAAAGAATTTTGATACTTAATCCTTTATGTTATTAGAAATATTGTAGTGTATAACATACGTAATATTGCAGAAAAAGGTTAGTTATTTTTCAATAACAATGTTTAAAATTTAGAAAGAGAATTAGGGGAACTTTTACTATGGAAGAATGGGTTCTAAAATAAAGAATTGGTTTGCTCTATCATCAGCCCTTATAAGCAATTGATATTTTGCAGACAAAGATAAGTTCAATTTCAGTAAAACTAACCAAGAGGAGATTTATTCTCCCCCCCCCCCCGTCCTAGATGTCCTAAAAATACTCTTGACTGCTTATATCCAAAACAAATGAAATTATCTTTATGAGAAGAAAACATTTTGTGAATAGTTGAACATTTTTTGGTGGATAGTTGAGCATTTTTTAAATAGTAGGCCAAAGAGATACTGCTCTGTTTTATTTTCTTCTTCCTATGGTAGATTATGCAGAAATTTAAAAATCAAAGTTCTTTGTTAATAATGTTTAATTTGAAAAGAAAAATAGTATGTTATTTCTTGTTAGAACAGGCTCTTTAACTAGTTTAAGAGACCCAGATACCAACACAAAGATACGGCCGAAGACCATATGGTGTTGGACTGCTTATTGCTGGTTACGATGTAAGTTCACAGAGTATTTTTTTACATTTTAATGATTTTTTTAAAAAACTGACTAGAAATTTTCTAATTTTTAGCTCAATCAAAATCGAGAATTATGTGGTGTTTCTCCCTCTCCCCCCCTCTTTTGTAGGATATGGGCCCTCATATTTTCCAAACCTGCCCGTCAGCTAACTATTTTGACTGCAGAGCTATGTCCATTGGAGCCCGTTCTCAATCAGCTCGTACTTACTTGGAGAGACACATGTCTGAGTTTATGGATTGTAAGTGATTTTTATTTGCCCCCTCCAGTCTTTATATAATGAATAGCTTCCTAATTAGCTTCCTAAATGAAGAAAACTACAAGTCTTACAGTAAGAATTTTTTTTTTTTTAAAGTGAAGTGTTTATTATTTCTGTTATACATGCTAATTGTTAGCCTTTCTAACTACCGCAGTAGTTACATTCACTAATAGGACTTTTTCAACTACAAATATGTGTCCCCATCCTTGAAGACTTGATTCGGTGGTTCTGAAGTGTGCCCCCATACAGTTGAGAAACACTGTTTGCAACTGTCACCTTTCTAGGCTCTGTCCTTTCTTTTAGCCACACAGACATTTCTGCATAAACAAGTAAAAACTCAGTGTAGCTATAGGAAAGAAAGGTAAAAGATATGAGATGGCCTAGCTGGTTTGGCTCAATGGTTAGAGTGCCAACTGCAGACTGAAGGGTCCTGGGTTCAATTCCATTTAGGAGCACATGCCCAGATTGCAGGCTCGATCCCCATGCAGGAGACAGCTGGTCAATGATTCTCTCTCATCATTGATGTTTCTCTCTCTCTCCCTCTCCCTCTCCCTCTCTTTTCCTTCTCTGAAATCAATAAAAATATTTTTTTAAAAATAAGAGATGATAGGGTAGGTTTTCAAGTGCTTTGCTTATGCAAAGGTCTTGAATCTTAACACATGCTTTTTAAATCATTTATTGAGGTGATCATGTGAGTTTCCCCTTTCATTCTATTGTGGTATATTGCATTAGTTGATTTTGAATGTTAAACCATCTTTGCATTTCTGGCAGAAATCCTTGTTCATAGTGTATAATATAAATTATATGTATAAATACTTATATAAACATATAAATGTTTCTAGATTCAGTTTGGCTGTGTTTTGTTGAGTTTTTTTGTGTCTATTCATAAGACAAATTGACCTATAGTTTTATTCTCTTGTGGTATCTCTGTCTAGTTTTGCTACAAGCCTTTGAGCTTTACATTTGTGAGTCAGGATTTTGATTTAGCTTAGCAAAAGGAAAAGTCAAATTCAGTAAAATCCATGTGTCCTCATCAAATAAAACAATAATCAGCAATGTTATCATTACTAGAAGATTATAGGGCTAAACATTAAACTTTTGGCTGTTTTTATTGTGATATATTTAATGTGACTAAGATGGAATTAAGAAATAATTGTTAATTTATTATATATAGGCAATCTGAATGAACTGGTTAAGCATGGTCTGCGTGCTTTAAGAGAGACACTTCCTGCAGAACAAGACCTAACTACAAAGGTAAATGCCATGCTTTCCAATTGTAGATATAACATTACAGTTTAATCATTAATTGCATAAATTTAGGTAATAAAGGAGTGTATACTTACAGTTCTTTAATTTGGGAGATGGTTGCCTTGGCTCAATTTTTAAAAAATATATATTTTATTGATATTTTACAGAGAGGAAGGGAGAGAGATAGAGAGCTAGAAACGTCGATGAGAGAGAAACATCGACCAGCTGCCTCTTGCACACCCCCTACCGGGGATGTGCCCGCAACTAATGTACATGCCCTCGACCGGAATCGAACCTGGGACCTTTCAGTCCGCAGACTGATGCTCCGCCACTGAGCCAAACCGGTTTTGGCTGGCTCATTTTATTTTTAAGCTGTTCATTTAGTGATCTGATTTTGAAATTATTTTTGAACTTTTTTTTTGTATAAAGCCAATAGGTCTGATATAGAATGTTCTTTATTCTTTCAGTAGATGGGAGTATCTTTATCTTATTAATTTAGCTGACAAATATATGTATTAAGCACATCCCACATGCAGGCACTAAACATTGAAAATATAGTAAACAGTAGAGGCCCGGCACATGAAATTTGGGCATGGATACGGTCCATAGGCCTGGCCTGCGATCAGGGCCATCTTCTCTGGCCGCTGGCACCCACCTCCAGTTCCCTGTTCGCCATTGGGTGATCAGAACCTGCTGGATGTGGGGAAGGATTGAGAAGTTGGCCGTTCCTGCCCCAGCCATGGGTCGCCCTCTGTGTGTGGAGTGAACGGCATGTCAGGGGCTTTGGCCTGGTGCTTCTCATGTCCTCGCCACCCACCCCTGGTTCCCTGCTTGCCATCGGGCAATGGGGGCCTGCTGGCCGAGGAAAGGGACCTAGAGGTGGTCAGTGCGCCTCAGTGATTGGTCAAGCGGTCGTACTGGTCTTTCTGCCATTAGGGTCAATTTGCATATTACCGTTTTATTATATAGGATAATAAAGCATCTTGGCTTTTATGACACCTATATCCAAGTGGTGGGAGATAGACAGTGAACCCATAAGTAAGTTACGTAGTATAAAGATGATAACACTATAGAAACAATGAAACCAGGTAAGAGGAAAAAGAATAACCAATTGGATGTAGGAAGAAGGTATGTGGGTATAATTTAAAATAAGTGTCAAGGATGACCTCACTCAGAAAGTGGAATGTGCCCTGCTCAGTGTACATGTAAGAATCAACCAATGAATGAATAAATAAGTGGAACAACAAGTCTCTATCTTTAAAAATCAATTTTAAAAGAAAGAAAGAGCCCCGCTGGTTTTGCTCAGTGGTTGAATGTCAACCTAGGAACCAGGAGGTCAGGGTTCAATTTCTGGTCAGGGCTCATGCCTGGGTTGTGGGCTTAATCCCCAGGGTGAGGTTTGCAGGAGGCAGCCAATCAATGATTTTCATCATTGATGTTTCTCTCTCTCTTCCTCTCTGAAATCAATAAAAATGTATTAAAAAAAAAAAGTAAGTGGTACTTGAGGAAAAGATCTAAAGGGAGTGAGTGAGCCATGCAGATGACTAGAGCACGCTTATCCCAGGGAATGCAAGAACAAGGATCTTGGGTCCAGAATGTTTCTATGTTCAAGACAAGGAGGCTGATAGTGTTGGAGTTAGTGATCAAGAAGTGAAAAAAGGAAGTTAGAGGTAATGGATTAACTATGTCCTATGATAAGCACTTTGGATTTTACTATGAGTGGACTGTTAGAGTTTGAGCAGAGGAACACCATGATTTGAGTTAGGTTTTAAAAGACTGGCTGCTATTTTGAGAACAGATTCTAGTGGGAGCATGGGTGGGAATAGTTTTAAGACTGTTACAGTAATTCAGGTGGGAGATTGTTGCAGATTAGGCAGAGTCATAGAGTTGTGATGATGAGCAGGGGTTCAACTTTGGGTATGTTTTGAAATTAGAGTTAAAAAGTTTGCTAACAATTTGGTTGTGAGGGTGAGATGGGCAGGGGCGGGGGTGTCTTAAAAGTTTGGGGCCTGGTAAAAGAAAGATATTTTTGATTTACTGAGATGGATAAAAAAGGGGAAGAAATAGGTTTTGGGGTAGAAGTTGTGGAGGAAAATCAGGAAGTTAGTTTAGGACATAAAAAATTTGAAATGCCTATTGTTTGCCCATTTGGCTATACAGAGTAAGCAGTTATCAGATGAGCACCCTGGGATTTTGGTGGAGAATGGTTTAGCCTGGAGTTACAAATCTTAGAGAAACTAGAGGCCCGATGCAAAAGTAGGCCTTCCTTCCCTCGGCTTCCCTCTGGCACCCAGACCCCGGCTTCCCTCCGGCTGATGGCCGCCGACAGGCACCCAGGACCACCCTGGCCTCCCTCCCAGCCCCAGCTTCATCCAGAAAGTCGTCTGGAAGGACGTCTGGTCTAATTAGCATATTATGCTTTTATTATTATAGATGGCTTTTAGAGACTGGACTAGATGAGATTGCTAAGGGAATTGAATAGTTAGACAAGGGGTTTGAAGACTGGGCCAAGGGCACTCTAACCTTTAGAGATTGAGGAGTGAGTAGGTATTAGCAAAAAGGTCTGAAAAAGATGGCCAGGGAGGTAGGAGGAAAAATTAAATGCAAATGAAGAAAACTATTTCAAGGAGGAGGAAATAAAAATTGCTAATAGATAAGGAAGATGTGGATTGAGAATTAATCATTAGGTTAGCAGTTATGTCTCTGGGGACTTGAGTAGACAATCTTAATGGAATGGTGGGGCAAAAGCCTGAAATAAATGGAATCAGGACAGAATGGGAGAAGAGGAATTTATGGATAGCTCTTGGAAGGGTATGAGAAATGG
The DNA here is from genome assembly GCA_963924515.1 of Vespertilio murinus. Classification (NCBI taxonomy): domain Eukaryota; kingdom Metazoa; phylum Chordata; class Mammalia; order Chiroptera; family Vespertilionidae; genus Vespertilio; species Vespertilio murinus. Next base: position 140,383,639 of record OZ004709.1, on the reverse strand, counting down.
GATGGTGGCTAAAAGAGTAAAAAAGGAGTTTGATTATTTTGTATTTTTAAAAACCTTTTTATTGATTTTTTTTAAGAGAGGGAGAGAGATAGAAACATCAATGAAAGAGAAACATCGATTGGCTGCCTCTTGCATGCCCCATACTGGGGATCAAGCCCACAACCCCAGGCATGTGCCCTGATCTGGAATCGAACCAGTAAACTCTTGGTGTATGGGATGATGCTCAACCAAATGAGCCATACCAGCCAGGCTATTTTGGTTTTTTAAGATGGGAGAAATTATAGCATGTCTGCTGCATGAGAATAATTCAGTGTTAAAGGAACCATATATGTATGGGAAATTTGAGAAAAACTGCTAGACCAATTTCTTGGAACAGTTCACAGGTGGAAAGGTAGGTCTTAGAGAAGAAATTGGATGATTCATTCACAGTAACAGGAAGGGAGAGAATGTAGGGACACAGATACAGGAAAGAGTGGATTCTGTGGGAGCTTGTGAATGTTCTCTTCTTAATTTGCTTTTATTTTCTCAGTGAAATGGCAAGGCTTCCATCTGTAAGGAGAATGGGGAATGGTAGAGTTACCCAAGAGAACGGGAGATTGGATGAACTAGGGACCTGTACACACAGTGAGGAACCATCAAAGGCCTCCTGGAAGTTGATGATTATTTATTAAAGTGAGATCAGTCAGAATATTATAAATCCATTTTGTTAACAGTGGTTAATTATTTAGTATGTATATGAAAACTTTATAGCCTGCATAATTTTTTCTAAAATAAACTTCTCTGTTATAAAAATAATACTCTTTTTTAAACAAATTAGGAGCACTGGCCAGTGTGGCTCAGTTAGAGCATCATCCCATGCACTGGAAGGTCTCAGGTTTGATTCCTATTCAGGGCACATACCCGGGTTGCAGGTTCAATCCTGGTCAGCATGCTTGCAAGAGATGGACCAATCAATGTATCTCTCTCACACTGATGTTTCTTTTCTCTCCCTCTTTTTTTTTTTCTCTCTCTTTTCTCCTCCTCTCCTCTTCCTCCCTCTAAAAATCTAAAAATAAAAAAAGTAGGGAAGTACATTAAATTTTAAAAGTTTGTTTAAAATGTCTATAATGCGACAAAACCGGTTTGGCTCAGTGGATAGAGCGTTGGCCTGTGGACTGAAAGGTCCCAGGTTCGATTCTGGTTAAAGGCATGTACCTTGGTTGCGGGCACATCCCCAGTAGGGGGTTTGCAAGAGGCAGCTGATCGATGATTCTCTCTCATTGATGTTTCTAACTCTCTATCCCTCTCTCTTCCTCTCTGTAAAAAAAATCAATAAAATATATATATTTTTAAAAATGCCTATAATGCCATCACTCCAGGGTAACTGTCTTTTAAAAGTTGGGTACAGACTGGACATTTACAGTTTGGAAATGTTAGCTCAGGTATCTGGCTCCTGATTTCATATTTTTACTGAATCATAGAAAATGGCCTTTATATCCATAGGCCTACAATTTTCACTAAAATTTTAATATATAGGAGCTATTTTGCAGTGGTTAGCATTCACTGAACATTTTAAGTATTGCTCTCTAATTTTTCCATGTAGAAAATAGTTGCAAGCCCCCACTATATTCAACTCTTTAGATCTCAAAACTTACTGTTTCCTTGGAAAGAACCATCATGTCTTAACTTACATGAGAGATAAATTTGATTATTTCTTAGGAGTTAGGCTTACTTCCTAGCTAAGTGTTTTGTTCCCTCACACTTGTCTGCAGCACATTTCTATTATGAGCCAATGTGCAAATTTTGGGGTTATTCATGATTATCAAAAATGAGTATTTAAATTGCAAATTACAAGGGCTTACTAGTTAAGTTTTATTCAAGTGCTATACAAATTTTTATTCTGCTTACCCCCCTCCCCAACATCTATAATAATAAAAGGGTAATCTCCTAATTAGACCATATGTCCTTCCTAACTAAGCCAGGACTGAAGCTAGCCCAGGTCCCAGGTGCTGTGGGCACTGGAGAGAAACCTGGGTCCCAGGTGCCGGAGGGAAGCCGGTAACGGCAGCCAGGGGAAGGAAGGCCTACTCTTGCACGGATTTTCGTGCATCATGTCTCTAGTTTTATCAAAAGCGTTTTTCAACCTACATTCTCTCAATTTTTAAATTTTTACCTTTTCCTCTTCTCAGAATGTGTCCATTGGAATTGTTGGTAAAGACTTGGAGTTTACGATTTATGATGATGATGATGTGTCTCCATTCCTGGAAGGCCTTGAAGAAAGGCCACAGAGAAAGTCACAGGTATATAACTAATCATGACACAAGAGGCTTTAGTTTTATAGTAAACTGTTCCTTCTACAACTGTAAATCTGCCACTTTTGTCTTTAATTATTGAGATAAGCTCATAATTCAAATGGCAATAAGAAAACACTGAGAGGGAATTGGTCTCCATAAACACAAAAAGGGTTGATTAGTTATATATTTTATATTTCTCACAATTCTGTGGGTTGACTGGGACTCAGCTAGATGGTTCTTTTGCTGGTCTCACTCGGGTCTCTAACACATTGCAGTCAGTCCAAGATGGTTTTACTCACATGTCTTTACTCACACTTTCTAGGTATCTTACAGAGACAGCTAGAAGGCTGGGCGCTCTGCTGGGATGGCTGGGCTCTGCCCATGCAGGCTTGGGGCCTTTCTTTCCCAAGGGTCTCTTCAGCAGGGTGGCAGCTCAGAATTTATAAAAATTCAAAAGCTTAAAAGTGAAAGCTGCTAGGCATTCTTAAGACAGGCTCAGGCCTGACACAGCATCACGTCAGCACATCTTGTTGACTAAAGCAAGCCATAGGGCCAGCCAGGAGTCCATAGTTGGGAACAGAGATTAACTGGGGGCCAGCTTTGGAAACTTAAGTTAGTTCTTCACGAATACTGAAAAGGATCAAGAGATGTTGATGAACCTCATATTAAATGTTGGTCTTCTGTATTGGATATTTAGAATGCACATTTGCTACTTATATATGCTTATTTGCTATTGAAAATAAAGTGTCCGGTTCAGAAATTTCTTCTACAGCATTAGTTTCTTTTCCGCTTGAAAAGGGTATTGTTGGCATTTGGAGAAGCAAGATTTGCATTATTGAAACTGCTGTTGGAAGGCTTTTTATTCTTGAGCAAAATAAAGTATAAAATGCTAGAATTGTTCGATGATGCTTAGGTTTTCAGAACCATGACACTGTATCTATATAAGAAACAATAACCTTTGTCTAGAAATTTCAACAGGACAATGAACTAAAACTGAAAATATACCTAACCCCTTTTTCTCAGATTTATTTATAATGTAATATTGCTTATTTTCTTTTTTTTCTTCCTCTTAAGCTTGCTCAGCCTGCTGATGAACCTGCAGAAAAGGCTGATGAACCAATGGAGCATTAAGCGATAATCCCCCAGTCCATATTTGTATTAGCAAATGTGTAAGAAAGCAAGAACATGTACTGATGACAGTAATCTATACTTTGAACCAAAAGGTGCAGTGGTGGAATGGTATGTTTTAGGAATCAGTCCAGATGTGAGGTTTGGAATTGCAAGCAGCTTCACTGAAACCATATAATGGAATGCATTTTTTTTTTTTTTTTTGGAAAGGGTCTATATAATCATTTTCTAGAAAGTACATTTGCCTTTACTAATGTTTTTATATGAAGAACATAGTGTCTTTCTGGTTTTAAATACAACTGTGAAATAAAATTGTTTCATCTGCTGGTATATTGTGTGTTGTTTTTTTTAACAGTTTCAACTATATAAATAGTCTGAGATTACATGTAGTCATTTACCATGTTTGTAAAATAAGTTGCCTTACTTTTAGTGGTGGGGGGAAAATAATACCTGTTATCATAGCCTTAAACCAATTTCCCAGTGTATGAACTGGCTGCATGATAATTCATGGAAATTTGGTTTAGAATATTTACAGGTAAGTGGTGTGGGTTTTTTTTTTCAACCAACAGATGGCAGTAAGCTCTGGTCTCATGTAGGGAATTTTTTGCAACAGTAACAAAAGGGAAATTTTAATATGAAACCTTCATTTCCTCCCTAGCCACATTCTGGCACATAGTCTTTAGTCTGCCTTTCATTATCCTGTGAGCTATATAGCAAGATACAATACTGCAAAACAATTTTTATCTTTTAAGATTCATATCTTTTTGGAGGGAACTTGGACTTTAGACCTAATTTTAGTAATTAGCTGCTATTGGCTTTGGACAAGTTATTTAGCCCTAATTAAGAAAATACTTTGGCCCTGAGCAGTTTTCCTCAGTGGTTAGAGCGATGGCTCACAGACCAAAGGGTCACAGGTTCCATTCCTGGTCTAGGATGTATACCTTGGTTGCAGTTCAGTTCCCAGCCGAGAAGCAACCAATTGATGTATCTCTCACATCGATGTTTCTCTCTGTGTCTTTCTCCTCCCCCTCTGCCTTCCCTTCCGCTCTCTTTCAAAATCAGTGGAAAAAATATCCTCAGGTGAGGATTTAAAAAAAAAAAATGGAGAGTTATTTTGAAGATTAAATCACAGATTTTATCTGAAAATATCTTGTATATTAAACAATTTATAAAATGGTAGTTTAATTTTGTTCTAGGTTGCCCAAAACTTTTTTGTTTTTTTTAAAATATTTTTATTGATTTCAGAGAGGAAGAGAGAGAAACATCAATGACTAGAGGCCACGTGTACGAAATTCATGCACAGGGGTGGCCCCTAGGCCTGACCCAAAGGTCCCCTCCACCTGAGTCACAGCACCCAAGTTCCCACACGGAGATGAGGTGAGGGTGGCTAGACACTACAGTCTGAGGCGCATAATTCTGCTGCACAGAAGCCGGGTGGGCAGCGTGCTCTCCCAGCCGGCCTTGCGGACATGGGTTCATGCGCGAACCCTGAGGAGCCGGACCAGTCCTGGTGGCAGTGGCTTGGCTCACCCAGAAGAGGCCACGCAGGTGTGGAGTAGGCTCCTTATTGGCGTCCAGCACCTGAACACCGGGCTTCCTCAGCAAGCACGTCCTGGCATCCTGGGGGAGGGTAGCAGGGGGACCTTTGGGTCAGGCCTAGGGGGAGTGAGAGCGAGCTTGGCAGATAGCCCACATTCTCACCGCACCTCCATCCCCGCCACCCCGCCCCCAGGTAGCCGGTGAAAGATCCCAGTCCCCTGCCCAGCTCCCTCAGTTCCCTCACTCCTCCAGGACGCCAGGGCTTGTGTGCTGGAGAGGTCCTTGTGCTCAGGTGCTGGGCGCCCACGAGTTGCTGGGTAGTGGCTCCGCCCCCCACCGCCACTGCTGGTCCCCATCTGTGAGGTGACCGGTCCACTGCTTGCACCAGCCTTGGCCTGGTGCCACCTGATCACCTACACCTCCGACCCACCGCCGTCCCACTCTCGTTGGGGCCCATGGGGGCCGGCAGCAGCTATTCCATCTGCTCTCTGTTAATTATAATTCCTAATGTCTTTCCATAGAAACTGTCACTTTGATATACAGATAATATTCAATTCACAAGGAATTTATGAAGCATCTCTATGTGCATCTTTGAAGAACTTGGTATGGTTAAAAATAAGAGTCAATAAAATTGGTGGCAGGATCCAGGTTCTAGTCTCAGCTTTTGCAGTGTTTGGCCATTTTGCAATCTGGGATAATTCCCTTTTTTCCTAGGCCTTAATTTCCTAGACATATAAATTTTTATGATTCTTGACATATGACAAGGTCCTTGTTCAAATAAATTATAATTTAAAAAGCATTCAAAATGATGCAATTACATGCTAGAGTAAAAATAAGTCCCCAACAAAAATGCACGTTACAAGTCAGGAAGAGCTTGGCTGGGTTTGGGTTGAGTGTTGACCCAACCAAGAGGTCACTGGTTTGATACAGAGGCACATGCTGGAGTTTTTAGCTTGATTCTGATCAATGATGTTCCTCTCTCCTCAATAGTTTTCAGTTTGAAAGGAGACATTTTTTTAAATATATTTTATTGATTTTTTTACAGAGAGGAAGAGAGAGGGATAGAGAGAAACATCAATGAGAGAAACATCACTCAGCTGCCTCTTGCACACCCCCCACTGGGGATGTGCCTGCAACCCAGGTACATGCCCTTCACCAGAATCGAACCTGGGACCCTTCAGTCCGCAGGCTGACGCTCTATCCACTGAGCCAAACAGGTTTTGGTGAGACAATATTTTGCTTGTGTATTCTCTTAATATGTAGTTATAGAATACTGATTTTAGTTCACTTATTAGGTTTCTATTGAGGCCTATTTTTATAGAAGGATAAAGAAACCCTGTTTTATGGCATTTAAACTGATACCCTAATATATAAAAGCTCTGTGTGTTCATACTTACCTAGTAGAAAGGGATAAAAATTAATGAATAAACTAATTGTTAGACCCCCAAAATACTTCAGGTTATAACTAGAAAGGTAAAGAACAAAACCTGTCCTATCTCTATCTCCCTCTTTCTCTAAAATTCAATACAAGCATTAAAAAATAAATCAGGAAGAATTAGGGTATGTAAAGTTCTGCTCAACAACCTGTAGTTAAATATATACAACAATATAAACACTGCCTATGACAATTTTATGTGCAGACCTTGAATGAGGTTTTCTAGAACATCACTTTCTTGGCCTTTTTTCATATTTAATAGTTTACTTAATTTAGTCCATGGTAAGTGTAATACAGTGGAGTCTCCAGGGCAACTGAAGTAGGTATGATTAATATTACATCCTTGCCGAAACCGGTTTGGCTCAGTGGATAGAGCGTCGGCTTGCGGACTGAAGGGTCCCAGGTTCGATTCCGGTTAAGGGCATGCACCTTGGTTGCGGGCACATCCCCAGCAGGGGGTGTGCAAGAGGCAGCTGATCAATGATTCTCTCTCGTCGATGTTTCTAACTCTCTATCCCTCTCTCTTCCTCTCTGTAATAAGTCAATAAAATATATTTTAAAAAAACATTACATCCTTGATATAACAAAATTATAGAATGGAAAATAGGTAGTAGTTGCCAGGGGTTATGTAGGGAAGTGGCTGTGATTATAAAAGGATAGGAATGATTCTTGAAATGGAATTGTACCTTACCTTGATGTGGTGATCACATGAATCTAAACATGGTAACTAAATACACAAATGAGTGCATGTAAAACTGGTGAAACATGCCCTAGCCAGTGTGGCCCAGTGGTTGAAGTGTGGGCTTATGCAACGAAAGGGTTAGACCAGGACATGTGCTGGAGGCAATCAATGTGGGGTTTTTCTCCCCTCGCTTTCCACTCTCTAAAAATCAATGGGAAAAAAATACCCTCAGGTGAGGATTAACAACAATAAAACTAGTGACCTGTATGGATGTCAATTTCAAGGATTTGTTATTTTACTATTATTAGACAAGGTATTATATCACTGGAAGAAACCAGGTGGAAAGTACATGGGATTTCTGTATGTCACTCTACAGTGATCTCAAAACAGTTTTTTTTAAAAAAATTAATGCAGCCCTAGCCAGTTTGGCTCTGTGGCTAGATCGTCAGCCTGTGGACTGAATGGTCCTGGGTTCCATTCCGGTCAAGGACACATGCCGGGGTGGCAGGCTCCATTCCCAGTGTGGGGCATGCAGGAGGCAGCCAATCAATGATTCTCTCTCATTGATATTCCTATCTCTCCCTCTATCTTCCTCTCTGAAATCAATAAAAAATATTTTTTAAAATAATTAAAAATTAATGCACAGGGTTTGAGGAGCACTCAGAAAACACTAAGATAATTTTAAGTGCAGACCTTAAATGGGGTTTTTGTGATATATTCTGGGTGCTCAATAACATTTTTTGCTTGATGGTTCCAAAAAGAGGAAATATCAAAATTGCGTTCTAGATAGATGAAGCTGTGTTCTAACTTCCAAACTGAGGTTACCTGTCAATAAGGGCAGGTTTTGTCAGACCTCTTAGTATTCACAATGTATTGCTTAAGGTTTCATTTTTTTAAACTTAATAATTGGCCAGAAAGCCCTTTTTGAGAGGGGCAGGGATACGGCACCTCAAAGGTGCAAAACCGAAGGTGCTATGGCTTGCTACAGCTGTATAAATTAGGTCTTTGGAGATAGGTAAAAGCCTTTAAAACAATGACTGTCAACCCATTTGTGCATTAAAAAATTTGTAATTTGCCGAAACCGGTTTGGCTCAGTGGATAGAGCGTTGGCCTGCGGACTGAAGGGTCCTGGGTTTGATTCCCGTCAAGGGCGTGTGCATTGGTTGCAGGCACATCCCCAGTAGGGGGTGTGCAGGAGGCCGCTCGTCGATGTTTCTCTCTCATCAATGTTTCTAACTCTCTATCCCTCTACCTTCCTCTCTGTAAAAAATCAATAAAATATATATTTTTAAAAATTTGTAATTTACTGGGTGTTCAGAAAAGATCATGAAAGGGACCGTAACTAAAAAAAAACAAAAAAACAAAAACAAAAACAAAAAAACCCACCAGAAATCACAAGTGTGATTCTGATGTCAAGCAACTCCAGCCTAAAAGCAGAGACAATGATTCAGATGACTGCAGATGTTAAGGACTGAAATGGATCTTCACCTAACACAGTGTTCCTTATTAGAAGAACTTAAGTTACTGACCCGAATAATATGAATCATATTTCGTTATTTCCCCAGTTTATTAGCGGGCGAACTAGAAAAGGGTTCCCAGCTCCCCATCTTGTGCCCTTGTCCACTGGACCACACAGCCCTTGTGTCAAGTGTGTGTGTGTGTCCGCCCCTCTCCAAACTTCCTCCCCTTGGCTGTTTTTTTTTATTTTTTTTATTTTATTGATATTTTACAGAGAGGAAAGGAGAGGGATAGAGAGCCAGAAACGTCAATGAGAGAGAAACATCGACCAGCTGCCTCTTGCACACCCCCTACCGGGGATGTGCCCGCAGCCAAGGTACATGCCCTTGACCGGAGTCGAACCCGGGACCCTTCAGTCCGCAGGCCGACGCTCTACCACTGAGCCAAACCGGCTTCGGCCCCTTGGCTGTTTTAATGCCTGGAATAAAAAACAAAACAAAAAACATCCTAAATAGCGTTTAAATGACCACAGCGCTTAGTTCAGGCATGTAGGGGAAACAATAAATACGTGTGGATTTGGAGCCCTTTTTGCCGCCTAAAACCAGCCACGAACGAGGAGGGCTGGGCGAGCTGGACCGCCGGCAGCGCGCAGCCGCACGCGGGACGGAGCCGGCGTGTCCTCGCTGAGCCGCCGTAGGCGCGAGGTGGCCGGAGCCCGGGCCGTCGGCCCGCCCCCTTCCACGTCAGCCAAGGACTCTGCGGAGCCGCCGCCGCCGCCGCCGCTGCTGCCGCTGGGGGTCGGAGCCCTCGTAGACGGTCCCGCGGTTGCCCCAGCTGCTGTCCCCCGGAGCCAGGTAGCGGAGGGCCACGAGCCCCCCCCCCAATCTCAAAGGCGGGGTGGGCCGGGGCGAGCCGGGGGAACTGGCTCTCTCTGCGGAGTGGCGGGAGGGGAGGGAGACTAGGCCGCTCGGGTCCGGGCCCGGCGAGGGGTCTGGGCAGCAGCTCGGGGCCGGACGCCGGGTCCCGGCCTGCGAACCGGCCAGGGGTCTCCTCCCTCCCACCGCGCCGCGGGCTCGCCGTGCCGGGCCGGGGCTTGCTTTGCAGGAAGAAGACGGGGGCGGGGACGGGGACGGGCCGGGGTGGGGGTGCAGCGCCCCGGTAGAGGAGGGACCCACGTAGGCAGCGTCGGGTCCCGCCGTTAAACGCGACGAAACACCCGGAGGGTTCCGCCGAGTGGTGGCGATCGGGGTCTGTGGACGGGGGCCGATCGGAGGGTCTGCGATGTGACACCCCTTCGGGGCCCTGGCGGGGCGGGGCCGAGCCGGCCCTGTCCCTGGGCGGCGGGCCTTGGGTCTGCAGGACCGCGTTCTAAACCCCGGGCCGGCTTGTGGGGGCGGAAAAATACACCTGTAGGTCGCACATATAACAAGTGTGTGTGTTTTGTTGTTTTTTAAATGGTAGGCTCTGTGTTTTTTTTGTGGGACCCAATAGGTATTGATTGACCCAGCCCTTCTGATACTTGAAAGCTCATAAGCTAAACTGAATGAACTTTAGACGGTGAAGTTCGAGGTAGTTACTGGTTGTGCTTTTATTTATTTATTTTTACTTGTAATGATATCCTATCCTTGTATTTGTTTTTTGTTTTTTTTCTTCTAGATTTTTCTGGCATCTTTTATCCGCAGATCTTGTATCCAGGGTTGATCACCACCGGACACCATGACGGCTGCCGAGAATGTGTGCTATACGTTAATTAACGTGCCAATGGATTCGGAACCTCCGTCGGAGATTAGCTTAAAAAACGACCTAGGTAAACGCCGGGGATATTTTGGAAATGAAAAGCTCATTTGCACTTCAGGTTTCTTTATAATTAGACAGGCGTAATTTTTGCCCAAGCTTTTTCTAGGATCTCTTCAATAGACCTTTTGTCTTATTAAAAATAGAAACTTTTGTTACCTTTAGAAGTACTGTTTTTTTGGAAATAAAACATTTCAGTCCAGCTTAGAATTGTAATAATTTAGCCGAAACCGGTTTGGCTCAGTGGTAGAGCGTTGGTCTGTGGAGTGAAGGGTCCCAGGTTCGATTCCGGTCAAGGGCATGTACATTGGTTGTGGGCACATCCCCGGTAGGGGGTGTGCAAGAGGCAGCTGGTCGATGTTTCTCTCCCATTGACGTTTCCAGCTCTCTATCCCTCTCCCTTCCTCTCTGTAAAATATCAATAAAAATATATTTAAAAAAAAAGAAATGCAATAATTTAGTTGTGAGATATTCCTAAAAATAACCTAATGGCTTGTGTGGTTTAATACATTATGCATAAATATATCTGACAGTTCTCCGTAGGTGACAGGTTGAAAGTGTGTATTGGAATGTCTCAGTTGCCTCGTGCATGTAACTTCTTACTACTTACCTTGTAAAACCAAAAGAACTTTGTTTTCACCTCTTCACCAAATGAAGTCAATACAAGAATACATATGTATTTTCTAGAAAGGTTTAAACTTTTCATTTTTAAAACATACAAAAGAGAAAACAAGAACTTTGTTTCTGAATTTTAAAAGTGTACACTGTGTCTCCTTTTTGTAATTCTGTGAAGAAAATTTTTAAGTAACCCACATTCCAATTTAATGATTCTTGTTTAATTGAACTACTAAAAATAAGTTTAACTTAAACTGATAATGACTGTTTAAAATAGAGTGAAAATGAGCTGAAACCGGTTTGGCTCAGTGGATAGAGCGTCGACCTGCGGACTGAAGGGTCCCGGGTTTGATTCCAGTCAAGGGCATGTACTGTGGTTGCGGGCACGTTCCCGGTGGGGGGTGTGCAGGAGGCAGCTGGTCGATGTTTCTCTCTCATCGATGTTTCTGGATGTCTGTCCCTCTTTTCCTCTCTGTAAGAAATCAATAAAATATATTTTTTTTTTAAAATAAGAAAAAAATAGAAAATAAAAATAGAGTGAAAGTTATGTTTCAGGTCTTGAGAGTATCTTTTAGGAAGATAATTTGCAGTTTGAAAGAATATTTTATGTATTCTCACCTCTGAATAAGTACCGTATTTGCCGGCGTATAAGACGATTTTTTGGCCCTGAAAAATACCGTATTTGCCGGCGTATAAGACGACTGGGTATAAGACGACCCCCTAACATTTCCACTCAAAATACAGAGTTTGTTATATACTCGCCATATAAGACTACCCCCCCACTTGGAGGCATATTTTTCAGGGCCAAAAAATCGTCTTATACACCAGCAAATACGGTAGTAATGGAATACTTCCTGATTTTAGTTCACTTACTAGGTTTCTATTGAGGTCTATTTTTGGAGAAGGAAAAAGAAACCCTATTTTATGGAATTTAAACTGATACCCTTATATACCAAAGCTGTGTGTGTGTGTGTGTGTGTGTGTGTGTTCATACTTACATAATAGAATGGGATGAAAATTAATGAATTAGACCCCAAAATACATAAGGTTATAACTAGAAAGGTAAAGAACAAAACCTGTCCTTAATTGTAAACATACCTTTTTTTAATTGCAGCTGCCTTGACTAACCTTCTCTAACCAAAAGACTTGAGATGAGAAAAAGTTCAGAAGTTTCCAGTTTGAGTAACAAATACTTTTTGTTTGGTGAAATACTTAGTTGCTTTACCTACACTTTTCTTTATCTTTAATCACTCACTGGATATGTGCTCTGGTGGCTGTACTTTCTCTGGATTATGAAGTAATATTTTGGTGAATTGAATGGATATTTCAAAGTTTCCATATCTTTTGGTAGTGATCATAAAGGAATAGAAATTTTGAAAATTTTGAAGATGTGGATAAAAGCATCCCCCTACTCAATTTGAATTGTTAAAATAATTGGAAATTGGTGTTGAGAAGGCCTCAAATATAAATGGTGTAGATTTTTTATTTTTTTATTTTATTTTACTCAAAAAGGAAGGTTTGTGACAAAGAGAGGAAAACCTGTATTGTGAATACAACTTTGGCTCCTTAGAACTCTGCCTAGTCTGTCTTATTTTCGTGGATATAGTTGTCAGCTGCTGGCATCTCTCCTGATGCTTTGTTTTTGTCCTCTTCACAGACTTAACAACTCTAAGTTTGCCCAGATTGACACTCCCATCTTTCACCATTTATTTCTTGACATGGCACATGCCAATATTTATTCATATATGACAGGAGATATAATACTCTGAAACAGGGAGTGATGTATGAGAATTTAGTTTTATTTATTTATTTTATTTTATTTTTTTTAAACAATCCGCATTCTTTCTTTTTTTTTTTAATAATATATTTTATTGATTTTTTTTTACAGAGAGGAAGAGAGAGGGATAGAGAGTTAGAAACATCGATGAGAGAATCATTGATCAGCTGCCTCTTGCACATTCCTGCTGGGGATGTGCCCGCAACCAAGGTACGTGCCCTTGACCGGAATCGAACCTGGGACCCTTCAGTCCGCAGGCTGACGCTCTATCCACTGAGCCAAACTGGTTTCGGCAATTTAGTCAGTTTTAAACAAAAATACCAACCCTTGTGGGATAAATATGTTAATAACCCTTACTTTGTTTTCAGTTCAAATACCTGAAGATATTCTCTATTATGCAACATGTTTAAATATCATACCAAGCCAGGAATAGATACTTAGCCTTTGGGGGCTAGAATGAACTTTTGTTTCACCTACTACAATTCTTCCAAAGCTTAAATCCTTTCTCTAACTCTACGAACTGTAGTTTCTGTCTCTTTGGCAACAGCAAAGAACTCTGTATGTACCTAGTAGTAGCCACTTTGCTCTAAGTATTAGAAATTTATTTTTTGTTTTGATTTTTGCTCATGATAACTCAGGAATATTAAATATCTTTATCTTCCCTCTTTGTCCTTCTAGATACTTGTTTATTTTTATGATCAAAACAATTGTAGCATTGTGCTTGTCTCTTATATTTCTGCCTTTGAATATTGGATCCAAAAGATGTACCATAAATTCTTTAGTATTCAAAGATAATGCTGTAAACTTATAGATGGTTTTACATAAATTACGTTATAGTGCATATTTTTTTAGGCTAAGTAACAATAAACTAGCACCTTGTCTTTTTAAAAAATATATATATTTTATTGATTTTTTATAGAGAGGAAGAGAGAGAGGGATAGAGAGTTAGGAACATCAGTGAGAGAGAATCATCCATCAGCTGCCTCTTGCACACCCCCTACTGAGGATGTGCCCGCAACCAAGGCACATGCCCTTGACAGGAATAGAACCTGGGACCCTTCAGTCCGCAGGCTGACGCTCTATCCACTGAGCCAAACCGGTTTTGGCTAGCACCTTATCTTAAATGTGTTATCCTTAATTCTAAACAGTAGCTACTAATCTAGTACTACTAGATTTTTTTCAATTTTTTTTTTCAATTTTTAGGTAATTTCTTAAAGATTCTAAAGTTTTATAGTATGTAGGTAGGAATACGATGGGATCTTGGTATTAATCTAGTCTTTAGTTCCCAATCTTCTTGAGTTTGAGTACCTCCAACAGGTCAGTGATCCCTCCTTCCCTCAATAATGGTTGTAACTTTGGTTGATGAAATATATACAGACTAAAAACTACTTTGAATTCAGAAGCTCTTAATGGCACATATTTATATTTTGAAAAATAGCTGCTTGCATGTTTGAGACATACATTATTTAATATACCTATACATTTATGGTCTCTGCATTAATCCCATTGGTTAGGGACCGGAGATATAATCCCATGCCATCAGATTATATGTAAAGAATCACAGATAAATCATCTGGGAAAAGCCATACAGCTTGTTTGTGGCTTGCCCAGATTGAGAGCCCTTGTTATTTAGGTTTGTGCCTTTCCTACCATTGTTGCTGACAAAGCAAGAAAATGGTTTTACTTTGTTAATTGCTTTTGAAATAACCTAAGAAATTTTCTGTTGAAATAATGATGTTTTACTTAAATTTTTTTAAATCAGAAAAAGGAGATGTGAAGTCAAAGACTGAGGCTTTGAAGAAAGTCATCATTATGATTCTGAATGGTGAAAAGCTGCCTGGACTTCTGATGACCATCATTCGCTTTGTGCTGCCTCTTCAGGATCACACCATCAAAAAACTGCTTCTGGTATTTTGGGAAATTGTTCCTAAAACCACTCCAGATGGGAGACTTTTACATGAAATGATCCTTGTATGTGATGCATATAGAAAGGTAAACTAAACCATAATTATCTGTGAATATTACTTTGATTGTAGATAATTTTAAAACTGGTAGAAGGGGCTTTATTTTACTTGTTAGGAACTGAAGTTGTAATGAGTTACTGTAAAAAGTTTTATTGTTACTTTCCCAGGCATTTCCTATGCATTTTTATGTGTTAATAAAAACAGTGACATAGGATATAAGATAATTGATGTGACAAATAAACATTGCTTTCACTAACAGGAATCTGAAGAAAATGATGTGATAATCGAGGTCTTTCTCAAACCTATTGACTGACTTTTTTTTCTTGGAAATTTTTGCATTAATATATTATTTTTAATTCTGGAAGTCAACACTTTCTATTTAAATTTTTATATCAGGATCTTCAGCATCCTAATGAATTTATTCGAGGATCCACTCTTCGTTTTCTTTGCAAATTGAAAGAAGCAGAATTGTTAGAACCTTTAATGCCAGCTATTCGTGCTTGTCTGGAGCATCGTCACAGCTATGTGAGAAGAAATGCTGTTTTGGCCATCTATACTATCTATAGGTAAATAAAGATATCCTTTGGCCTAGTTCTGTGAGGTGTTTCTTCTTTTACATTAGAGGTTCCAGGGTGGTTTCTTACAGCTTGTATGTAGTTTGCATATGTGTTTCATTTGGTCTAAACAAGATTTTTTCCCTTATTATTAAGTTGTCAACATGAGAAGTCAAAAGATCTGGCAACACTGGGTCTTAGTTTCTGCATGACAACAATTGGCTGAAATTCAGTGATAAGTAGACCCCTTTTAAGCAGGTTGTACACTTTCAAATTTATGACAATGTCTATCTTTCTCAGTTGTATTACTCCAGCGCACTTAATTTATTAACTTAGCTCTTAAAGGCTTTCTTTTGAATTTTGAATTCACTTTTTGTGGAATATGGGTCTTTTTACCCTTCCTTAGAGGCCTGAGGAGGGAACTTTTTTAGGAAGGATTGCAATTCTCAACTAATTCCTCTTATTAGAAAGCTGAAGATTTTGAACTTTAAAAACATTCAAAGAACCAGTTAGATGAAGCTAGAATGCTTGGTTTTTATAATCACTGGTTTCATTCCATTAGAAGTAGGATTAATTTTTATAAATATCTTTGTACTTTAATAGTTGATTATTATATAATTTTACAGTTCTTTTACTGTTATGTTAGATTTTGTTATCTGTTAGGGAAAGTGGTATTGTGCTTATTAATGTAGAGTTTCTTGAAAGCTACCATACAGACTACACTAATTTCTTTCTTTTTTTTTAAATATATTTTATTGATATTTCACAGAGAAGAAGGGAGAGAGATAGAGAGCTAGAAACGTCGATGAGAGAGAAACATCGACCAGCTGCCTCTTGCACACCCCCTACCGGAGATGTGCCCGCAACCAATGTACATGCCCTTGACCGGAATCGAACCTGGGACCTTGCAGTCCGCAGACCGACGCTCTACCACTGAGCCAAACCGGTTTCGGCCAGACTACACTAATTTCAGTATTTAAACTACCATTGCATGCACAAAAATTACGCCATTAAGACAATTGGAAACTTAAACACTAGCTATATGATGATATTAAGGAATTGTTAATTTTTTAAAAATATATATTTTATTGATTTTTTACAGAGAGGAAGGGAGATGGATAGAGAGCTAGAAACATCAATGAGAGAGAAACATCGACCAGCTGCCTCCTGCACATGCCCCGCCAGGGATGTGCCTGCAACCAAGGTACATGCCCTTGACTAGAATCGAACCTGGGGCCCTTCAGTCCGCAGACTGATGCTCTATCCACTGAGCCAAACCGGTTTTGGCGGAGTTGTTAAAATTTTAAGGTCTGATAAGGGTATTAAGATTAGTTTTACAAAGAAGGAATTCTTAATTTTAGAAAACAAACGGGGTATTCCAAAAAATGTATACATATACATTTTAAATATATTTTTTATTGATATTTTTACAGAGAGAAAGGGAGAGAGATATAGAGCTAGAAATGTCAATGAGAGAGAAACATTGACCAGCCGCCTCTTGAACGTCCCCCACCGGGGATGTGCCCGCAACCAATGTACATGCCCTTGACCGGAATCAAACCTGGGACCTTTCAGTCCGCAGACCTACGCTCTACCACTGAGCCAAACCGGTTTTGGCTACATATACATTTTAACAGCTGATTCTATTACACTTTGAAAATGAAATGTATTTTATTAAATACTGTATTTCTAATTATTCAAAGTATGTGTACATTTTTTACACTCTTTATTTACAAAAGAAATGATAAGTGGTCTGTTATTTGCTTCAAAATAATATGGGAAGAGAGGAAGTGGGGAGGGGTATCTATTTAACAAAAATGGTTGTGAATGAATAATTCTTGAAGTTAGCTAATAGCTTTTAATAAGCCAGTGCTTATTATTCTTTGGAAATACTTAAAATTTTCCAAAATAAGAAATTAGTAAGTAAATAAGTTAATAAATATAGTGTATAACTAGTAAAATTCAAGGGATCCTTTTTTCTCTCTGATAATTTTTAAAGAATGATCTTTAAGTTCTTTGAAGATGTCATCATGAGCATTGATATTTTATTCCTAAAGTATATGAAAGGCAATTACTTGAGATAGTTGGTTGATAGATTGCATGCTAAATAAATTAGCTTTTTCTGTATTGAACTATAAAAGAATAATTTGATACCTTAATAGATGAAGATGTAAGCTTGTGATTCCTACCCACAATTTTCTAATTGATTTAAAGTTTTAAAAAGCAAAACAGTGATACTGTTACAAAGTTTGATAAAGGTTAATTTTGGTAGCGTTCATAGAATTATAAAATAAAATAACAAAGTAGGATTTTATTAAACATGGATATTACTTGTTTTATTTCAAGAAATTTTGAACATCTTATACCTGATGCTCCTGAACTGATACATGATTTTCTGGTGAATGAGAAGGATGCAAGTTGCAAAAGGAATGCATTTATGATGCTAATTCATGCAGATCAGGTAAGTACTTTAAAAAACAACAACAACTTTTATAACTGTACTTAAATGAGAATTAAAAGTATTACCGCCCAGCTCTGTTTGGGAATACCCTCTGTTTACAAAAGAAATGATAAGTAGTCTGGGATTTGCTTCAAAATAATATGAGAGGAGAAGAAGTGGGGAGGGGTATCATTGTAACAAAAATGGTCGTGAATGAATAATTCTTGAAGTTAGGGAATTCCAGTCAAGGTCATATACCTCGTTTGCAGGCTCCATCCTGGCCAGGGGCCTTGGTCGGGGTGCATGGAGGAGGCAACCAATTGATGTGCTTCTCTCACAATGATATTTCTCTCTGTCTTTCCCTCTCTCTTCTACTCTCTCTAAAAATCAGTGAAAAAATATCCTAGGGTGAGGATTTAAAAATAAAAATAAAAAAGAATATTTCAGCCCAGCAGATGTGGTTCAGTGGTTGAGTGTCAACACATGAACGAGATCACAGTTCTATTCCCCAGTTAGGGCACATGCCTGGGTTATGGGCTCAATCCCCAGTAAGGGAGGGCAGGAGGCAGCCCATCAATGATTCTGTCTCACCATTGATGTTTCTATCTCTCTCTCCCTTCCTCTCTCTGAAATCAGTAAAAACATTAAAAAAAACAAGTATTATATAGGCCTAATCCTGTTTTTAGACAATAATTTTGTTTATAGTATGTGATTTGTATATTTTTATTTTTTTTTAGATTTTTGAATTTAATTTGTATAAAAATACAGTGGTTTTTCTTAACCCTTCTCTGGAAGGTTTCAAAGTAAACAACAACCATTTTACAGGTTTTCCAGATTGAAATTATGGTCATATTCTGTGATCTTCTACTTTGGGGCTTTGATGTCTGTTTTTTCTTTTCTTATTGTAGATCTAAAATTGTTTAACAAAGAAAAGCAGTAGCTTTATATAAGACCCACCCTGAGCCATGTCTGTGAAAGAGGGGTGTTTTCATTGTAGATGTGTGTTCTTATAGACTTCAATTCCATCAGTGAATATCAAGTCTACATCCAGCTCTGCTGGTGGTTAAAGTATATGGATCTGCTGGTGGCTAGCAGTGACTTTGCACATCTTGGTGGCATCTAATCTTAGAATTTTTGCTATCCAGTATTTATCAAAATGTGGGAAATATGCATAAAGATTAAAAAAATACAGAGTCGTCTGTTCACTCCTCTGAAATTTAGTTGCTGCTGTTTTATTTTTGTAAATAAAACTATAGGAAAGCTACTTATTTAGGTCACAATGTTTCGTCCTTATGTAGAGTTGATTTAGTGATGTGTTTTTGGTGATACCTACATGAAGGGATGTAATCCAAAATAGTTCAATAAAATTTGTTGATACTTTTACTGTAGAGATACTGTTGATGCCATAGTTCTCTATATCAATGTTTGGCCTATGAGAATTGATGAGATTTTTCTTATTGATCTCATAAATAGGAAGAACTATACTCCAAAGTAGCTGGTTTATTTTGATTGTATAAATCCCTGAATCATATACCCTGAATACATAGTATTTTTCTCTTTGGTTAAACTGCAAGAAAATCCAGACCTCAGATTTGTAACCCATTTCTAGAACATATATTTGACTTTATGGGATTATATTTATATATTAACTTTCATTTTTTTCATTAGTTAATTTTTCTTTGCCCTGATTTCCTCATTTGCTTTCTATTTAGTTGTGTATGTTTTTTAAAAGTTGCATTAAGTCCTTTTATTGAATGAGGTGGAGTTTGATAAATATATTCTTATTTTTGTAGGATCGAGCTTTGGATTATCTAAGTACTTGTATTGATCAGGTTCAGACATTTGGAGACATTCTTCAGTTGGTTATTGTTGAACTAATTTATAAGGTAAGACTGATCAATGATGGGTAAAATAAACTTGAACAGTTTAAGATAAGGTAAAATAGTCTTTCTAGAAAGCTCTTTAATTGCTGGGATAATATATTTTAACTAAAGGCCCGGTACACGGATTTGTGCACCGGTGGGGTCCTGTGGCCTGGCCTGTGCCGTCTTATAATCAGGGATCTCTCGGGGGATGTTGGACTACTAGTTTCAGTCCAATCCCTGTTGGCCAGTCTCTTAGACTTCTATATATATAAAAAACAAGATGAATGAAAACATAATATTACTGCATGGAGTATAATCCAATATTATGTTTTCATTTATCTTGTTGATTAATATATATAGACTAGAGAGAGGCCCAATGCATGAAATTCATGCAAGAAGCTCAGCCCTCGGTAGTGGCTTACCTCGGTCCTTGCAGCCCTGGCTTTGTCCAGTAGGTTGTCCTGAATGATGTCCTGAAGGTTGTTCTGCTGTCCAGTCTAATTAGCATATTATGCTTTTATTAATATAGATAGACTCAATGTCTTATCCCAAGTTGGTTGTCATCTTCAGATGTCTTTATAAGACTATACTTAGCTTTCAAGTTAAGAAAACTAGCATCCCATAAGGATGGATTATTTTTTTAAATGTATTTGAAATCAACTGTCCATGAAGTTAGTTGGAACCTAAATGTTTTCTTCTCCAGGTCTGTCATGCTAATCCATCAGAAAGGGCTCGTTTTATTCGCTGCATCTATAACTTATTACAGTCATCTAGTCCTGCTGTAAAATATGAAGCTGCTGGAACTTTAGTGACTCTCTCCAGTGCACCGACTGCAATCAAGGTACTGATTTTTTATTTTGGTGCCAGTTAGATTATAGGCACTTTGTCTTGTCGCTTATGATTTAGTGACCTTGCAGTTTACTATGTGGTTACATAGCATTGTATGACATGGCGATAATAGCTACAAATTTCACGAAATTATTTGATTCTTTATGTAGTCTGACTTTCCTTCTCCCTTCCTGTTTTCATACATAAATACATGAAGAGAATGAGAGAGAAAATACCAATATTTCTAGTTTCAGGAGAATGGTTCTGGTGTTTTAAGCTATCTCCCCATATTTTACACTGAAACTTAAATCTGGGAGAGTGAATTCTGGATCCTAAATGATGGGTCCAAAAAAAGGTCCCAGTAAGTATGTTCAGTAATGGAATATTATCTTTCTCTTCTTTAGTTTATTATATCAAGACTATATAAGGAATCCCTACTATATTCAGAGAATGAATTATTCTAGAAAGCCAGATTGTATAAATAGGAGAATTTACTGCTATATACAACAATACTTTAAATTATTAAAAGATTCTTTATGTTAAAATTATTTAAAACTTACAGAGAAGTTGCAAAAATAGGACAAAGTTCCCATTAACTTTCATCCAGCTTTCCGTAATGTTCATATCTTACATAATAATTGTATAATTATCAAGACCAAGAAATTGCAATTGGAACAATTTTTTACCTAAACTATAGACTAATGCGCTTCTTCTTTCCCAGGGTCCAGTCCAGGTTCCTACGTTACACTCAATTGTCATATGTTAGTCTCCTGCAGTCCTTACAGTTCCTCAGCCTGTCCTTGTTTTTTACCATCTTGAAACTTTTGAAGAGTATTGAGTTATTTTGTAAAATATCCCTCAATTTGGGTTTGTCTCGTGTTTTCTCATTATTATGGCGAGGCTATACATTTTGGGGGGAGAATACCACAGAAGTGATGCACCCTTCTCAGTATCATAATAGAGTACATGATGTTGATACATCTTATTAATGGTGATGTTAACCTTGATCAATCAGTTATGGTGGTATCTGCCAGATTTCTCCACTGTTGAATTATGATTTTTTTCTTTCACAATTAGTAGTATCATGGGAAGATACTTTGAAACTGTGCATATAGTTTATTTCTTCTCCAACCTTGCACCTACTAATTTTAGCATCCATGAATGGACCTTTCCTACAGCAGCTATTACTGGATTTTTTTTTTTAAAGAAGACAGAGATGTGTTTTATTTGTAATAAGATTTCCAATACATGCACTTATTTTAGGCTAATTTTCCCAACCCTCAACTTGTGATACTGTCCTATTGCCACACAGTGCCAAAAATCAAATAAACACATTAGTACAATGTTTAGAATCATTATTACCAGTAACTGGTAGTTACACTGTACTAGGATAGAATGAACCACCTAGGTAGCTTCTGAGGCTAACACATTTCTATCACCACAATTACTTTAGCAAACCTGGTATTACTGGATTTTAATGGTGGTTTTCTATTTCCCTCTTTCTGCATTTACTTACTGGAATTCTGCAGGGAAGAGCTGCCCTTTCTTCCTCTGTCTTTCCTTTCCTTCTTTCTTTGTGTCAGTAAGGACATTTTACTGCATGGAGTATAATCCAATATTATGTTTTCATTTATCTTGTTGATCAAATTGTTCTAGATCCATGGTCGGCACACTGCGGCTCGCGAGCCAAATGCGGCTCTTTGGCCCCTTGAGTGTGGCTCTTCCACAAAATACCAAAGCCTGGGCGAGTCTGTTTTGAAGAAGTGGTGTTAGAAGAAGTTTAAGTTTAAAAAATTTGGCTCTCAAAAGAAATTTCAATCGTTGTATTGTTGATATTTGGCTCTGTTGGCTAATGAGTTTGCCAACCACTGTTCTAGATCATTGGGAGCTTTTGGAGTTTTGCTCCTCTGCTTTTCATAACTCAGGGTCATCTTAATATTATTGATTTTTCTGCAATATAATGCAAGTGTGTTGGACTTTGCACCTAAAGTAAAAGGTGCTTAGTAGCTCTACTTTTGGAGATTATTTATTTGCTTTTTTTCTCCCTTGCTCCTTAATATCAATCCTTATTTGGTTGTTAATAAGTAGTCTATAGCAGTCCCTTTTTATCCTTTTAATTTCTGATGCTTTTAATCTTTTGTAAACTTGAAAAACAATGAGATTTATTAGAATTTAGGGTATAGAAGACATATTCCTTTGGAAAAAATGCATAAACTTTTAATGTGGAAGTAGTGAATATATTTTGGCTTCTTGGGATTTGTTTTCTTATTTTCAGATTCTGTGTTAAAGATGTGTTCTTAAATGTATTTCTTTTTTACATAGGCTGCTGCTCAGTGTTACATTGATTTAATTATTAAGGAGAGTGACAACAATGTAAAGCTCATAGTTCTGGATCGATTGGTCGAATTAAAAGAGCATCCTGCTCATGAACGAGTACTACAGGTAAATATTGTTTAAAAGAGAAATCTTAAATAAAATATTTTTTAAATTGAGATCATTTTCAAGTCTTGCCATTTTTGTTAGCTTCAGTGCTTGGAGACTGGGCAGTTTAAATTTTGCTCAAAAAAATCAATAAAAAGAGCCAGAGCCAGTTTTGTTCAGTGGATAGAGCATTGGTCCTCAGACTGAGGGGTCTTAGATTCGATTTTGGTCAAGGGCACATACCCCAGTTGCAGGCTCAATCCTGGCCCTGGTTAGGGTGAGTGCAGGAGGCAACCAATCATTGTGCCTCTTTCACATCAGTATTTTTCTCTCTGTGTGTCTCTCCCTCCCTTCCACTCTCTCTAAAAATTCAAATGAAAAAATACCCTCAGGTGAGGATTAACAAAAGGGTTTAATAAAATCAATAAAAACATATTTTTAAAAAAGATACCCCACCCTAGCCATTTTGGCTCAGTGGCTGGAGCTTCAGTCTGTGTATGGAAGGGTCCTAGGTTTGATTCCTGTCAAGGGGACATGCCTGGGTTGTGGGCTTGATCCACAGTAAGGGGCGTGCAGGAGGCAGCCAATTAATGTTTCTCATCATCGATGTTTATATCTCTCTCCCTCTCCCTTTCTCTCTAAAATCAATAAAAAAAAAATATATTTTTAAAAATGATGCCCCTCCTCTGAGTGTCTGGTTACTTTCTGGTGGTGTCATTTAGCTTGTTCCTTAGACTTCTGTATTTCTTATAAATTCTCAAATTTGATCTGAAATTTGATAGAGTCAGAATAAACATTTTCAGTTTGTATACATCTTATGTGATAGTCTATTTCATATTGCGTCTTTTCAAGAGACCAAAAATATCTGGTTTTTCCACCACGAGTGATCTTATTGTTGATCAAAGAATTAAGGTAATGGACAGAACCCTCCATCCTTCAGTTAAGATTTTCTTCTTGTGACTAGAAATACTGTTGTAAATTCTGGATTTTTTGTTCTTTTTCAGGATCTGGTAATGGACATCCTAAGAGTATTGAGCACCCCAGACTTAGAAGTACGCAAGAAAACTCTGCAGTTAGCACTGGATCTTGTCTCTTCTAGAAATGTTGAAGAGGTAAGACAAAACTGACAGCAGTTCGTAATCTCTGAGGCCATACATGTTATAATTCTTGCTTATTTTTACTTTGTTTGATAGCTGGTTATTGTCCTGAAGAAGGAAGTGATTAAAACAAATAACGTGTCTGAGCATGAAGATACAGACAAATACAGACAGCTCCTTGTGCGAACATTGCATTCCTGTTCTGTTCGATTTCCAGATATGGCTGCAAATGTCATTCCTGTGGTATGTGATTCTGAGTACCTCACTTTTGAAATTCACTAAAAGAATTTCAAAAATTCTAGTTATTCAATAGTTAAATACTAACTCTTAACCTCAGAGGAATAAGGACTTTGACTTTTTTCTCTTCATCAAAACAACAAATAACAGTGACAAAAATATGATTATAATTGATGTTTGTTATAGTTACCTGAAGCATAATTTTATATGTATATTTATATATACATATACCTATATACACATAAATAAATCATCCAGTAGGGCAAGTATTTCTTTCAAAGTCTTACCTCTTGAAGTTGAAGGGTTCAGGTATAGGAGAAATTCACATATCTAGAATATTTTGGTTTCTGTCCTGTCAGATTAATGAGGTGTGCTATTGTAATTTGAAATTTTGCCATTGAGCTCTGAATTTTTTTTCTAAAATGATTTTACTTTTAGTTACAATGTAGGAGGATCCAATTAATTTTTGCTGCGCATAAAACAAAGTCGTGACTGTTTACATTAATGGTGCTTATCTCTCACCTTGCAGTTTGTTATACATTTGAAAGTAATATGTACTTTGCACATTTATTTAATTTACTTAAGCCTTACTAAAAATTGCTTAAGGTTATTAAACCTTAAGTTTAAATTGTTATCCTTTTTCCTTTTTTTTTCCTAGTTAATGGAATTTCTTAGCGACAGTAATGAAGCAGCAGCTGCTGATGTCTTGGAGTTTGTTCGTGAAGCCATTCAGCGCTTTGATAACCTGAGAATGCTTATTGTTGAGAAGATGCTTGAAGTCTTTCATGCTATTAAATCTGTCAAGTAGGTTTAAAATCTGTTTAAATGTGAAGTCGAGTAAACATTTTACCAATTATCTGTTTTTAAAGAGCCAGTTGATATAAAATATAAGAGTGGAAAGATGATACAACAATCAAGATAAAAATAAGAATGACAATAAATATTACCTTATACCCACCCTTAGTAGATCCATAATCTGTGGGCAATTTTTTTTAAAGTTGTGGTGATTTACCTAGATTTCTTTATCCTTATTTTCTTTAAAACATTATGAATCCTAAAGTGACTAAGAACATATTTTTTAAAGGTATTACTTTTTAGATATCATTATTATTTATATTTCCTTTATTTATTGAAGTGAAAGATTGCAAATGCAACTTAAATCTGATGTTTTTCTTCAGATGGCCTTTACTAATGAGAAAAAACTTTGTCATCCAAATTTTGTTTGATATAAAGCATCTGATAGCCTCTAACAGACTTGCATTATATCTGCATAGGTGAAAATAAGGGGCCATTACCAAGTTGTTTTCTGATAGAAAATGTATTGACATTCGTGGAAGTGAGAAAGATTTGCTTTCTTTGTAAGGAAAAAAAATCAAAGTTTTGCTTTTGGCAGCCATGATCTCTAGAATTTTTCAGTTTCTAGAGAAAAAGTGAATTTAATGAAAATCTTAGGGAAATAATGACTACAGACTCTATTTTAACATTTTTAACTAGAAAATTGTTGCTTCCTTTTCTTGTTGTTACTGATTCTTTTTACTCCTTCCTTGTTCATTGTTCTTGTCAGCATCCTGCCTGTACTTTTCAGTGACTACAAATAAAAAGTACTTTTTACATTAAAAGAACAAATTTTCATAGTAGTAAGTGATAAGATAAACTTTCACCTTAATTCTGTTGTAAATGGAAGATAACAACTCTCTGGGAAACATTTTGGTATTTTATTTTTACTACTGGGTTTACCAGTCTTAACTTTTTCCTACTAATGATAGATGAGGGCACTTATTTTTCTTTTAGTGCTTGTGATTTCTGGGAGAATTAAAGAAACTTAGTGTCTTTGTTATATTTCTTAAAATGTCATTCATAATCCCTTGGAAGTACAGAATCTTGTTTTCTTTTTTTTTTTTTTTAATATATTTTATTGATATTTCACAGAGAAGAAGGGAGAGAGATAGAGAGCTAGAAACGTCGATGAGAGAGAAACATCCACCAGCTGCCTCTTGCACACCCCCCATCAAGGATGTGCCCGCAACCAAGGTACATGCCCTTGACCGGAATCGAACCCGGGACCTTTCAGTCCGCAGACCGACGCTCTACCACTGAGCCAAACCGGTTTCGGCAGAACCTTGTTTTCTTACTTGAGCTTAAATTCACAAAGAAAAATTGCTTCAAGATTCATTGACAAATCAGTGTTTCAGAACTTGTATTCTTGTTTTAGGATTTACCGAGGAGCATTGTGGATCCTGGGAGAATACTGTAGTACCAAGGAAGACATTCAGAGTGTGATGACTGAAGTCCGAAGATCTTTGGGAGAGGTATGTTTAACTTTCATAGTAAATGCTGTTTTATTTGCTGATTTTTACTTTAGTTCTTCTGACTTTTTTTTTCTTCTTCAATCTGACTTGTATGTGACTTTTTTAAAAAATATATATTTTATTGATATTTTACAGAGAGGAAGGGAGAGAGATAGAGAGCTAGAAACGTCAGTGAGAGAGAAACATTGATCAGCTGCCTCCTGCACACCCCCTACCGGGGATGTGCCCGCAGCCAAGGTACATGCCCTTGACCAGAATCGAACCTGGGACCTTTCAGTCCGCAGACCGATGCTCTACCACTAAGCCAAACTGGTTTCGGCTGTATGTGGCGTTTTATCTGAACTAATGAACACTGAAAAATATATTTTAACTACCCAGATAATTAAGCCTTGAGAGCTGTGGGAAATTTGGGGGTTTCCCCTCCCCCGTGTTGTGCTGTAACACCTATGCTTTATCTGTATTATTTACTCTTCCAGGAGAGATTTTATTTGAATAGAAGATTCTATATTTTAGGAAAAGACTTGTAAAACTCTGCTTTAGTCTATGTGTTCTAAAAGAAGAATGCAAATACTTTAAGAACAGGGTGGACTTTATAGTATTTATGTACTAAAACTGGCAGTATTTCCTCATTCAAAAAACCATATGAGCAAATAGAAAGAACAGTGCTTTTTAGAACACCTGAGTTCCAATCTTGCTTCAGCCAACAATTAGCTCTGAGACCTTAGATATAAGTTCTTTAACCTGATTGGATATCAGGTTATTTTAAAGTAAAGGAATTGATGGATAATAATTGAAGACTCTTACAGTTCTTAAATTAAACTGGGCTGATGTTAAGGAATACATGCATACCCGTGTTTCCCCGAAAATAAAGATATCCTCCGAAAATAAGACCTACTTCATGGAACCATAAGACATCCCCTGAAAATAAGACCTAGCGCATCTTTGGGAGCAAAAATTAATGTAAAACACTGTCTTATTTTCGGGGAAACAGGGTAGTAGCCATTTGTGTGCTTTAAAAAAGGTAGTTGATGAAGTTATTTTGTAAAATTAAGATTAATTTTAATTTTTTAAATATATTTTTTATTGATTTCAGAGAGGAAGAAGGAGGGAGAGAGATAGAAACATCAATGATGAGAGATAATCAGTCATCGGCTGCCTGCTACACTCCCCTCAACTGGGCATTGAGCCCACAAACCAGGCATGTGCCCCTGACCAGAATTGAACCCGGGACCCCTCAATCTGCAGACTGATGCTTTATCCACTTAACCAAAGTGGCTAGGCCAGATTTATTTTATTTTAGGAGGATGAAGGCTCTTTTGATTAGGAAGGGATGGAGAAGAAGAGTATTTATTTTGTCTTAGACACTGTCCTAAGCATTTTCTTACTAAGTGGCTTGTGAAGAAAGAATTAAGATTTGCATTTATCAAATTAAGTACCTAAGGCTCTAAGTCATTTAATTAATTTACCCAAGCCATTACAACAAGGAAGAGGCGTCTAATCACAAAGCTCCTGTCTTCTTACTACAATATTATGGGAAGGAAAGGAAATTGAGAGCTCCAAGTTCCAAATACCCCATTAGGGAAATACCTTCTCCATAGAAATGATTGAATATTTAAATGTGATTTTGCTTGCTATTGATGTTTCCAATTTATTTTTAGATTCCAATTGTAGAATCAGAAATCAAAAAGGAAGCTGGTGAATTAAAACCTGAAGAAGAAATAAATGTGGGGCCAGTTCAGAAATTGGTAACTGAGATGGGCACCTATGCAACTCAGAGTGCTCTTAGCAGTTCTAGACCCACCAAGAAAGAGGAAGAAAGGTAATTGGCAGCACTTAGGCTCAGCCAGGTCTACTGTCTTCATTACTCTGGTGTATAAAACAGCCTGGTGATTTCTTTTCTCTTAATTTTGTGACCAACATGGAAATCTTTGCCATTTAAGATACTTGAAAGGTAAAGAATACTTAAGTTCTTTCTATCAGGAATCATGTTGATGGTTTTAATCCTCTGCTTTTTATAAATATTTTCATAGAAATAACTGTGTTCTGCATAAAATTATTTTGCTCATATAGAAAATGCTAAGTTGAGGTAACTTTTAGAAAACATTTTGGAAAATTTTCTACTTTTAATTGATGGAATAAAATTTTGATGATTTCCTCATTTTACTCTCTAATTTTATAGTGAAGATGGTGAAAATGATGCCTAATTTTAATGATTGCTTATTACATGCTGGGCATTGTGCTATGTAGTTTGCCTCATATAATCTTCACTGCAACCCATTAAGTACATTACTGTCCCATTTTAT
Source organism: Vespertilio murinus (assembly GCA_963924515.1). Lineage (NCBI taxonomy): Eukaryota > Metazoa > Chordata > Mammalia > Chiroptera > Vespertilionidae > Vespertilio > Vespertilio murinus. Next base: position 140,354,920 of record OZ004709.1, on the reverse strand, counting down.
AGAACAAGGATTTGAAACTTGAAGAAGTTTGTAATTCACCCCAAAGGGTGAATTAGTAAATAAACAAATACTGTAGATAAGCTGGGATTTGAATGTAGCTAATTAGCTCAAGTACATATAACCTTGCCCATTTTCTCTTTGTATTCAGCTGCTTCTTGTATCATTTAAAGTTAGGTTTAAATTCATGTGTTATTTTCTTTTTCTTTTTTCCTTTTTCATTCTGAGAGCTAAGGAGGGAGCTAGTTGAGATTCTTATCACTGAAGGATGGCAGTGAGTGTTAAATAGCCTTATTTGAATCATGCCAAAGCTGCATGCTGTTAAGAAGTTGTTGGATTTCATTTTCCCTGATTGCTTTGCAGACCTCCCCTGAGAGGATTCCTGCTGGATGGAGATTTCTTTGTCGCTGCCTCCCTTGCCACAACTCTGACCAAGATTGCCTTGCGCTATGTAGCTCTGGTTCAGGAGAAGAAAAAGCAAAATGTAAGTCCATTTATTCTACATTTACCCAACAAGTGAACATTGAGTGCCTACTCTATGCATTGAACTGTGAGAGACCCAAAAAGGAATGCCAAAGATCCTGTGGTTTGATGGGGGAAATAGACACAGTAATATAATGTTACTGTAAAATTGTTGAAGTAATACAGTAATAATACCCTATGATTAGTCCAGTGGAAGAGATATAAGGGATTATGAATTAATTTCTGTTTGCTAGAATTAGTCAAGACTCAGTGAAGAATACGCCTTTATCCAGTATCTTCATCTAGTCAGTCATTGCCCATTTTATCCCAGAAATATCTCCTAAATATATTGCTGTTTCTATAGTTTATAACCTTCATCCTAGCTTCTGACCATTCTGACTGTGTGCTCATTTAAAATAATATATTCCATTCCCCCATCCCCTACTATTATCCTTTGTACTATTATGGTACATTTTACTTTTACATGTCATATTATCCTATGCTGCATTTTTGACATTTTTATTATTTTTGCATTAAATAGTTATCTTTTTTATATGTATGTACTATTTTGTTTTGTTTTATTTTGTTTTTCCTAACCATTTCTTATTTATCTGGAGTCCAGGCTTAGGTAGGGAGAGGTCATACTTAGCTAATAGTAAGAAGTTGAGAGTTGGGAACAGGGCAAAAGTTCAATTACCTTCCTAGGTGTCCCCATTTTTTGGATATTTTTCTTTTATGGTAAATATACATAATGTGAAATTTACCATTTTAACTATTTTTAAGTGTACAGTGCAGTGGCATTTAGAGCATTCACACTGTTGAGCAGTCATTATCACTTTCCATTTCTCAAACTTTTTATCATCCTGAACTAAAAGTGTACCCAATAAACAATACTTCCCCATACCTCCTTCCCTGCCACACGCCACACTCTTCTACTTTCTTCCTCTCTGAATTTGCCTGTTCTATATACCTCATATAAATGGAATCCTATATTTGTCCTTTTATAACTGGCTTATTTTGCTTAACACATTTTCAAGCTTTATTCATATGATAGCATGTATCAGAATTTCCTTCTTTTTTAAGGCTATCTATATAATATTCTTTTTATCTGTTCTCCTGCTGCAAATAGTCAATTTTTTAAAAGAATTTTTTAAATGAGGAAAAAGTCTTATACTTCCCATGTGAATGATTTTATTTTTGTTCATTTCTTTTTTCACATTGCTAAAAGAAATAGGAGGTAATAATTAATAAGAAAAACATTACTCCTTAGTTAAGCACTAAAGTACAAATCTTGTTAATATTATGGTGAAGATAGAAACATCAAAAGATGAAATTTCGTTACCAGATATAGTAACAAAAATTCTTCCTTCCTCCAGAAAGAGTTTAATATGGCTTTCGTCTGTGAAACCCTTTTTCCTCTAGTGTGATAATTTCATATTTTATAAACCACACTTTCACCTAACATTATAACATTTTCCCATTTATTCTAAACCCTTCCTAATCATCCTATATAATAAAAAGCTGATATGCAAATTGAACAAATGGCAGAATGATTGGTTCTATGATGTGCACTGACCACCAGGGGGCAGATGCTTAATGCAGGAGCTGCTCCCTGGTGGTCAGTATGCTCCCACACAGGGAGCGCAGCTCAGCCAGAAGCTAGGCTCACAGCTGGTAAGCACAGCGGGAGCCTCACCCGCCTCTGCGGCAGTGCTAAGATTGTCCCACTGACAGCTTAGGCTCACTTGCTCCCTGAGGGAGCGGGCCTAAGCCATCAGTCAGACATCTCCCAAGGGCTGCTGGACTGCAATAGGGTGCAGGCTGGGCTGAGAGACCGCCCTGAGTCCCTCATGAATCTTGTGCACGAGGCTTCCCTCTAGTAATAATTATAATCTTTAATAGCTGCATAATAGTCCATTAGATTTCTTCATTTACTTATGCCAACATATAATTAGACATTTTCACTTTAGACTTGGGATTTTCAAAGGATTTTTTTTTAACTTTCATCATTATAACAGCCATTAGGGTTAGGGTTAGGTTAGGGTTAGGGTTCAGGCAAATTACAAGATGTATTATCCCTTTTTTATCTATTTAGATTTATGGGCAATAGTTTACAACTCTGTGGGCCATTATTTTTTCAGGTCTTGTCACAGAACAATCATTTATTATTTAAATTATACTTTTTAAAAGTCTCCAGGATTCTGTGTCTCTGGGTCCAATTTGGTTTTCTCTAATAGAAAGGTTGCTTCAGTTCTGCAGTTTGGGAGAGCATTTGCTGATATCTGAGAGAGCCAGGTTTCTGTTAACATATCTGGTTCATGAAGTTTGCTGCATTTGGTACAGGGCAGGTAGAAGTTTGGTTGTTTATCATCACACTAGCTCTCCTTCATTTATGCATTTTCCATTGCTCCTCATTGTTTTGTGTAGAGCTGAGTTTCTCTCTGTATATTATATAACTTTGCCTAAAGAATTTGCTTCGGTTTTTCTTGTAACGCAGGTATGTTGGTAGTGAATTTCCTTAGTTTTTGTTTGTCTGAAAAGGCCTACTTCATTTTTGAAAGATATCTTTGTAGGTATAGATTTCTGTTAAGAATTTTTTTCTTTTAGTACCATCAAGATGTTGCTACCTTGTCTTCTGGTATTCTCAAAGAAGCCATTGTCATTCTCATGCCTATGCATGGAATGTGTCCTGTTTTCTCTGGCGGATTTTAGATTTTTTCCCCCCCCTTATCACCAGGTTTCAGTAATTTAGTTAGGATATGGCTTTGTGTGGTTTTCTTCATCTTTACTTTGCTTATGCTTCTATTTTTTTTTCTGTTCTCTCCCCTTTCCTCTTCTCTGGTGACAGTATCCAGGATCAGATGATTATTATACTTATTTTTCAACTTCTTTCCCAAGGCTTCTGATAGTTTTTTCAAGTCAGTACTTAGCCAAAGACAATTTGGCCATGACATAGAGCATGTGTCAGGTTAATGCTACATAAGACTGAAAAAGTACTTTGGATTCACTTTGTGGGAGACTTTGAATAGCAGGTTAAGTCATATGGACTTCAATGTGAAGGCCCAGGGAAGTCATTGATGGTATTCACATGTAGTGTGACGTGATTGGTGTACATGCAATAAGGATTAAGATAGCAGCACCAGGTGATCATACTTAGTGTCTCCAATAATGGGACAATCTAACATATGTGCCTCCTGATGCAATACAAAAGAAATACAAAACATCACCTGTCTGTTATCTAACCAAGAATGGGGAGCATTTTATAAAAAACTGGCCTGGCCTCTTTTTAAAAGTTACTGTGTACCTGGCCAGGTAGCTCAGTCGGTTAGAACATCGTCTCGATATGCCAAAGCTGTAGGTTCAATCCTCAGGGCACATACAAGAATCAACCAATAAATGGAACAACAAATTGATGTCTCTCCCTCTTCCCCTTCCTGCCCCCCTTCCTTCCTCTCTCTCTTGAAAATCAAACAGTAATGAAAAACTCATTGTGATGGAAAACAATACAAAAAGCCAGGGGACTGGTCTAGATTCAAAGGGACTAAGGAGAATAACAACCAAATAAAATGTATGAAGCTGATCCAGGATTAAAAAAAAAAAAATGAAAACCTTTTGTTAAATTAGATTTATTTTAATTTAGAGTATGCAGTAGGTATATTTTGAGATTGTTACATTTTTCAGGAGTGATATGTTATAACAGTTATATAGGAAGCTGTTCTGATTCTCTTAGTACTTAGGAAGTGAAGAATCTTATTTTCATATATTTACCTAAAAAAATAAGTGCGCCGAAACCAGTTTAGCTCAGTGGTAGAGCGTCGGTCTGCGGACTGAAAGGTCCCCGGTTCGATTCTGGTCAAGGGCATGTACCTTGGTTGCGGGCACATCCCCGGTAGGGGGTGTGCAAGAGGCAGCTGGTCGATGTTTCTCTCTCATCGACGTTTCTAGCTCTCTATCTCTCTCCCTTCCTCTCTGTAAAATATCAATAAAGATATATTTAAAAAAAAAATAAAATAAAAATAAAAAAATAAAAATAAATAAATAAAAAAATAAGTGCACATATATGAGTAAAATCAGAAAGCAAATATGGCAGAAAGTTAACTATTTGTGAAATGTATCATT